>CM035411.1:93088425-93658425 GCA_020310875.1 Ceratopteris richardii
ATATATATATATATATATATATATATATATATATATATATATATATATATATATATATATATATGCATATAATTTTATATATGTGTATGCTTATGTGCATCTTTCAAAATATTTGCGCAAAATTTGATTGTTTTGGATGGCAGGATACGATTGTTTGTTTTGGAGGATATGAAGTATGTACCTTCATTGAATGATTTGTCAATTCTATCATATGTTCAGTTTGAAAGTGTGAGAAGCGGGTTTATAATTGCTATTCAAAGAATTTGGCACTGTTTATAGGCCATACGATGGTGACCTGGATGAATCGCATGCACAGAGGTTACTCAAGATAGAGCAACCAGATTATAAGGGACTAGTACCAGGAGGATTCCTGGGGTATGCAGTAAACCTCTTGCATGTCAATGATGAGCATCTGAACTTTAGGATACAAAGTGAAAATCATGGTGGCTTGAGAGGATCACTTTTATACACCTTGTTCAAAGAACTTCAGGTTCATAAACCTGAAGTTCTTTGAACAAGGTGTATAAAAGTGATCCTCTCAAGCCACCATGATTTTCACTTTGTATCCTAAAGTTCAGATGCTCATCATTGACATGCAAGAGGTTTACTGCATACCCTATCAATCCTACTGGCACTAGTCCATTATCATCAGATTGCTCTATCTTGAGTAATATCTGTGCATGCGATTCATCCAGGTCATGTACCATTGTATGGCCTATAAACAGTGCCAAATTCTTTGAATAGCAATTATAAACCCGCTTCTCACACTTTCAAAGTGAACATATGATAGAATCGACAAATCATTCAATGAAGGTACATACTTCATATCCTCCAAAATAAACAATCGTATCCTGCCATCCAAACAATCAATTTTTTCGCGAATATTTTGAAAGATGCATTAATAGTTTTGAAAGATGCGCGGAAAAAAAGTGTCCATTGAATTCAAGTTCTTGTTCTTACCTTATCTAAAGTAAGAATAAAACCCTGCATGTATTTATATATTGTATACATATATATATGTGTATATGTTTGCATGTTTATGTGTATGTGGCTATGTGTATGTGTATGTGTATGTGTGTGTATATATGTGTATGTATTCTGATTTTTTTTTCTGTTTGAGATTAAATTAACACGAGATATTGTATGGTCAAAAAGAATAAGTGGCGAGCTAACATACCACCTGAGTCATGGCAGTTTTTTCGTAGACAGCTATGTCTTCAGGAGTCATTTCCTCAACAGAAGGTACACAAATTAATAATTTATATTTATAATTTTTATATATTTTAGTAATTTTTTACATTTAATTTATGTATTTTTTTCTTGAATAAATAGGCTGCTGCAAAGAAGAGAGTGGAGTCGGGCCACACATCGCACCTTGGCCAAATGGGCCATAATGGTTTTGTAGCTACATTTGTAAGTATATGTGTTATTGTGAGTATATTTTTTATTTTAGTTAAAATGCAAGTAACTAATGTTTTTTATTTGTTTCATTGCAGCGGAAGGATTATGGCCGATATCCTACGAAAGATGAGATCAAGTATGCTACACATTTTGGATATCGAAGTTTGAGCGAGTACATGCAAGGTCATCCTGATGCCTTTGTGAGTATTCTTAAATTTTATATAATTATTTTATTTTTAGAATGGTTTAATTGTTTTATTTATTTATGTTTGTTATATGTAATACAAGAGTATATATTATGGAGAGACAAATATGGATGAGGTGGAGAGACAGACACAGGAGGGACGATCTCGATCGTCACAGGGTGATCATGATGATGAGGATGAGGAAGATCAGGATGATCATGATATTGCTGATGATGATGATGATTAGGATTTTTGTTAATTATGACATTGGATTATATGTATTTACATATATATATATATATATATATATATATATATATATATATATATATATATATATATATATATATATATATATATATATATATATATTATTTTTCATTTCAGTTATGTTTTGAATTATGTGTATGGTATTAAGTAATGAAGAGTTTTGGTCTATTGATTTTTATTATTGTTTATATTAAGCATGTGTTTTAATACTTTAATTATATAATTCATTCATATGTGTGTACCTAAGTGTATATGTATGTAGTGTATATGTATGTATGTGCATGTGTATGTGTGTGTATATGTATGTATGTGCATGTGCATGTGTAAGTGTATATGTGTGTATGAGTATGTGCATGTGCATGTGTATGTGTGTGTATATGTATGTGCATGTATATGCATAACTCTATGTGTATATGTGTGTATGTGCATGTATATGTGTATATGTAGGTATGTGCATGTGTATATGTGTTTTAATATTTTAATTATATAATTCATTCATATGTGTGTACCTAAGTGTATATGTATGTGTGTGTATATGCATGTATGTGCATGTGTATGTGTGTGTATATGTATGTATGTGCATGTGCATGTGTAAGTGTATAAGTGTGTATGAGTATGTGCATGTGCATGTGTAAGTGTATATGTGTGTATGAGTATGTGCATGTGCATGTGTAAGTGTATATGTGTGTATGAGTATGTGCATGTGCATGTGTAAGTGTATATGTGTGTATGAGTATGTGCATGTGCATGTGTATATGTGTGTATATGTATGTGCATGTATATGCGTAACTCTATGTGTATATGTGTGTATGTGCATGTATATGTGTATATGTAGGTATGTGCATGTGTATATGCGTGTGTACGTATGTGCATATATATGTGTATATATGTGTATATATGTGTATAATGTATGTATATGGAAGCGTATATGTATGAAACATGCATGTGTATGTGGATGCATTTCCATTTGCATCCATGTGCATGCATTTGAATGTGCTTGCATGTGGATGTGCATATACATGTATTTGCGTATATGTTAATGTGTGTATGTGTGTGTGTATATATATATATATATATATATATATGCAATAATGCATGCATGTAAATCTTTTTATGTGGTTGTAGAAATGTTTGTGCATATGCATGTGTATATGTGTGTATGTCTAAGTGTATGTGCACATGTATCTGTGTGTATATATATGTGTGTATGTGCATGTGTATATGTGTATATGTGTGAAATTGCATCTTCATCATGTATAAGTGTATAAGTGCATATCAATAAGTGTGAGTATGCTATCTAATGAAAATAACACAATTCAAATGATATACAAAGAATAGAAATTGTACTTACAATAGTTAGCCATACTTTTTGCTTGGTTAGCTTCTTGAATAACTTGCAATAGAGAGAGAGAGAGAAAGAGAGAGAGAGAATTCAAAGAGAGAAAGATGTAGAAAGAGAGAAACAGAGACAGAGGGAGACAATAAGAGAGAGCTTAGGCAAAACAACAATTCTGCGTATATTTACTTCAGCTCATAAGTGCAGCGCAATTGTGAATGTTGGAGAACTCTTCGATCGGATGCGTGAAAATGCCGATCGAAGAGCCTCCAACGTTTTAATTTTTGTTCGTCAAAAGACCGTCGTGTAAGCGATGCTACCCGTCGTCGCATAGGCAACATATTTCTAGCGTCGCTTATGCGGCGAAAAACATCGTCGCCTATGCGACGTAACAGAGCGCCACTTATGCGACACTCTCTAAAAGTGTCATGTTAGCGACGCTCTATGGGAGCGTTGCAGCTCCGTCGTGCCACAATTTGCAAAAAACATCGTTTACTTCGTCATTTAATCGACGGTCCGCGTGCGACGTTAATTACGATGCATGTTGCAATTTTATAACGACAAAATTCTATCGCTTTAACTGTCACTATACACCCATATTCCTTGTAGTGTGTGTATGCATATGCATGTGTCTATGTATATGCATCTATGTATGCATATTCATGTGTATGTGTGTATGTATATGCATGTGTGTATGTATGTATGTATGTATGTATATATGCAATTTGTGTGTGTGTATGTATGTATGTATATATATGTGTGTATGTATATGCAATTTGTGTGTGTATAGAGGTATGCATATGCGTGTATGTATGTATGTATATGCATATGCATGTGTGTATGTATGTATGTATATGCATGTGTGTATGTATATGCAATTTGTGTGTGTATGTATGTATGAATATGCATGTGTGTATGTGTGTATGCATATGCATGTGTATGTGTGTATGCGCATATATGTGTATTTATATGCATGTGTGTATGTGTGTATGCATATGCATGTGTATGTGTGTATGTATATGCATGTGTGTATGTATATGCATATGTTTGTGTATGTATGTATGCATATGCATGTGTGTATGTATATGCATGTGTTACGCATATGCATGTGTGTATGTGTGTATGCATATGCATGTGTATGTGTGTATGCACATACGTGTGTATGTATATGCATATGTGTGTGTATGTATGTATGCATCTGCATGTGTGTGTATACATATGTGAGTGTGTATGTATAAGTATATGTCTCTCTCTTTCTCTCTCTCTCTCTTTATGTTTCTCTAGATCTCTCTCTTTCTTTCATCTTTCTCTCTCTCTCTCTTTATGTTTCTCTAGATCTCTCTCTTTCTTTCATCTCTCTCTCTATGTCAATCAAAAACAAAAAGATCAGTTACATCGATGTAATTTGTTGGATCGTTGTCGTCAAAGTCCACTTAATGTTGTTTTCCGTCGAATTCCAAAGACATGATGCCAAAATGTCTTGCAAAATTAAAGAGAAGAGAAATTAGAAAAGGGAAAACATAAAGCAAGAGAAAAGAGTGCTATAGTATGTGCGATACTTACCAAAATTTCATATCTAGAGAAATAGAGAGGTGTGCATAGAGAGAGAGAGAGAAAGAGTGAGAAACGGAGAGATGTAGCTCATGCGTGCAAAGTCAATAGTAACAGGTTTTGTTTCAAAACGTGATGAGTGTCCAATTTTTGCTCTCGGGTCCAGTTAAAACATTGCATCCGTATGAGCGTCGATATGAGTATCGGTATAAGCATCGTTAGTTTCCAGTAATTTGCCGACGCTTATACCGACACTCATACCAATGCACATATCGACACAGTTCATACTGACGCGTCTATTACCTTTGTGGTTTTTTAAGGGTTTTCAGCTGTCATACTGATGCCGATGCATGACCGTCTGTATGCACAACGTCGGTATGCCCCTGATATGTTGTTGTCATATATGTGTGTTTGTGTGTGTGTGTAAGTAAGTTTTGAAAATATATGTCAAAAATTTCTCATAGTTTTTATATGAACGAACACATATTCCTATGCATCCATCCACACATACTCAAAATAATACTTAAAATTCCTTTGTAGAGTCTTGCATATTATAAAAATGATAAGCATCACTTGAAAACATTTCATCATTTCTATCATAGATATCATTTTCTTTTTCTTTTTTTTCTCATATAAAATATGTTTCCTAGTTTTTCCTTTCTTTGCATTGTCACCATTTCCTACATTATCTTCTTTGACAAGGTTAGGAGTTACCACATGGAATGGAGGCTTGCTTTTCCAAGTTTAATACTTAGACGATCATTAATGTACTTATTATTTTGCACACTAACACTGTTTTTTACATCTACAACTACGTTCTTTTCATGAACATGGAAATATATGCTTTTCAAGTTCAAGACAAAAGTTAGCACCAAACTCAATGGGTACTATGTCAAAGTGGAGGCCTTTGAACATTGAATAAAAAATTACACTCAACTAGAATAAAGCTTTTCCATTAATATTTTGTCACTTATCCTCAATCTCATTTACTCACAAATGCAAGTGAGCCATTCTTCAAAAGTTGCAATCAATAGAAATGATTTAGAAAAGAAACGTTTTGATTCCACATTTTTTACTTTTCCAAGTGTTCAACCTTCTTAATATCTCCCAAAGAACTTGCACTATACTCCACGAATCCTTCAATATATTTTCATTTGCTAAAACATAGCCAATTTTTCAAAAATTTTGAATCGAGTGATTTTTTTCAAGTATGCTAAAAGTTCAGTTTTAGACTTTCTCATTTTTTGTTGATCTAATAACCCTAATAAAGTTGCAAAAGTTTAAAGCTTATATTTTTCCGAAAACATTCATGGTCTGGCCTATCAGATCCAAGTGAGCATGCTACAAAAACATTAAGTATGTCATGAAGAAAAATCGAGCAAGGTGGTGTAAAAGTAGCACACTTAAGTGTTCCAAGACACTCGAGTGTCCTATTACAAAACTAGTGTTAAAGAAGGAGAACTAGCTTTACTCTACACGCTTAAGCAACAATCCAAGAAGCTGTTTGAAAAGACGAAGTCAATCAAAGTCAACAAGTGCATATCAAGCAAGAGACACAAAGTGTTTTCATAATAAGTTTTTAGAGTAGAAACTAAATATTCTTTAAGTAACAAAGTGTTTTCATAATAAGTAGAAACTAAATATTCTTTAAACTAAATAGGGGAATATTCCTTTCGAGATAACCCGCAAGGGAAGAGATAAATATGAATCTATATTCGTATTTTTTTTTTCATCTGAAAACCTATGTAAAGTGTCACTATACAGAAGAAGACCTTTTCGCTAATGGGATCAAGTGAAGTCTTCTTCTTTCACAAGATTTCCTTCCTTTCTCTTGTGTAATTTTTGCATGTTTCATGGCTTCTCACGCTTTGCTATTGCCTTCAAATGTGTTTTCTAGCTTGAGCAGTTGTGGTCTCCTCTCATAAACTCTCATAATTTTGAGCTCCATTCTTTGTGAAATTCTTGAAATCATGCACAGTATGGCAATTTTGATTTATACATGTGATTTGTGTTTAGTAATGAGGGAGATGTGACGTATTTTGTGATAGGTTGCATAACCTTCAACTTGGAGATAATGCTGGAATACTATGATGGTAATCACCGATTTCCCTTCACCATGATTGTTAACCCGCCTTGAACTTGATTGTTGGGCACCCCCCAGATAGAAAAAATTGTTTTGGAATCATCCTTCCTAAGTTAGAGATAGGATAACTTCAAAAGGAGGATCCCATGGTGTAGGTCCTAGAACTCCTTGAAGAAAGTTAATTTTAACAAGGACTATAGAAAAACATAAGATACCTCATGATAATCAAGACATATAGCTATTTGAAAATAACGTTGGGGAAGAGGCCTTATCTCAATTCCTTTCCACGAAGGTCCTACATCAAGGATGAGTTACGGATCGTATAAAATAGAACCACATGTGCAAAGGAGAGAGAGTGCTCCCTTTGCAAAAACCAACTACTTCATACAACCAAGTGGGATCCATGGGTATTGGACCCTCAAATCCATTAGGTGCTTATGAAGACAAGTCTAGAGACTTGCTTGAACTGATTGTTTCCCACAAATTAGTATACGATGATAAAAAAAAGCATTAGTGGACCTCAAAAAGAGAGAGAGAGAGAGAGAGAGAGAGAGAGAGAGAGAGAGAGAGAGAGAGAGAGTCATAAAGATGCGAAGGATTTTCCAATACCTAGGCCTAGAGAACATTCCACGACTTTGGCCTCTTCTCATGTTATGAAGGCCATGAAGAATGAAGAATTAGTTTGATGGCTTGAGAGATCCAAAAGATCACATTGTAGAGTTCAAAAAGTTCTTTTAGTCGAATAGGTGGAAGATGTGTTTACTCAATTTGAGGCTTTTGGATTAACCGTGAAAGGTATAACCCTTGCTTAGTTTTAGCCATTGAATAGAGGGAATTACTATGAGAAAACTAAGTTGTTGAATGCTTCATTGTAGAGTTCTCTAAAAATTGAATTCTACACAACACACCATTGTTGATTCATAGCTTTAAGAAGACCCCCCAAGAGACAATGATGTTGGCAGATTGTAGGTTCAAGAAATATTTTAAATGATGCCCTGAATCTGAGCTATCTACCTAAGCAAAGGAAGTGTCTTTGTTCCTATATGGACTGCTTATGAGACAAATTAGTTCCATTGTCTACTTGGAAGATCCAAATACCTTAGATTATTGTGTCAAAATGTCCAGTGAGATCAAGGATAACCTACAAGAGGACTTAGAGCTTTCGTAGCTCTATAGAGGATCATATTACAGGGCTAGAACCATTTCCAAACCTTCTTCTTTATTGGAGGGGATAATAGAACTTGTAGAAAAGCAAGGAGGTAACTTCCAAAATAGGCAAGCCCAAAGAGCTCATGGTGCGGTTTATGTTTGTGCCTTACTTGTAATCTCCAAATACCAAAACTTTTTGTCTATCGTGAAAGATAGAGGTCTTCATCCTGAGATGCGTGAGACATCATACTTGCTGACACTATTGATGCTGCTGCTAACGTTGGTACTTTCTAGAAAACTTAAGAAAAAACAACTCACACACATAAAGACATACATACATAGACACACGTACATACATACATACATACATACATACAGACACACACACACATATACATACATACATACATACATTCATACATACACATACACACATAAACACAAACATGCACACATACATACATACACACATTCATGCACACATACACTCCCACACATACGTACATAATACATACATACACGTAAACACATACACACACATATAGATGTACATACACACACTCACACACATACACACACATACATAGACATATGCATGCATGCACACATGCAAACACACATTCACACACGACCATACATACACACATACACATATACATACAATCACACAGTCACACATAACCATACATACATACACTCACACACGCATACAAATAGAATGTTTTTGTAGGTGGATTGCTTTTTTGCAAGTAGCTTTAACTATGTCCTATCAACTTTGTTTGTTTTTTAAGCGACTATGTCCCATGGGTGCTAGGTCCGTTCATCTGTACTTTTGTTTCCTTTTGTTTTAATTGAAGTATGGGCAAGTAGGTTAATGTGGAGCTTCCTTTAAAAAAAAAGGAAAAAAAATCTCTTGCAAGTGGCATGCCTTATTTGGTTAGAGGTCTATGTGCCTTACTTGGTTATAGACCTGATGCCTTATAAGCTTACATGCCTGAATTAATGTTTACAAACCTACATGGCTTACGTGGATTTCCATGGGGTTTTTTTGTGCTCGGCTTATAGGGGTAGTGAGCACTATTTTACGAGGTTGGAGGACTCGTAGCTTGATGGACTTATATGATGTCACTCACAAGCTAACTCAAAACAAGTTATAACAAAATCAGAATAGAACTTTAACAAAAGAGAGACGAGAGGAATATGAATGAGTGACTGATGAATTACAGAAGGAAGATTTTTATTACAACAAGCCTAGGACCAAACAATGAGAGAACCAACCCACAATACAACAACTGTTTTGTTTCCACAGGGACTCTGGAACTAACCATATACATGGATACATAATAGAAAAACCAAGTAGTCAAGATATTCTTCAGGTAGGAAGAGCTAGAGTAAGAGCTCTTGAGAAGATACAGAATCAAGACGCATGCAATTGATCCTATAGGGAGTACAATAGATTGAAGGGATCCTCATGAGAAAGAGTGATGAGAAAGCTGGTCAAATGCACGCAGCAGCAATCTCCCAACTCTTAGTGCCTCCTCCTTCAATCGCTACTTCTACAATCCTTGTACAACTCTACCTTGTCTTGTCACTTTCCATAATCTCAATGGCTTCTCTAGGTAGTTTTCTTGTATCGTTGTATCTTGATCACTTGATCCAACAACCTCAACACTTTGTGCTTGGACTTCTTTGTAATTCCCACCTTCTAGTAGTCATAAACGCAGGGGTCTGCCTATCTCAATCTCTACCTCCTCTTTGTATCTCTCTATTTTAATACAGTAGTTTCAATATTGCTCCTGATCTCTCTATCAATATGCTCATCTATATCATTTGGCATCTCTATTAGATCTTCGACTTCTATTTTATATCTGTAGTTGCTCTTTTTATCCATTCTTCTGAAATAGTGGAAGAGGAACTTGGATCACCAAGCATCTTCATGGCTTTTGTCCAGAGCACCCCATGTTGCACCATCATGATTTAAGGTGATGCTTGTAGGGAACTAAAGTTATGAAGAGGTGAGTGGGTGAAGGAATATCCTTCTAGATTGGCAGGACATTCCAGGGAGGCATAATAGGTGAGAAGAAGTTTACAAGTAGTTGGAAGGACGAGATATAGTTAAGAGAATGGATTTCTCCAGGCATTGTTTTTTTTATATAAAGGAAGTTCGGCCTTAGCCTACTCTCCCGGTCTTGAATTAATTAAAAGAAAAGTACAAGAGAAAGGGACTAGTGCCCACGGGATCCCCCGAATCCCACAGAGTGGGGTAGCCGTTACAGAGTTTAGATGGCATTACAGAGAGGTAAACCACCCTCATCACCCGCATGCAGGGCCCACATGGGTTTATGCTTGTTGTTGTAAAAAAGGAGCACTAGATGATGCCTAAAGGGGGTTTCTTACAATTAACGATCCCTTTGCCAAGGAGGAACAAGGATTTCTCAATCGACCACTCTTTGGGTGAGTCACCAAATTTGTGAGCACATATTTCACACCAGATCTTCCATAGGACCTTCCCTCTGATGGCGTTCCAAAGAGTCGGGAAGGAACAGATCGTTTCTACCAGGAAAGCTTGATTCCAACTGATATGTTTCTGGAGTCTAATTTTCTTTCGGAGCCTTTGTTGATATATTTAGGTAGTGATGTGTGTGAACACTCTAGGACCGCCAGGGCACTTTTTTCCCTCTTTAGGAGGTTTTTTTCCCCCGGCTTGTATATACGCCTATTGCCCTAATGGGCTACTTATCTTTGTACATTCTCTAGTAATACATTCAGTCTTGTGTGTTGTGCTCCAAGCTTCTTCTTCTTCCTTGTGTTGTTCGCGTGCTTCCGCAGACGTCTATCTCCAACAATTGGTATCAGAGCAGGTCGTCGCTTCTTCTAGGGCGCCGTCGACACTCCTCCGTTTGCAGTCTCAGATTCGCACGAAATTTGGTGAGCATACTCAGGGTGTTTCCGAGATCAAAACAGCATCGCTGTGTGGTGCCGAAATTGCGATCTGAGCTCGTTTCGGCCTCCGAATGCACTATCGTAGCGCTTGTGCAGGCTATTTCGTCCTTTTGTGCCAAAGGTATATACCAGTTTCTGTTCGCCAGTTTAAGCGTCTCGAAGTCTGCTACAGGTCTAGCAGAACTCGTCTGGGCAGTTCTGTTCAACTTTTTGAGATACAGTCAATTTTTTGCATCAAGGTATTTTAGTCACCGGCCATGGCTGAAAGCAGTGATGTATTCCGTATGTTGGTTGTTGAGGATAAGTTGGATGGTACCAACTACCCATTATGGGCTTATATGATGCGACATGTACTGGTCGCAAAAGGATTGTGGAACATTGTGCAGGGTGTTGAAAGACGTCCTGTTACACCTGTAACGACAGGTACTGCAAATACAGGTGTTGGAGCTGATGAAGATGGTGTCGAAGATGATATTCCGCAGATTCCTGTTCGTGCTGTTGTTTCTGTTGCACCTACTGCAGAGCAGATTCGTTGGGATGGCAGAGATGCCCAGGCACATGCATTGATAGCCTTGTCTGTCAAACGTGCCATTATTCCTCACATTCGCTCTTGCAGAACAGCAAAGGATGCTTGGGATACACTTACCACTTTGTACAAGGCTAGGAATGAGGCTCGTGTTGCTTACCTCCGAAAACAGTTGGAGAGTGAGCACATGAATGAAGGTCATTCTATGGACAGTTTTCTTACAAAGATCAAAGACCTGAAGGAACAATTGATTTCTGCTGATGAGGTTATACCAGTTAGCTCACTTGTGCAGACCGTTTTGAATGGTCTTCCTGATTCATATCAGAGTTTTGCCTCTACTCTTCGGTTGATGATGAAAGGCAATCCGAATGCCTTGTCATTTGAGGAATTAGTCTCTGTTCTGTTGCAGGAAGATCAGTCCAGGCAGAACAGGTCCATTATGCGTGTTGCAGATCAAGCTTTCCTGGCTAGTCAGAAGGGCAAAGGAAAATGGAGCTCTTCTACTAGTAAGCAGAAATCTGCAAATGCTGCACAATCGAAGAACCAGGATAAAGATGAAAAGAAATCAGAAAAGCTGAAATTGTTCTGCAAGTACTGTAAAGGAAATGATCATATTATAAAGAACTGTCCAAAACTGGCTGCTAAAGAGGCAAAGAAGAAAGAGGCTGGAATGGTTGTTGCAGAGGCCTCTACACCAAAAACAGAGTCTGCAAATCTTGTGCAGGAAGAAGAATGGGCGTTTACTACTGTCTGCAGTTTTGACCCATCTTCTCATGATCAGTGCATGTCTGCAGTAGACTCAGATGTTTTGTACTTTGACAGTGGGGCGACCAAACATATTACCTCGCAGCGCAGTTTCTTCTCTTCACTCGAGCCTGCCCCTTTAGGGAATACTGTCACATGCGCCAATAACTCCTCTTATCTTGTTATGGGAGTTGGTAAGATCATTCTGACTACTGCTGATGGTAGTTCTTTCACTTTGGCAGATGCTTAATTTGTGCCAGGGATCAAAAAGAACCTGTTATCAGTTTCTGCATTAGCCAAGATTGGCTTGGTTGTGAAATTCGTTGATGACAGGTGTACAGTCCATGATCTCTCAAATGGCGATGTGATTATTGCTTCTGGCATTTTATGTCGTGGGTTGTATAAGCTCATAGACTATGAAAGATCTGTGAATGATTCGGCATGTGCAGTTCATGATTCTCAGGGTATGTCAGATGCAAACCTTTGGCATGCACGCTTTGGTCATCTGAATTTTGCTAGTTTGTTACGCCTGCAGAAATCTGAAATGGTGTCCTCTTTGCCCAAACTTGAGGCACCTGGAAAACATGTTTGTGAAGGCTGTATTTTGGGCAAAATGCAGCGTTCTTCCTTTCCAAAAGATGGTTCAGTTCGGGCTACACAGAAATTGCAGCTTGTACATAGTGATGTCTGTGGTCCTATGCAGACACCCTCTTTTGGAAATTACCTTTACTTCGTGACTTTCATTGATGATTTTTCCAGGCATGCATGGGTATATCCACTCAAAGCAAAGTCCGAAGTATTCATGTGCTTCAAACAGTTTTTGGTTTTGGCTGAAAATCTGTCAGCATGTAAAATGGGCACCCTTCGTTCTGATCGAGGGGGGGAATATATGTCTTCAGATTTTAATGCATTTCTGGCTGAACGTGGGATAAAACACCAGTGTACAGTGCCATATACACCTCAACAGAATGGAGTTGCTGAATGAAAGAACAGGTCACTCATGGAGATGGCGAGGTGCATGGTCAAAAGTCAGGCTTTACCACATAGTTTCTGGCTTGAGGCTGTCATGTGTGCAGCATATGTACTGAACAGGTGTCCCACTAAAGCGTTGTAGTCTATCACTCCATATGAGGCTTGGCATGACTGCAAGCCATCTGTTGCTCATCTGTGTGTTTTTGGTTGTTTGGCATATGCATTAGTGCCTGAACAACATCGCAGAAAATTGGATGATAAGGCAGTAAAATGTATTTTTGTTGGGTACAGTTCTGAAAGTAAAGGCTATCGTCTGTATCATCCACAGACTAAACACATTCTGGTTAGCCATGATGTTGTCTTTGTGGAAGATGCTATTCAGCCATTGCTTTCATGTACTAAGGAGACATCTGTTAGCTCCAAACACATGTATGATACTTTGATGCCTCTTTTTACAGGTGGACAGGCTAGTGCTGGTCCTAATGAGGCAACTTCTCAGCCTTTGCAGGTTTCATATGATGATGCAGATCATTCCATTTCTAATGCAGATTTACATGATGCACTTGTTGATGAGAGAGCTGATATTGAGTAGGCAAAAACTATGCCAAAATGGTTGGTGCAGACTTTGCGTGACAGCAAATTAGATGCACCTTTGTCATATCGTACTCGTTCAGGCTCTCATAGTGCCTTCTTTGCATCAGATTGCTATGCTATGGCTGCATCTAGTCTCTGTGATGAGAATGAGCCTGTTTCTTTTGATGAAGCACAAAATTAGAAAATTGGATGGCTGCTATGCAATCTGAATATGATGCTATAATGAAGAATGGTACATGGTCTTTATGTGACTTGCCTCCTGGCAAGAAGGCCATTGGCACTAAGTGGGTATACAAGCTGAAGCGTAAACCTGATGGTACAGTTGATAGGTATAAGGCTAGGCTTGTTGCAAAGGGTTATGCACAGGAAAGAGGCATTGATTTTGATGAGACCTTTGCACCTACATGCCGTATGACTACTGTTCGCAGCATTTGTGCACTTGGAGCCCATCATGGTTGGAATGTACATCAGTTGGACATTAAAACAGCATTTCTGAATGGTGACTTGCATGAAGAAGTGTATGTTTTTCAGTCCCATGGCTTTGTGGAGAAAGGGCATGAAAACCAGGTTTGCACGTTAAAGAAGGCATTATATGGTTTAAAGCAAGCACCACGTGCTTGGTATGAGAAGATACATGCCTATCTGATTGCACATGGTTTTGAGAATAGTCCAACTGAAAGCACCTTATATGTTAAGCGTGCTAATGATGTGCTTTTGATTATTGTTGTCTATGTTGATGACATGCTGCTCACTAGTCCTATTGAGACACATATTGCTCATTTTAAGGCTGATTTGCATGCCTCATTTGAGATGTCTGATTTGGGGCATTTGCATCACTATTTGGGCATTCAGTTTATGCATGTTGATGGTGGAATCGCTTTGTGTCAAACGAAATATATTGACACATTATTGCAGCGTTTTGGCCTTGAAGACTGTAAGCCTATTGCCACTCCTATGGAGACAGGTTTACGATTGAGTCTTCATGATGCTGGAGATGCATTTGATGTTGTTCTCTATCAGCACGCTGTTGGATGCTTGATTTACTTATGCATTACTCGGCCCGATATTCAGTTTGCTGTCTCATAGATGAGCAGGTTTATGCATTGCCCAGGAGTCACACATTTTCGCTACTTGAGTGGTACTCGGCTACTTGGGTTGTTTTATCCCAAGGGGGGATCACTACCGCCAGATTTGCATGCTTTTTCTAACTCAGATTGGGCTGGTTGCTATGACACTCGTGTGTCCACCAGTGGTTTTTGCTTCATGCTTGGTAGCTCATGTATATCTTGGTTGAGCAAGAAGCAGCCTACTATGGCCACTTCCAGTTGTGAGGCTGAGTATAGGGCAGCTTTCACAGCGATTGTTGAGTGTGTGTGGCTCAGATGCCTTATGGCTGATTTGGGTGTTGGCCAGTCTTCTGCCACCACCATCTTCACTGACAGTCAGAGCGCATTGGCAGTTGCGAGGAACCCTGTGTTCCATGCTCGCACTAAGCACATTGAGGTGCATTATCACTATGTCAGGGAGAGGTTCTCTGCTGGGGAGATCAACTTGGCATATGTGCCCATGCAGGAGAACATTGCAGACCTTTTCACGAAGGCTCTGCTTAGGGAGAAGTTTGAAGCTTTTCGCAAAGCTTTGGGCTTACTTCCTTTTGTGGAGGGATTTCCACATAGCTTGGCACTTCCTTATACATGAGTGCCAGCTCCTTGTTCACCGCATCACTCCCAGGGGGGATTTGTTGATATATTTAGGTAGTGATGTGTGTGAACACTCTAGGACCGCCGGGGCACTTTTTTCCCTCTTTAGGAGGTGTTTTTCCCCCGGCTTGTATATACGCCTATTGCCCTAATGGGCTACTTATCTTTGTACATTCTCTAGTAATACATTCAGTCTTGTGTGTTGTGCTCCAAGCTTCTTCTTCTTCCTTGTGCTGTTCGCGTGCTTCCGCAGACGTCTATCTCCAACAGCCTTCATGGAGGACCTTGCAAAGCTTACATGAAGTTATAGAGGAGGTCGATAAACCTCCCATCCCCATCGTGTGGCGCCCACTTGGACTTAAGCTTATTGTTGACATAAAGGGGGGGGTTTCTTACAGTAAACAAATCTTTTGCCGAGAAGGAATAGGGACTTCTCGAGTGACCACTCCTTGGGGGTATTGCCAAAATTGTGAGTGCATCTTTCCCACCAAATCTTCCAAAGGATCTCTCCCCTGATCACATTCCACAACGCCGCAAAGCAACCGATCGCTTCACCAATAAGGGTTTGCTTCCAAGTGATATGTTCTTGGAGCCCCAGAGACCGACGAAGGACCCTCCATAATCGAAGGGAATTAGGGCAAGCAAAGAATTGGTGGCCAATATCCTCTTTGCAATGGCAACATCGCTTGCACCAGGGCGGAACACCACAGATCTTATTAGCTTTAGCATTGGTCCATATTCCACGGTGTAAAATTTGCCATAGGTGAACCGACTTTTTGTTTTCAATGAGAGGGTGCCAAATATACATAAATTTCATATCCCAACGAAGTCGCATCCAGTTGAGACACCATTTCTTGTTGAGAGTGAGGTGAATCTCATTGCGAGCTTCGACATATGGAAGCTTTGAGAGGGAGCTACCATTATACTATTTAAGGCCCATTGGGTCCGGAGCATCTTGCCCCATAAGTAATTGGATTTTAGAGAGGTCCCAAGCATGGCATCTACTCAATAAAACATTCCATTCCTCGTACGTGACCGCAACACTAGGGTGAAGGTCCTCAAAGTCCACCCATCTATTCATGTCCTGTTTCTAGAGGTGCTTCCATTGTTTGAATCCCTTATTCCAGAGTCTCTTAGCACTTAAGACATGCTCTATGTTTCTCATGCCTTGGATCGGTCACCAGATAGAGTCATTTTGCCTTATACTTGCAGCCCACTTCCAATCTTTACTGATTCTAATGTGAGGTTTGAATCTGTTCCAACTCAACCACAAAGATCTTACCAAGATCGATCCTTTGGGTGAGACCAGAATCGGAGAGAATAAGAGAGTGAGGATGTCAACATTTTTCCATCCAGGGTAGCCCACCTGAGAAATTGTGTTCGTGTTTCTGAAAATTAATGTGGTCCAAGAGGAGTCTCTGTTGCACCAGGCCTTAATCATCCACTTCGCCGCAAGTTTATTGGCCATGCTGCCAATGTCCATAATATCCAGGCCTCCACTCTCCTTTCGACTAGTGCATATGGACCATTTGATTTTAGGCACTCCCCTCCTGTTATAGTCCCCAATCCAAAGAAAGTTTCTACAAATACTTTCCAATTTGGATAATTCTTGATCCTTCGGTAGAGAAAGTATATGATTGAGGATATTAGGAATGTGTTGATCACCATGGCCTGGCTGGAAAGATTAATTTGCAAACCCCTCCTTAAGTCTGGCGAGAAAACCAAGCCCACCTTTGTTCGAGAGTAGCACCAAATCCCATGGGGATACCTAGAATGCGAACGACCTGACCCGATTGAATGCTTTGGCATCCTTGCACAGTGAGGAGATTGGGTTGATTCCCTTTGATAGCCATGAATTAAATCTTGGAATGGTTAATTATGGACCGAGAGGCCTCACAAAAAGTGTCGAGGCACCACCAAAAGCTTTCCAGGTTGGTATCGTCATTATGAACAAAGGCATTTGTGTCGTCCACAAATAAGCTCATGGTCATTTGCCCAGAGGTATATGGCAAATTGATGCCTCTTATGCTACCAAGCTCTAACTGACGCTCCACAAGTCGGCCAAGTCCTTGTGTGGCGATTGCGAAGAGCAGTGGGGCCAACGGACAACCTTGCCTGATGGATCGTTTTAGTTTGATTGCCTTTGAAAGTTGCCCGTTGACATTGACTTTGGTTGACGCATTACCAAGGAGAGTGGAGATCATCTTGAGGAATCTCTGACTACACCCAAGGGCTTTCAGTGATTGCAAAATATAGTTCCACTCCAATCTATCATAGGCTTTGTCAAAGTCAATCTTGAGGTAGACAATGTCCTGATTAGATTCTTCAACGAAGTCCAAACCTTCCTAGATATCAAAGATGGCTTCCAATATTGACCTTCCTTTAATGAAGCCTTTTTGGTCTTTGCTAAGCCACTAGTCTAAATGGTAGGATATGCTATTGGCAATGGCTTTAGCAAGAATCTTATATCCGGTTTGCAGCATTGTGATAGGTCTCCAGTTCTCAATTCTGTTCCTCTCCCCTTTTTTATGAATAAGTTTAATGATGCCATTGTTGAGACAAGTGGGAAGGGCATCAAACTTGAGTGCCTAAAGCCATATCATACGCAAATGGGTGGCCACCACATGTTTGAATGATTTAAAGAACTCATTAGTGAGCCCATCAAGCCCTGGGCTCTTGCCGTTTAGAAGCGAATCAATAACTTCAAGGATCTCTTGTTCGAAAATGGTGGTGTCAAGCAGAGCACTCAAGTTGCATGGGATTCTATGCAAGGATGTCCGAGAGATGGTGGCCATGCAATCCCGTCTATGGGGGGAAAGAGGACAAGCACCACCCAAGAGACTCGTGAAGTGTGCTTCTATAATGTCAATGTTCTCTTCCTCTGTCTTACATTCCACCCCATTCTTGTCAAGTAGTAGCGGGATATTTTCTCTAATTTGTTTTCTTCTAAGAATATTGCACATCTCTTTGGAAGGTCTATCTGCCTTACCAACCCACCATTCCTTAAAATAAATTTGAAGATTTTTCCTTTTGATCTCCTCCTCATATCTTAATCTTCCTCTCATGTTTTGGAGTCCCTTCTGAAATTGAGTCTTCCCTTTATTAACATCTTTTTTCGAGTCTTTGGAGCCAGCAGTATAGGTTTTCTCTACGTCTTTGGTGGATGGTTTTGAGAACCTTTGTGGTCCTAATCAAGATCTGACGAGACTTTTCTACCGTGTTTCTCCAACACTTGGCTGGAGAGGTGCAGATGATGAAGGGCTCAAGCCAAGCATTAGTGATTTGTTTCCATTTGTCTTCTCTTCTCTAGGCATTGTTAGAGAGATCTTGTCTCCCTACTTTGATGAGAGATGAAAAAACCTTTCGCCAAAGAATTTCTAACTCATGACCCCGAAACCTTGAGCCATCTAATATGTGAAACAACGCTTTGCTTTGCTTTCGAGGAAGATAAAAGCTTTAGGAAATGAGACGTTATCAATGAACAGGATACTTATATTTCCGTGTCAGTCAGTATCTAAGCGATTTATGAAGGTGCTCAAGGAGCTCCAAATGAATTGTCATTGACCATGTGTGAGAACCTTGGGCAGCTCTCAAAAGTTCATGATGTGCACGTGTCAGATTTTGTGTGGCTTTCACTATATATTTGGTAAACTTAATTGAATGGATGTAAGGAGGATAAGCTTTGCGGTACATCAAAGAGAAAAAATATTCAAGCTTTTTGGGTTCTAAACTTGGAGTATACTACATCCAACTGATCAGATTTTGCACGAAGATTAAGGAGAGGTGCTGCGTGAAGGATGGGTTGACGAACGGGCAAAGTTTGCAGCAAGAAAACATTGCTGAGCATGCATGTCGTACGAATTTTCAACCACAAAATTTTGCAACACCAAAGCACTCTATATTTAGAGTGGAAGCCCTCTAAATGGGGGGATGAGCTATTGTTTCTGAAAAATGATTGGGAGAGGCATACGCTGTGATAGAAAAAAGGAGACGCTGAAGAGATTCGAGGTAGATGCAGAGAGATAATTTAGAGATGTCTGGAGAGGAAGGAGATTGATGGAGATGAAGGAGACAAATGCTGGAGTAATATACTATATGAACGGTGTAGATGCTGGTGATTCTCGCAATGACTTGCAAGTGCATGCGAGTTTGCAGAAGGCAAATTACAATGCTGATATCCTTCTTTTGCTTTAATAATCTGTGAAATCATTCCAAAAGAACTTGAGAGCTACAAGAAGATAATTGTTAATGTAGATCCTTTTTAATGATGGTAAAATTGTCCTTAAAAAGGTGAGGTCATAAATTCAACGCTCGATTGAACTTGAATTCAAGAGTTCATAGCTTTTAAGTTCATATCTTTCAACATGAAAAGGAGACAGTTCTTTTCATAAGCTTCATGATAAATATATATTACTTGAAACAAGAGTTGTTTCAAATTGATTTGTTCGATTGATCTAAAAACGGCTTTGTTATGATTTTCAAATTATGAAGAGCGCCCAAAAGCACATGAGAATCTAGTAAGATTTTTTTTCCATTGACCTAGTTTCATCTACTGAATGACGCTCCTCTTTTAACAAATTGAAATCAAGCTCACTCGTGCATCTTAAACAATAGAAGTTCTTAATAATAATAGAAAATGAAGTGAAATATTTTTTTTTGAAAGACAAAGTGAGTGTCTATGGTGTATTTTCATTCCTTGAATTTATGATTTCAATTTTATAATGACAAGCGTCTTTTTTTAATGAAATTAAGAGTACTGAACTATTAATTACCTCTTTGAGTCTTCATTTTATCACTTGAGTGTGCTTGAAGCACCCCGCATATGTTCTCGATAGGGACAACGAGATTTGACCTAATCCACCAACTGAGCCCTTCACTCTGACATATGAACTTGACGTGAATGTTCCACGGCACTTTGATTACTCAGGTGCTATAATTGCACATTTTGCATATGCATTCCTATGCTTGGTGAGATTAATCAAGGGGCCTCTTCATCCTTAGGAGTGGCCGTTTGACCAAAACAATGTAAGATATCCTTGGTGTTGAGGGCTGATCTACATGATTTGAGCACCTCCACAGTGCAAGTTGTTGAACCTCCTTGCTTCACCCTTCCCATCAATTGATCGAACCTGTTGTGTTCGCACAAAGCATTCTCTTAGATTCCCATTGTATTTAGGATTTTGTCAAAACTAAAAATGTATCTATATTCAGACTGCACACACTTGGAGCCTCTTCTTCAAGCCAATTCAGATACTCACATGTCAACATCTCGAAACTTCTTACATTTCATATGCCATATCAAAAGCATATGTACACTTGAAAAAGCATAAAAAGAGCACATGCAACCTATTGCCTTTAAACATTTGTACACTTGCAAACTTGCATTGACAAAGCATAAAAGGAGAAAAACTTTTTTTCTTACATATTTGAATATTTTGAGGACATGTCACGCTTGTATCAATCGTAAAGAAGGGATTGATGTGCACAATGCAAGAGATGAAAAAGGAAGATATATTTCAAAGCATAGGCCAAGAAATGTTTTCAAATGACTTGAAGGCCCATAATCAACAGACACTTATGTTCCCACAAGCCAATGTATCCAATGTAAAGAAAATGATTGAAGAACAATTTGAAGCAATGGAAATCAAAATGAGTGAAGCTATATAACAAAAATTTGGAATCCTTTTGATCTTAACGAAAACCATAAATTCAATGGTGGAAACTATACAAGTATTGGGAATTAGCCTTAAAACTGTAAAAAGAGGAAATGAACTTTGAAGTTGTAGAAGTGAAAAAGAGGTGTGAATTTCTCATCAATAAAATTCAAGAATTAGAATGATTCAAATGCAAGCATGAACATAGGGAAAAAGCCAATGTATGTTTGTATACCCCTCTTCGCAAAACCATTTAGTTGAACTTAGCAGATCCATCCCTAAACGTACACTTAGAAAATCAAATAGGGTTTTGAAGCGACTACTAAGATGTTTTTGGTGCAATCAGTATGGTCATATGTTATGTGATTGTAGGACATATGATGAGGCAAGGAGACATACATTAGTAATCGAAGAGGCAAGGAAAATTTATAAGTATCAAGATTGAAACCCATGTAGAGAAATTTGAAAATTATGGAAACCAAACATTCATGTGAACACGAAATCTAATAAAAAAAACGAGTGTGCTGTCAGTTGAAAGTGAACATGACCTGATGAAAGTAAACAAAAGAGGACAAATAAAGGAAGAAAATCAAAATACTGAATCAATTTTGGAGGAAGAAAATAAAGAGGACAAATAAAGGAAGAAAATCTAGTCATGAAATTCAAGTAATATCAAGGAAACTTCATGATTTCTATGTGTCATTTGATTCGAAGCTTCTAGCTAATGAGAAAATGTTTTATCAAGAGAAAGTTACAGAATTACAAACGCAACTGAGCATCGATATAAACAATCAAGGCAACAAAGAAATTAGTTATATTGGGCAAACAAGGCAGAACTATCCATAAGAGGAATTAGTAGTATTTCAAGGAAGTGTACGAATGCATTATATGCACTTATTTATATGAGATGATGACTGATTTTGAAAGATTAGATTAGGAAATTTGTTTCTGGATAATCGAGACTAAGTTTGTAATTGCAATTCAAACTTAATTCCAATGACTTCTTGAACGAAATAGTTAATAGTTGACACTTTGATTTGTTGTTATCATATGCCAAGCAAAAAAAGAATAATAATTTGTATTCAAGGAACATAAAGTGACAAAACTATTTGAGTTTCCACTTTGATAACAATCAGGTTTTGATAATGCTTTTGTGTTGATGTTCAAAATTGGCTCATTGAGGAAGATGTGTAGGTTTAGTTGGGATGAATGTCAGAGAGATCCTTTCTCCCTACTTTGATGAGAGATGACAGTAAACCTTAAGCCTAAGAATTTCTAACCCGTTTCTTCTCAATGATTTGCTGTTTTGAGATTATGAATTTGAACTTTGACACCACTATTTTAGAAGAGTTGAGGATGTATGAGAACACTTTGTAAAACATTTTTTTCACTCCATGAGTATATATAAGTAAATCACAATGACCACCCTACACACATGAACACATGGAATCACCTACGTGTGTGTGAATTCATAGGCATATGTACTCATTTTTTATGGAAGTGTGTTGCAGCCTCTTGACATGGGCACATAGAAGATAGATGAGAGCAAGGATTGCAGAAATCGAGAAAGAGATATGTTTGTTCATGGCAATCAGGTCTTGTGTTAACATTCTGACAAGAGCTCCTATTTCAGAATATACAGGAGTATTGATGAGAATAGGAGATGTTAATGACCTTTTATATAATATTGAGTATCTATTTAAGTTGGATTGCATTGATGCTCGTACTTGTGGGAATTTCTATCAATTTATTAACCATAATTGTGAGCTGAATCTGTTTGAGTAGTGCATGCTAAATGAACATCATGATCTTAGCCGGGCAAGAGTATAGTTGTGTGCTGCATATACCATTCCTCCACTACATGCGTTATGCTATGACTATGGTCATACACTAGATATATAGCATAGTCAAGGATGGCCAAATGAAAGTCTTGACATATTTTTGCAAAGTGCATACATGGAGGAAGAAACTTCATTAGGGTGTCAAAACTTCACAATATCCCATGTGTTTTGGGATCATGAGCAATGTAATATGTGAAACAATGCTTTGCTATGTATTCGAGGAGGATAGAAGCTTCAGGGAACAAGATATTATCCATGAACAAGATACTTATATTTCTGTGTACGTGAGAATCTAAGAGAGTTAAGTAACGTGATGGAGCTCCAAATGACTTGTCATTGACCATGTGTCAGAGCCCTAGGTAGTTCTTAGAAGGTCGTGATGTGCACATGTTAGATTGTGTGCGTGGCTTTTACTATATATTTTATCAAATTCTTTTCAATGGATGTAACAAGGAACAGTTTCGCGATACATCAAAGACAAGTGTTTTTTTATGAAATAAATAGTTTTGAACTACTAATTATCTTTTTGAGTCTTAATTTTATCACTTGAGTGTGCTTCAAGCAGGTGGCATGCGCCATCAATAGGAACACGAGAAATTGACCTGATCCACCAATTCAGCCCTTCACTCCGACATTTGAACCTGATGTGAATGCTCCACAACACTTTGATTACTTAGGTGGTATAATTGTACATTTTGCATATGCACTCCTATGCTTGGCGAGATTAATGAGGGAGCTTCTTTGTCCTTAGGAGTGGCTTCTTGACCAAAATGGTGTAAGCCCTCCTTGATGTTGAGGGCTGATCTACATGATTTGAGCAAGTCTATAGAGACTTGCAAGTTGTTGAAGCTCCTCGCTTCACCCTTCCCATTGATTGATCGATGCTCCTACATTCGCACAAAGCATTCTCTTAGATTCCCATTGTATTTAGGATTTTGTCAAAATTAATAATGTATCTATTTTCAGATTGCACAAACTTGGAGCCTCTTCTTCAAGTTAATTCAGGTACTCGCATGTCAAGATCTTGACACTTCTAACATTTCATATATCAAAGTCATTTGTACACTTGAAAAAGCATAAAAAGAGCACATTCACACTATTGCCTTTAAACATTTGTACACCTGCAGATTAAAAAAAAGCACAAAAAGACTTTTCTTCTTGCATATTTGCATATTTTTAAGACATGTGATGCTTGTATCAATCCTAAAGACCGGATTATGGAAAAAGAAGATATATTTCAAAGCATAGGCCAAGAAATATTTTCAAATGACTTGAAGACAAAAGTCAACGGACACTTATGTTGCCACAAGCCAATGTATCCAGTTTAAACAAAATGATTGAAGAACAATTAATAGCAATGGAGATCAAAGTGAGTGAAGGTATACAACAAAAATTTCGAATCCTTTTGACCTTAAAGCGAACCATAAATTCAATGGCAAAAACTATACAAGTACTAGGATTTAGCCTTAAAACCGTAAAAGAGGAAATGGGTTTTGAAATTCTTGATGTGAAAAGAAGTGTGAATTTTTTACCAATAATATTCAAGAATTAGATTTCTTCACTTGCAAGCATGAAAATGAGGAAAACTCCAAGGTATTTTTAAATATGCTTCTGAGCAAAAACATTAAGTTGATCTTACCAGATCCATCCCCAGACTTACACTTTGAAAATCAAATAGGGTTCTAAAGTGACTCTTAAGATGTTTTTTGTGCGATCAATATGATCATATGTTCTGGGATTGTAGAGCATATGAGGAGGCAAGGAGATGTACAGTGGTAATTGAAGAGGCAACGGGTAAGCATCAAGATCGAGCACCTTTACAATTGAATGTAGGAAGGGGTGGGATGAAGTAATTCCTGGAATGGACAAAATCTAAACCAAACCCATGTAGAGAAATTTGAAAATTATGGAAACCAAACAAACATGTGAACACGAAATATAATGAACAAAAGAGTGTGATGTCAATTGAAAGTGAACAGTAACTAATGGGTGAAAACAAAAAAGGACAAATAAAGGAAGAAAATCAAAATATTGAACCAATTTTGGAGGAACCATTGGATCTATCTATTTTCTAAGATCGGTAACTCATCCTTGATGTAGGGCCTTGGTGGAAAGGAATTGACAGAAGGCCTCATCCCCAACCTTATTTGAAAATATCTATATATCTTCATTATCATGAGGTATCTAATGTCTTTCTATAATCTTGGTTAACATTAACTTTCTTCGAAGTTCTAGGACCTGCATCCATGGGATCCTCCTTTTCAAGTTCTCCTATCTCTAACTTAGGAAGGATGATTCTAAAACAAATTGTTCTATTTGGGAGGCTAGTTACCACAAAAATGGTTCCTTGCTTATCTATGTAAGATCCATTCTCATACTTGACCTTGGGTTGATCAATACCAAAGGTGCATTCAAGGTTCCTCAATCAAACAAGCAACCTTTGCAATCTATCCTCATAGATGGTAGAACTTAATTGCTAGTATCATAAGTGTATTTCAATTGCATCTTTTATGTTCTCATAAGTGTTTCTACATACAAAATCCTAGAGCTAGTAGTGTTTCTTTTTCCATGCTATAGGGACTTTCTAACTCGCTTGTCTCTGAACTTAAGCTAGACGGGTGGCTACCTCATGACTTGGTAGCACGATTGCCACTAGCTTCACATGACCTTAAGCTTTGTCAATCCAATTTGCCAAGATTCTAGCATAAAGACCCCCATTAGCCCATATGGAAGATGTCCCGCAATTCTTTTAAAAGAACCTCTATTACTCTCAAATAGTGATATTTATCGCTAACATTTTGTAGAAACATCCATCTTTTTAAAACCAATTGAATCCATTTTTCCATTTCATAGACTTCTTGAGCTTGAGGAATTACGTAGAATGAGCATACAAAGTTTCATGATTTTTGGAGCCCGTTTGAGCCTCAAAAATAGCATTAGGACGTCGTTTTTTAAATATGTCCACCCCTAGATATGAAATTGGCCAAAAGTAGTCAAAAAACTATAAGTAGAGCATGTAGGCTTATTTTTAGAGGTTCGAGAGTGTGAGTTTCTATAATTCTTGAGCAAAAACTTGTAATGTTCTTGTTCTTGATCGAAAGACTCCATTTTTCCACTCTATTTCTTCATTCTCACTCATGTGTGTGTGTGTGCCTCTTTGCTTGTGAGATACACATTTGCATGCATAACTTGTTCATGATCTTCATGTCACTGAGAGGTCTTTGTGGTTGAAAATTCGAGGTTGGATCTTCATCAATGTCAGTACTTACAACTTCTCTATGAGAAAACACCTTTTTTGTATCATTGTTGGGGAGAGCTACTTGAGGGTTAGCATGTGATGGTAAGAGAAAGTCGAGAAGAGACGTTGGAGTCATTTGATAAGTATATTTTCTTGAGTTTTCTCTATTTATTGTTAATTACATCCCCATCTACACTCATATGTCCTACATTCATTCCTCACGTACCTCCCCCTTCCATCTCCAACTGCTTTGTCACAATAGAGCTAATCTATCACAATAGTAGACTATCAGGGCAGACCCAATTTATGGTCACAAATTCACCATATCACAACGGAGTGCTCTTATCATGACAAACATACATTCTTGTCAATTTTTGGAGCTAGTATTTCATAAATTGTAACTAGTTTTGGGTTATTTTTAGCAGCCATTTTGAAAAACAAGGGTTAGAATCCATCATGTACTCTAGAGAATGCGTTCTTCAATGCAAAAGGCTGCTCTGAACTTCCCTCTCAAGCTAGGATGAACCTTTTTGAGGTAGGTTAAGTGCGTACCTTTAGGTCTAGAACATAGGGACTTGATAAGAATAGAAACTCATAACAAACCTTAAGGACATCAAGTAAAAAACTAATCATATCAATATGAAAATCTAAGGAAAAGAATATACTAGTGTGATCAAACGATGAGTTGCACACACTCAAGCTCATTCATGATGAGTTGAAAAGAAGACTATCAAATAATCATACTAAATAAAGAACCAAGTGATTGAAGGCAAGGAACTATGATGAGGAAAAGTGAACGTGAACGTTAAGGATTAGGTTATTCACGAACTTCATCCGAGGAAAATAATTTGTAGTTTTCTTTTGCACTTTTTCTGTGCAAGTGCTAACAAAACTCTAAGGGAGAGTGGCAAGTAAAAGAGGACGAATAAATCTTAAAGAAAAGTTCATATTCCACTACGGTGTTCCCTAGGGAAATTGCCCTATAGAAGTTGACATAAATTAGGGTTTCGAGCATATAGTTTGCTAGAACTTAAGGTCATAAATCTCATAAGCCCCAAAAAAAAATTGTAAAACTGTCTAAATTTCTATACATATTTGTTCTAATCGCTAAGGGGATCATCTAAGGAGTTTAAGTGGATTTGAGATCCTTTGGATCTTTGTGCTAGATAATAAGCTCTATGGATCATTGAGAGATCCTAAAGCAGAAGAGAAGTTGAGAAAAGCTCGCAAAATAAGTCCACAATTGTTTTTAACAAGCAAGGTAATTGCCTATCAAAAAAAGTGTTATTTGAGGAGAATCTTGATTTCACGTAAGTGTCCAAGCTTAGATAAGTGCTCTATATCTCTTTGAATATGAGAAAATCAAGGAAAAGATCACAAATTGGACCATGTTTGCTTTGAGTGCTAGGGCAAACATCTGGTGGAGAAAGTGATTTTTGAGCGTAGATGGATTTCTTGCTAGCTTAAGAACCTTGTGGATAATTATGGTAATCTCGCACGTTGCAAAACTTAGGGACATACTACATAGATATCTTTTGCAGGGAAACACAATCAAGTGTACAAGCACTCAAAATTACTTACGGAAAAGTGCTTGTTTCTTGACCACAATTGCTCCACCCTTTAGGGAAATCACGTACTAGATTTAAAGGATTTTGTAGTTTTCAAAGGACCCAAGCGTCTTGACACAAAGTCAAAGTTTTTAGAGATTAGAGGAGGACTAGACCATTGCCGAAGGAAACACCCTTTATAGAGAGACTAAAGGGGACTCTCTTAGTATATACACCACCTCTAGGAAGGAGGGAAATTGTTTTTTTTTTTCTTACTTCCTCCTCCACTCAAGAGATTATAGAAGGCATTGTAGTCTATTTTACTCCAATCTCACTATACATAGATCAAGGCTCACATTTTCTTTTCCTTTGAGGCTTGTATATAAAAGTTTGATATAACTTTTGTAGGTGTAAATATTTTCTTGCTGATATCAATTGGGGTGATACTTAAAAAGAGCCAAGTAAGACTTATTGCATCCAAGTAAAAATCTTATCTTTGAGATTCGATTGAGAAAAGAAAACATTACTACACTATAGAGTTTACTTGATTGCTTTCTCGAGAGTGCATGCGTATGATTTACTTGATTGCTTTCTCGAGAGTGCATGCGTATGATTTACTTGATTGCTTTCTCGAGAGTGCATGCGTATGATTCTTAGATTAGGTAAATTAATAGGATCCAATAGATTTTGACATGTACTTGTATCTCTGCTACGCAAAGTGCATGACTTACACAACAAGTGATTCGAAAACTGAGATTGAAGTGATGTGCTCATCAAGTTCTTTGGTTGTTCTAACACATATTCAAAAGAGGTACCATTGTATGGTTCCAACACTACAAGCTTGTAGTTGATGCGACACACCTATTGTACACAAGAGGTAATAGTGTATACAAAAATTACTATTGTAGTTGATGCGACACACCTATTGTATACACCTAGGGTTCCAACAACTACTTTCACTACTTTCAAAGCTTTCACTGCTTTCAAAGCTTTTGTTGTTCCAACACATGCTCAAAAGAGGTGCTACTCTATGCTCTCAACAACCAAAAGCTTTTATTCGATGTAGGCACGAATACTGTTCTGTAATAGTGTAGTGGAAGTGATTGAACTAGGCAACGAATAGTGTTCTATAATATTTCTAGTGGCAATGATGCAACAACCACTCCTCATCGCAAAGAGGAGCATGCGCTTACATGTGAAGTTCGTCAATCAGAATGACATTCTGTACCACATTATATTTTCTATCCTCACAGCTGTAATCGTTTTTTTTTCTCACAGATGCTCTCAGCGCATGAGATACATAAAATGAAAAAGTTCTGCCATTCACTTAATTATGCGATACATTCTAGCACAGAGAGAGAGAGAGGAGAAGAAGAAGAAGTACAAGCGTGAGAAGAAGAAGATTAAACGTAAAAGTGAGGCAAAGAGAGAAAGAAGGGCGGATGAAGAAGAGGAGAAAAAAGGGGTTGAGGGAGAAAGAAGAAGATGGGAAACAGAATGGAGAAGCGGAAGAAAGAGAAGAAAAGAAGAAGAAGAAGAAGAAGAAGAGGAGGAGGAGGAGGAAAATGGTAGAAATGGATAAAGTGAAATGACAATAAGCAGAAGAGAAATGAGAGGGAGCATTCTCATAGAGAAAACTATGGAAGAAGGCGGTTTAAGAGAGAAGTGGGGAAAGGGGAATCAAGGAAGGGATGGTGAGTAGAAAAATCAAGAAATGAACAATAAGAGGAACGAAAATAAGAGGAACGAAAATAAGAGAAACGAGAAGTAAAGTGTGGAAAATGTCAAGAGTAAATAATGAAGACACAAAAGGAACAGGCTGGATAATAAGTGGAGAAAGAGGAAAAAGGAGAGAAATGACAGGGAGCATGAGAAGAAGAACTAGAGAGAAGTGGGGCAAGGGGAAATCAAGGAAGGGATCGTCAATGGAAATCAAGAAATGAACCAAAACTACAGCAGGCTAAAGAAATGCGAGACAATAAGAGGAAGGAAATAATGGAGGAGAAGAGAAAAATAAGAAAAACGAGAAGTAAAGTCTGGAAAATGTCAAGAGTAACTAATGAAGACACAAAAGGAACAGGCTGGAAGATAAGTGGAGAAAGAGGAAAAAGGAGAGGAAAGAGGAAAAAGGAGAGGAAGAAGGGATGAATAGGAGGATATGTATGTGTGATGGTAAGAGGAAGTTGAGAAGGGACATTGAGTCACTTGATAAGTACTCAAGTATAAAGACTAGTCATATCAATGTGAAAAAAAGGGGAGAGAATACACGAGTGTGACAAAACAATAAGATGCATGTACTCAAGCTCATTCATAATGAGTTGACAAGAAAACAATATCAAATAATTATAATAAATGATTGAAGACACGGAACAATGGTGAGGAAAAGTGAAACTAAAGGCTAAGGGTTAGGTTCTTCACGAACTTCATCGAAGTAAAAGTTGTAGTTTTTTTTGTAACTTTTTTGTGTAAGTGCTAACAAAACTTTAAGGGAGAGTGGTAAGTAAAAGAGGACGAATAAATTCTCAAGAAAAGTTCATATTCCACTTAGGACTTCCCTAGGGGAATTTCTAGAAGTTGACATAAATTAGGGTCTAGAACATATAATTTTCTAGAACCTAAGGTCACAAATCTCATAAAATAGACCCAGAAAAACGAAACCCACAAAAAATTGAAAAGAATCTAAATTTCTAAGCATAATTGTTCTGATTGGTAAGGCAATGATCTAAGGAGTTTAACTAGATTTGAGATTCTTTGGACCTTTGTGCTAGAGAATAAGCTCTATGGATCATTGAGTGATGATCCTTGAGAAGAAGAGAAAAGCTCACAAAATAAGTCCACGATCGTTTTTAGCGAGCAAGGCAGAATCTTGATTTCATGTGAGTGTCCAAGCTAAGTGCTCTGGATTTCTTTGGCTAGGAGAAAATCAAGGAAAATCAAGGAAAAGATGAGTTCTAGGTCAATCATCTCGTGGAGAATGTGATTTTTGAGGTTAGATGGATTTCTTGCTAACCTCTCGCATAGAGGAGCCAAACAAAAAAATCCACAAGTTGAGAACATAATTGTTTAAGATAATCTATGACAAATGTCCTTGAACATTCGTGCTAAAAATTAGGGAAATACTACATAGAGAACTTTTGTAGGGAAATGAGCACTCGAAATTACTTAGAAAACTGCTTATTTCTTGACCACAATCTGTGTTTGTTCAAGAGAACGTTGTTGGGGTGGTTTTGTTCACTTGTGCTTAAATCTATAAATCTATAGGCACTGGTATGGGCATGATAATGCTCTCTGCCATTCACTTATTTATGGCATTGAGAGAGAAGGGGGGGGGGGGGGGGGATCCGTAAAACCAATCCTAATGCCATCAAAGAGCTTTAAAGTTCATCATCCTTTTGCTTTTAAAGGAAAAATCACACCTGCATAGGAAAATTCAAGAACAAAAAAATCAAGCAAAACTAACGGTATAGAGAAACCAAAGTAAAAATGCAATGCATCCATCCTCAAGCAAACAATCTTACCCCAAGAGAGGTAGGATGAGAGCACATACTTTCATGAGTATGAGAGCACATACGTTCATATTTGATGAATCATTCCATGAAGAGTAGACCCAATCTAGTTGCAAACAAAGGCTATAAGCAGGCACAATGGATAGATCTCCTATCAGGCTTCCTTGGTGTTCAACCATCAATGCAAAAAAAAAAAAAAGCTAAAGTGCACACAATTGATGATCAAGTTCATCTCCAAAAAGCACCCTACATTTCGTGATCAAGATCATACCATGGTTATCAGTCTAAATCAACCCATGATCGGCTATCAAATCTAATCCATTATCAAGGGTGCTCAACAATCAAGTTCAAGGTGATTACCATCATAGTACTCCACAAGTGGTTAGGTTTGCAAATTATGGAATAAAAGTATGAGAGGAGACCACATTTGAAAGCAATAACAAAGCGTGAGAATCCATGAAACATGCAAAAGTCACACAAGAGAAAGGAAGGAAATCTTGTGCAAGAAGAAGACCTCTCTTGAGTGAGGGGCTTCACACTTTACATACGTACTTAGATGATAAAAAATATGAATATAGACTCATATTTATCTCTTCTCTTGCGGGTTTTCTCGAAAGGAATATTCCCCTATTTATTTATTTAGGTTCCACTCCAAGAAATTAATATGATAAGTGTGCTACTTTTACACCACTTTGCTCGATTTTTCTTCATGACATACTTAAGGTTTTTGTAGCATGCTCACTTGCATCTCATAGCCCAGACCATGAATGCTTTGAGAAAAATATAAGCTTTAAACTTTTGCAGCTTTATTCGACGAACAAAAAATGAGAAACTCTAAAACTTAACTTTTAGCATACTTCAAAAAAATCACTCGATTATAAAATGAGCTTGAGGATAATTGCCAAAATATTAATGGGAAAGCTTTGCACTAATTTTTATTCGATGTTCAAAAGCGTTCACTATGACGTAGTAGCTATTGCGTTTGGTGATGACTTTTGTCTTGATCTTGAAAAGCATATATTTCCATGTTCATGAAAAGAACCTAGTTGTACATGTTGAAAACAATGTTAGCGTGCAAAATAATAATTTTTTAAATGATTGTCTAAGTGCTAAACTTGAAAAACAAGCTCCCATGCCATGTGGTCATTCCTAACCTTGTCAAAGAAGATGTTGTAGGAAATGGTGACCATACAATGAAAGAAAAAACTGACAAACATGTTTTATTTGAAAAATGAAAACGAAAAAGAAAATGACATCTATGATGGAAATGATGAAATGTTTTCAAATGATATTTATCATTTTTATGATATGGAAGACTCCACAAAAGAAGTTTAAGTATTATTTTGAGTATGTGTGGATTTGTGCATTGAAATATGTGTGAAAATTTATTTTTTCTACATAGATTTAATATATATATATATATATATATATATATATATATATATATATATATATATATATATATATATATATATATATATATATATATATATATATATATATATACACGTGACTCTCGTGACTCTCGTTGCTTGGTAGAAACTAGTGTGTTTTATTCACATCAAGCGAGATTTTAGAATTTGGAACTATTTCCATTTGTTGCTGATACTTGTATGTGGATATATGATACTTATTGAACTGACTTCTTTGTGGATATATGATAATTATTGAATTATTTCCATTTGATGTTGATACTTCTGTGGGTATATGCTCTAATAGGTTTCACTACTTCCAAAGAGGAGCTAGTTTTGTGATTGATCGCAAAGAGGAGCATGCGATTGAAGTAGGCAACAACATCCAACGATAAGAATCGTTTTTTTTTCTTACTGAATCTGTCAGCGCATGAGATACATAATATGACAAAGTTCTGCCATTCACTTATTTATGCGATACATTCTAGCAACGAGAGAGAGAGAGTAAAAACGTGAGAAGAAGAAGAAGAAAGGTTCAACTGAGGCAAAGAGAGAAAGAAGCACGAATGGAGAAGAAAAGTAAAAAGGGGTTGAAGGAGAAAGAAGAAGATGACACTACAACAGATCGATGGTATACCGAGGTTTTTACCGAGGAAAATGAACGCGGCTTTATTTGCCGCGACGCTAGTGTAAAGGTCGGTTTGCGCATCGGTACCAAAGAGTCGGTATAGGCGTCGGTATATGCATCGGTATATGCGTCGGTATAGGCATCGGTATATGCGTCGATATATGCATCGGTAATACCGGCGTACATACCGAGGCTTGTGCTGGATATACCGTCGCCTATACGATCGCCTTCTGGGTGTACCGTCGGTTATTCCGATGATACTACTAGGAGTACCGTCGCGTATATCGACGACCATACCTGCAAAATGTTTTTTGGGCAGAGTGTTTTGTCTTTTGCTACAGCAACATTACCATGATGTTGCTTAACAAAAGACAATACACTCTGCCCCAAAAAAACTGAGTACATGTGATGTGTACTCTAATGACAACCGAAATATGATTTCATGAAACAGAGTATTATTGTATACAAAAGAGATAATCAGAATGAACAATGAACCATGTACAAAAGATGTTATATATTTTAATAACGAAGCATGTACAAGAGTGGCAAGCCACTGTCATATATGACGCTTTTACAAAATGTGGCAAAGCAATGTATTGCCATATGGAAATCAAATACAAAATATTGGTCTTCCACTGCCATACACATGCAAAGAACGTTCCATATCAACAGTCCTGCAACAAAGAACATTAATGGAATGAGATAAATTCACATGAAAATTACAAACAACAAGTAAAAACCAAGTTTATAAATTAATTACCTCATCGCAAATGCTCCCATGAAACTACCGCACCGCGTCCCTCCAAGTCCTGCAATAGTGCAGTCAACCCATGACTATATCCGTAAGACTTCTCCGTTCGTGTTGGAGGACGACCCATTGCCAGCTCCTGAAACAAATATAAAAATATTAGAGAAACATATATGAGAAATTTAACACAAATAAATTCAATAAATGAAATGGTACTTACAAACTCATGATGCATCGTGTCATATCCGCCGCTGCCCAAATGTGACGGTCCAATCGTGTCTAGACGTGTGGCTACGGCATTTCGCTGCTGGCGATATCGATCAGGAGTCTGCTACTGCTCATCATGAATCATGTCCCACTCCTCAGCATCTAACCATATAGGATTTGGTAAGCCTTCTCTGAATGCATCACGAGGCTCGGATCGTTGATGCGACATGACCTCACATGCGGTGTGCAGAATCCACTCTGAATTGACAATCGACTGTCCATCGGCTGGTCGGAACTCCTGGTAAATCGTCTGTGTGATATAATTCTTCTGATCTTTATCCTGTTCACTCCATTTCAACATGATGGAGAGTCCAAACTGGATGGAGCAAAGCTGTCGTATGCGTGCACGCATTGCTTTGCCAGCCGCATCCATCACCGGAGCTCCATCTCGGATACTATACACCTTGGAGTCATCATGGTCATGAGCACCCCAAGGTGTACGTGGTGTACTGCGTGGTGTACTGCATGGCGTACCTACATCTAAGGTACTCGTCCTAGGAGTAGAAGCGGGCGACACAATGTCGTCGCACTGCCTCCACAACAACCGCCCCCTCCGCCTCCAAACCTACCTATAGATCCACTCCTAGAACCTCTTGCTCCAGAGAGTGACCTCGATCTATGAGACAGGCCAGACCTTGTATCACGCTAAGGTGTCGAACGCACATGTCTACTAGTAGACCCAGCAGGAGATGGCTGCAAAGATGGTCGTGGTGGAGTCACAAAGCTAGGAGACATACCTCCTATGGGAGTAGCACCACCCGCAGGAGTGACACCGGCAAGAGTGACACCAATGGGAGTGACATCGACGGGAGTGAGGCCAGCGGGAGTGAGGCCGACATGAGTAAGGCCGCCAGGAGTGAGGCCGGGAGGAGTGCTACCACAAGCGATCCAATACTGTGATGCAGCGGCCATATACGCAGGAGGAACCTGAGAGATGAACTCCAAAAACTGCTCCTCTGTCATGGAATGTGGAGTGACTGGAGGACTGTCTCACATCGTGCTCTGTAATAAAAGAACTCAAATAATTAGCATGTGATAAGAAAAATAATATAGGGAATAAACAAAAAAAAAACCAAAAATTAGTACGTACAAGTGTTTTATTCAAAAGTCCTCTATTCTAGCATCCTCTTGAAGATCCGATGCACCGAGAATATCTATCTCTATATTGATGGCTTCTAAATCGCTTGCTATGCTGGTTTCCTCTTGATCATCGTCTATTGCTTCATCTTCTCGAACAATGACCTCTTCTTCAATGACCTCTTCTTCTCGAACAATGATCTCTTCCTCCTCAACTATCGAATGAATCTGTGAGTCCACTAGAGATGGAGTTTCTTCTACATCTATGTTTTCAAAAATTTGTCTACTACGTGGAGCGACTTGTAAAACAAATAGCCACTCTCGGTCTTTTGAATCTGGTATAAAAACAACTTGCTCACAGTGTTCGGGAAGTACAAATGTATCCCTTTCATCTGTCCATAATCTTGTGGAGTCGACTTGAAGCAAACTGCTCTTATCCCATCTCACTGTTGCGTTTCTTCCAGAGGTGACTACTTTGAACCCGCTGCCTTTGCTTGTGAAACCGCTGCATCTAGCCATCTGCTCGTTGGAAAAGGTGGGAGAGGTTGAAGATTTTCTGGAAGAGGCAAAAATCGAGTGGAACGATTTCTTCGAAACTGAGCTCTTTCCTTTGCGTTAGTTTCCTTGGCAAGTTCATACCTTTCTAACCACTTTTGCATAGGCTCAGAGTTAACTATGCAAAACTTCATTGCCTTCTCTTTGAAAGCTGCATCCATTTTTCTTTGCAGTCCTTTACCTTCTGGTTCATCGCCTACGAGACTGTTGGAGATAGACGTCTGCGGAAGCACGCGAACAGCACAAGGAAGAAGAAGAAGCTTGGAGCACAACACACAAGACTCAATGTATTACTAGAGAATGTACAAAGATAAGTAGCCCATTAGGGCAATAGGCATATATACAAGCCGGGGGAAAAAAACCTCCTAAAGAGGGAAAAAAGTGCCCCGGCGGTCCTAGAGTGTTCACACACATCACTACCTAAATATATCAACAAATCCCCCCTGGGAGTGATGCGGTGAACAAGGAGCTGGCACTCATGTATAAGGAAGTGCCAAGCTATGTGGAAATCACTCCACAAAAGGAAGTAAGCCCAAAGCTTTGCAGAAAGCTTCAAACTTCTCCCTAGGCAGAGCCTTCGTGAAAAGGTCTGCAATGTTCTCCTGCGTGGGCACATATGCCAAGCTGATCTCCCCAGCAGAGAACCTCTCCCTGACATAGTGATAATGCACCTCAATGTGCTTAGTGCGAGCATGGAACACAGGGTTCCTCGCAACTGCCAATGCGCTCTGACTGTCAGTGAAGATGGTGGTGGCAGAAGACTGGCCAACACCCAAATCAGCCATAAGGCGTCTGAGCCACACACACTCAACAGTCGCTGTGAAAGCTGCCCTATACTCAAGCCTCACAACTGGAAGTGGCCACAGTAGGCTGCTTCTTGCTCAACCAAGATATACATGAGCTACCAAGCATGAAGCAAAAACCACTGGTGGACACACGAGTGTCATAGCAACCAGCCCAATCTGAGTCAGAAAAAGCATGCAAATCTGGCGGTAGTGATCCCCCCTTGGGATAAAACAACCCAAGTAGCTGAGTACCACTCAAGTAGCGAAAGATGCGCTTAACCGCTTTCCAATGCGTGACTCCTGGGCAATGCATAAACCTGCTCATCTGTGAGACAGCAAATTGAATATCTGGCCGAGTAATGCATAAGTAAATCAAGCATCCAACAGCCTGCTGATAGAGAACAGCATCAAATGCATCTCCAGCATCATGAAGACTCAATCGTAAACCTATCTCCATAGGTGGCAATAGGCTTACAGTCTTCAAGGCCAAAACGCTGCAATAATGTGTCAATATATTTCGTTTGACACAAAGCCATTCCACCATCAACGTGCATAAACTGAATGCCCAAATAGTGATGCAAATGCCCCAAATCAGACATCTCAAATGAGGCATGCAAATCAGCCTTAAAATCAGCAATATGTGTCTCAATAGGACCAGTGAGCAGCATGTCATCAACATAGACAACAATGATCAGAAGCACATCATTAGCACGCTTAACATATAAGGTGCTTTCAGTTGGACTATTCTCAAAACCATGTGCAATGAGATAGGCATGTATCTTCTCATACCAAGCACGTGGTGCTTGCTTTAAACCATATAATGCCTTCTTTAACCTGCAAACCTGGTTTTCATGCCCTTTCTGCACAAAGCCACGGGGCTGAAAAACATACACTTCTTCATGCAAGTCACCATTCAGAAATGCTGTTTTAATGTCCAACTGATGTACATTCCAACCATGATGGGCTGCAAGTGCACAAATGCTGCGAACAGTAGTCATACGGCATGTAGGTGCAAAGTCTCATCAAAATCAATGCCTCTTTCCTGTGCATAACCCTTTGCAACAAGCCTAGCCTTATACCTGTCAACTGTACCATCAGGTTTACGCTTCAGCTTGTATACCCACTTAGTGCCAATGGCCTTCTTTCCAGGAGGCAAGTCACATAAAGACCATGTACCATTCTTCATTATAGCATCATATTCAGATTGCATAACAGCCATCCAATTTTCTGAATTTTGTGCGTCATCAAAAGAAACAGGCTCATTCTCATCACAGAGACTAGATGCAGCCATAGCATAGCAATCTGATGCAAAGAAGGCACTATGAGAGCGTGAACGAGTACGATATGACAAAGGTGCATCTAATTTGCTGTCACGCAAAGTCTGCACCAGCCATTTTGGCATAGTTTTTGCCTGCTCAATATCAGCTCTCTCATCAACAAGTGCATCATGTAAATCTGCATCAGAAATGGAATGATCTGCATCATCATATGAAACCTGCAAAGGCTGAGAAGTTGCCTCATTAGGACCAGCACTAGCTTGTCCACCTGTAAAAAGAGGCATCAAAGTATCATACATGTCTTTCGAGCTAACAGATATCTCCTTAGTACATGAAAGCAATGGCTGAATAGCATCTTGCACAAAGACAACATCACGGCTAACCAAAATGCGTTTAGTCTGTGGATGATACAGACGATAGCCTTTACTTTCAGAACTGTACCCAACAAAAATACATTTTACTGCCTTATCATCCAATTTTCTGCGATGTTGTTCAGGCACTAATGCATATGCCAAACAACCAAAAACACGCAGATGAGCAACAGATGGCTTGCGGTCATGCCAAGCCTCATATGGAGTGATAGACTGCAACGCTTTAGTGGGACACCTGTTCAGTACATATGTTGCACACATGACAGCCTCAAGCCAGAAACTATGTGGTAAAGCCTTACTTTTGACCATGCACCTCGCCATCTCCATGAGTGACCTATTCTTTCATTCAGCAACTCCATTCTGTTGAGGTGTATACGGCACTGTACACTGGTGTTTTATCCCACGTTCAGCCAGAAATGCATTAAAATGTGAAGACATATATTCCCCCCCTCGATCAAAACAGAGGGTGCCCATTTTACATGCTGACAGATTTTCAGCCAAAACCAAAAACTGTTTGAAGCACATGAACACTTCGGACTTTGCTTTGAGTGGATATACCCATGCATGCCTGGAAAAATCATCAATGAAAGTCACGAAGTAAAGGTAATTTCCAAAAGAGGGTGTCTGCATAGGACCACAGACATCACTATGTACAAGCTGCAATTTCTGCGTCGCCCGAACTGTACCATCTTTTGGAAAGGAAGAACGCTGCATTTTGCCCAAAATACAGCCTTCACAAACATGTTTTCCAGGTGCCTCAAGTTTGGGCAAAGAGGACACCATTTCAGATTTCTGCAGGCGTAACAAACTAGCAAAATTCAGATGACCAAAGCGTGCATGCCAAAGCTTTGCATCTGACATAGCCTGAGAATCATGAACTGCGCATGCCGAATCATTCATAGATCTTTCATAGTCTATGAGCTTATACATCCCACGACATAAAATGCCAGAAGCAATAATCACATCGCCATTTGAGAGATCATGAACTGTGCACCTGTCATCAACGAATTTCACAACCAAGCCAATCTTGGCTAATGCAGAAACTGATAACAGGTTCTTTTTTATCCCTGGCACAAATAAAGCATCTGACAAAGTGAAAGAACTACCATCAGTAGTAGTCAGAATGATCTTACCAACTCCCATAACAGGATAAGAGGAGTTATTGGCGCATGTGACAGTATTCCCTGTAGGGGCAGGCTCGAGTGAAGAGAAGAAACTGTGCTGTGAGGTAATATGTTTGGTCGCCCCACTGTCAAAGTACCAAACATCTGAGTCTACTGCAGACATGCACTGATCATGTGAAGATGGGTCAAAACTGCAGACAGTAGTAAACGCCCATTCTTCTTCCTGCACAAGATTTGCAGACTCTGTTTTTGGTGTAGAGGCCTCTGCAACAACCATTCCAGCCTCTTTCTTCTTTGCCTCTTTAGTAGCCAGTTTTGGACAGTTCTTTATAATATGATCATTTCCTTTACAGTACTTGCAGAACAATTTCTGCTTTTCTGATTTCTTTTCATCTTTATCCTGGTTCTTTGATTGTGCAGCATTTGCAGATTTCTGCTTACTAGTAGAAGAGCTCCATTTTCCTTTGCCCTTTTGACTAGCCAGGAAAGCTTGATCTGCAACACGCATAATGGACCTGTTCTGCCTGGACTGATCTTCCTGCAACAGAAGAGAGACTAATTCCTCAAATGACAAGGCATTCGGATTGCCTTTCATCATCAACCGAAGAGTAGAGGCAAAACTCTGATATGAATCAGGAAGACCATTCAGAACGGTCTGCACAAGTGAGCTATCTAGTATAACCTCATCAGCAGAAATCAATTGTTCCTTCAGGTCTTTGATCTTTGTAAGAAAACTGTCCATAGAATCACCTTCATTCATGTGCTCACTCTCCAACTATTTTCGGAGGTAAGCAACACGAGCCTCATTCCTAGCCTGGTACAAAGTGGTAAGTGTATCCCAAGCATCCTTTGCTGTTCTACAAGACCAAATGTGAGGAATAATGGCACGTTTGACAGAGAAGGCTATCAATGCATGTGCCTGGGCATCTCTGCCATCCCAACGAATCTGCTCTGCAGTAGGTGCAACAGAAATAGCAGCACGAACAGGAATCTGCGGAATATCATCTTCGACACCATCTTCATCAGCTCCAACACCTGTATTTGCAGTACCTGTCGTTACAGGTGTAACAGGACGTCTTTCAACACCCTGCACAATGTTCCACAATCCTTTTGCAACCAGTACATGTCGCATCATATAAGCCCATAATGGGTAGTTGGTACCATCCAACGTATCCTCAACAGCCAACATACGAAATACATCACTGCTTTCAGCCATGGCCAGTGACTAAAATACCTTGATGCAGAAAATTGACTGTATCTCAAAAAGTTGAACAGAACTACCCAGACGAGTTCTGCTAGACCTGTAGCAGACTTCGAGACGCTTAAACTGGCGAACAGAAACTGGTATATACCTTTGGCACAAAAGGACAAAATAGCCTGCACAAGCGCTGCGATAGTGCATTCCGAGGCCGAAACGAGCTCAGATCGCGATTTCGGCACGAAATAGCAAAGCTGTTTTGATCTCGAAAACACCCTGAGTATGCTCACCAAATTTCGTGCGAATCTGAGACTGCAAACGGAGGAGTGTCGACGGCACCCTAGAAGAAGCGACGACCTGCTCTGATACCAATTGTTGGAGATAGACGTCTGGGGAAGCACGCGAACAGCACAAAGAAGAAGAAGAAGCTTGGAGCACAACACACAAGACTCAATGTATTACTAGAGAATGTACAAAGATAAGTAGCCCATTAGGGCAATAGGCGTATATACAAGCCGAGGGAAAAAAACCTCCTAAAGAGGGAAAAAAGTGCCCCGGCGGTCCTAGAGTGTTCACACACATCACTACCTAAATATATCAACAGAGACGAACATCTTCATCATTGCTCCATAAGCGAGGCATTTCGGGATCCGATATACGTAGAAACTCAGTTATGAATACAAGAGATTCTTGTACAAGCCATCCCTCTGCCATGCTACCCTCTCGACGTGCTCTCTGTCAAACAAACCCTTTTAATGTCTTCATAAAGCGCTCTAAGAAGAATATCCATCAACCATGGACAGTTCCTACTATTGCAACTTCATCTACTACATGAACCAGTAAATGAAGTTGAATAGTGAGAATGTGAAGAGATGGATAGGTATGTGCTTGAAGATGAAGAGGTGTTGCAAAATCCTTGATCTACACCAGCCAAATGAACTCCAGGAGTATATGGTGGGCCCTTTTAGCTTGCCAATGGATGTATTAGACACCCTATGTACCTTGGAAGATCACTCTCAAAAAGATAGATCAAAACAGATAAGTTGGAGTTAGCTCAGAGGTGAAAAATTGCTATTCTTGGTTCATACACCTGTCTAGTGTTTTACATAATTCTCTGAGCACAGCAGCAATTAGCTTAATTCCTCTTGGGGAAGTCTAGGTAGCTTAAAGAGCTAACTTTCAAGAGTAATCGCATCAAAAATAATAAACCACACACTGAGAATGAGTTTTAACAAGTGATGACATCATCCCAATTTTCACGGGCTGCTACAATTTGAGACCAGTGAGTAGAAAAATGAACATAACTCCAAATGTAGGAATCCAATGATTATAAAATTTGTATGGTTATACTAGACTGTAAGGTGAATTCAAAAAGCATTAAATCACTGAATTTGGATAATTAACCACTGAGAAATGGCTCTGACAAGGTGAGTGAAAAAATCGGGTACCTCACAGAGAAGTGAAGATGAACAGACCCCGTTGACTTCAAATGAACATAACTGAAGATTGCAACATCCAAATGACATGAAAATTTGTGATCATATAGTAGACGTATAGAGCTAACTTTACCAAGTTAAATCATTGAAAATGATGCACCGAGCTCAGAGAAACCATCTCTGCAATCTGACTGAGAAAATTGAGAGTAATGGCAGTGAGTAGTACACTTCACAAGAAGATGGAAATATGAACCCAAATGATCATGAAAATGAAAGTATATTTCTTGTACAATACAATGGACTTACTAATACATATGTGTGCCTTGTAATCGCACCTTGATATGGCATAAAGCTCAGCTCTTGGAGGTCTTCACATAGGTCTCTCTAACCACGACTAAAACTGCCATCTATTTATAGCTGAGTTTGGGAGGCTAACTTCCCTCAATCACTCTCCAATCAATCAATGATTGATTTGATTCTCTACCTACCACAAATCACAAATTCGTGGCTCCTTTTTCCATTCTTGATCAAGTGGACTCAACCACTTAAGATTCTCTTACTTTTACATTAAGTAAACTCTTCAAAAAATTACAAGAGGTAGTTCACAAGTGAAATTTACATAGTCTTCTTTTTAAAGCTTCTTCTAAGACTTTGTGAGACTCAAGCCAATACTTAGGCTTGTCATAGACTTGCTCCAACAGCTCCACCTCAAGCCAAGTATGCTTGAGGTCTTCAATCCTCCAAGATTACCTACAAACCAATCATAGCCTTGAATTTGCAAAGATTTTTACCATCCAATGCTTTGGTTAGAATATCTGCACATTGTTGATGAGTGGACACATATGATATTTGAATCTCTTTGCTTAGAACCTTCTCTCGTACATAGTGATAATGAACTTCAATATGTTTAGTCCTTGCATGAAAAATAGGATTAGCGGCCAAATGAATAGAACTCATAATGTCACCAAAAATAGTTGGAGTTCCAAACTCCAATCCAAGATCTTTGAATAATGTCTTCATCCACATAGCTTCTTGTGTAGCTATGGCAAGACCTCTATATTCAGCTTCAGTAGAAGAGAGAGCAACTGTGGGTTGCTTCTTGGATGACCATGAAATAAGCTTTGAACCTGCAAAGGTAAGATAACCTGAAGTGCTCCTTCTATCTTCCTTGGAGCGAGCCCAATCTGCATCAGAAAATAGCTTCCAAACCCAAATCAGATACATAAGGATAATGAAGTCCTTCATTTATGGTTCCTTTGAGATACTTGAGAATCCTTTTGGCAGCATCCATATGTGGTTTCCTTGGTGTGTGCATAAATTGGCTTAGCACACTCACACTGTAACATATATCTACTCTTGTCAATGTGGCATAGTTGAGACTACCCACTAGACTTTGATATGATGTGATGTCCTCTATGAGTTCACCTTCATGTGAGCTCAATTTGTGATTGACCTCCATTGGAATACCTGCAATCTTACAATCTTGCATCTTGAATTTTGCCAACATGTCCTTAATGTACTTTCTTTGAGTGAGAAACAAACCATGATCTTTGTAGACAACTTCCAAACCTAGGAAGTAGGTAAGTGAACCCAAATCACTTATCTTGAACTCTTCTCTCATCTGATCTTTGATCTTCTTCATACCATCTGCATCATTTCCTGTCAATATAATATCATCTACATATACACATAAGTAGATGACCTCAGAGTTACTCTTTTTAATAAAGAGTGAAGGATCTGCCTTGCTTGGTTGAAAGTCTTTGTCCTGCAAGAATGAAACAAGCCTGAAATTCCAAGCTCTTGGAGCTTGCTTGAGACCATACAATGCTTTGTTAAGTTTACACACATAATCAGGATCAACTTGATTCTCAAAACCAGGTGGTTGTGCCATATATACCTCTTCTGTTATCCAACCATTCAAGAATGCATTCTTTACATCTAGTTGAAGTATCTTCCAATTTTTGGAAGAGGCAATACTAAGAAAAACCCTAATAGTAGGCATCTTTGCCACAGGAGAGAAAGTTTCCTCATAATCAATTCCCTGAGTTTGTGCAAAGCCTTTTGCTACAAGCCTTGCCTTATACCTGTTAATGGAACCATCCGAATTCTTCTTGAGTTTATAGACCCATCTTGAGCCTATTACCTTCATGGATGAAGTCTTGGGCACCAAATCCCAAGTGTTGTTTTCCTCAAGTGCTTCAATCTCTTCCTTCATTGCATGCTTCCATTCTCTTTTTGCTTTGGCCTCTTCAAATGATGATGGCTCCTCTTGGTTTATGTCCTGTGCTATGTAGATAGAATGTTTAGTTACTAATGAGGTGCCAAACCCATACCTTTCTGGTTTTTTCTTTTCCCTCATAGATCTTCTTAGGCCATGATGTGATGATTTTGCCTCATGTTCAAGTTCCTGCAATTTTGCTTTACCTTTAGACTTCCATGCTTTGATCTTTTCCATCTGAGATTCTTCATCATCCTCTGAGGTGTCTTGTTCTTCAATCTTTGGTTGTTCTCTACCAAGCTTTGGAAAATCTTCTTCAAGATCATATGGTAAATTGACCTTCCTGCATGAATCTTCATACCATGAATTGTTCTCATCAAAAACTACATCTCTGCTTACCAAGAATCCTTTGTTGGTAGGGTTGTATAACCTGTAGCCCTTTTGATTGTTGTCATATCCAATAAATACACACCTTTCTGCCTTTGGATCCATCTTGCCTCTCTGTGAAGGAACATGAGCAAAAGCAATACATCCAAAAATTTTACAATGATCTAAGCTTGGTCTTCTTCCATTCCAAGCCTCATATGGAGTCATCCCATCAAGGGATTTTGAAGGCAACCTGTTAATCAAGTAAGTGGCTGTAGATACAGCCTCAGCCCATAAGTAATTAGGTAAATGCTTTTCATTTAACATAGACCTTGCAGCTTCAACAATTGTCCTATTCCTCCTTTCTGCCACTCCATTTTGCTCAGGAGTGTACCTTGTAGTTACCTCTCTTTTGATTCCTCTTTCTTGAAGAAAAGAATCAAAATCATGGGAGAAGTATTCTCCCCCTCCATGTGACCTTAGCCTTTTTAGTGATTTACCTGTTTGATTCTCCACAAGAGCCAAATATCTTTTGAAACATGAAAAAACTTCATCTTTGTGTTTCATAAAGAATAGGATAGTCCATCTGCTGCAATCATCAATAAATGAAACATAATACCTTGATCCAGATATTGAAGCTTCCTTGCTAGGTCCCCATACATCTGTATGAACCAACTCCAAGAGATCTCCATGCATATAACATATCTTCATGAATGGTAACATGTGAGACTTTCCAAATTGACATGCACTACACTTATAAATCATATGTTGTTTTGACAAATTAGGGAGTCCAAGTACACTTTGGTCCCTGCAGATTTGCTTTAATGACCTTTCACCAATATGTGCTAACCTTTTGTGCCATACTTCCAATTCTGTGAGTGTCTGACTACCATAATTAAAGAGAGCAATGTTTCTAGTGTCTTGTAATTCAAATGTGAACAATCTACCTATCTTTTCACCTTTTGCAATTTTTCTGAATCCTTGACTTGGATCTTCAACAAATGCTCCTGCTTTTGTGAACCTGACTTGCAAACCTTTCTCTACTATCTGCCCAACACTTATCAAATTCTTTGTAATGGTAGGGACATAGAGTACCTTACTGAGTAGGTTGATGTTTCCATCAGGTGCTTTGACATTGCCTATTTTCTCCACAGGATGTTTTGTATCATCTCCTGTTTGTACCTCATGCTTATTCCTTGGATCTTCTAAATCTGATAGGAGTGCCACATTTCTTGCCACATGATTTGAACAACCTGAATCTATGTAGAAAACATGCTCATCAGATTTACCTTGTGGCATAGCCATGTTCATGATCAATAACGAATCCTCTTTGTTTGAGTCTTCTGTGTAGTTATTCTAGTCTCTACTTCCTTTGTAGCCTCCTTGATAGTTTGAATAATTGTAGTTGTTGTAGATTCCATGATAATTGTTGAACCTTCCTCTTGAGTAGCCATAACTTCCTCTATTGTATCCTCTGCCTCTTTGATTCCTGGAATTCCTAAAGCAATTTTCAATTGTATGATTAGTTAATCCACAAATAGAACATGGGTTGGAGTCTTGGGATCTCCCCCTGCCTTGTCTACCTCCTCTTCCTCTACCTCTGCCATGTCTTCCTCTACCTGCATAGTTAGCTTGATATGTACCTGCTTCATCATCCACTTTCTTTGCCTTTCCTTTGTTATCTTTGGACTTGCTTTTATCAGTGTATAAAGCTGAAGATTGATTACCTTTAGAGCTTTCTCCATTTTTTATAAGCTTTGCCTCTTGAGTAAGTAGTTGTCCAATGAGTGTATTGAAATCAGGTACATGCATGTCCATGTACAAATCCATAGCTGTGGTGAATGCTTCCCACTTGTCATCTGCCTTCAAGCCATTGATGACCTGCCTTACAATTTGCTCTTCATCTATTACCTCTCCAATGCTTCCCAACTGATCTGCTACGTCGTTGAGCTTTCTGACAAAATGAGTCACATTTTGTTTGGGAACCTTCTTGATAGTTGTGAAATCCAGCCATAGTTGATGCTTCCTAGCTTTGGTACTTGAAGAAAAGAAAGCTTCAAGTGCATCCCACACTTCCTGAGATGTCTTACAACTTCTAATGTGAGGCAACAAAAAATCTGAGATAGAGTTGAGGAGATAAGACCTTGCAAGTGCATCCTTTGAGCACCATGTGCTCAATCTTTCTTGCTCTTCTTGTGTTGGTTGACTTTTGTTCCTGAAACTTGGCATAACTTCATCTCTAGCCACATAACCATATAAACTTCTACCTTGGAGATAAGCTTCCATTCTTAATGACCAAGCTGAGTAGTTACCTCTGTCCAATTTATCAATGGATGAAGGAAATCCATCTGCCATGTTGTCCAACCTTGCTCTGATACCACTGTGAAGAGATGGATAGGTATGTGCTTGAAGATGAAGAGGTGTTGCAAAATCCTTGATCTACACCAGCCAAATGAACTCCAGGAGTATATGGTGGGCTCTTTTAGCTTGCCACTGGATGTATTAGACACCCTATGTACCTTGAACATTGAGTCACAACAAAGGAGAACAAAGACATGTTCTCTTTTTCTTTTTACCTAAATACCATTATATGAAGCAAAAAAGTGGGCATTTTACAATATCTAGAAAGCATCACGAGTCTTGCTTGTAAATATTGTCACTAGAAGCTTGATCTCATATCCCAAGTAGTGAAGATAGATATACTAAAATTCTTGCTGCCATGAAAACTAGTTGTTGAGCATGACCAAGAATCCCACATCATGATCTTGGACAATAGATTAGAGTTGAAAAGGTACAAGTAAGAATTTGCGAAGCTCCTTCATTACATCTATAACCTCAACAAGCACAGATGATAGCTAATTAAAAGTTACTCGAAAATTAGAGTACATGTGTTGCAAAAATCAGAGCATTTTAACAAGGCAATTAAGATCATCCCCTTTGTATGGTTAAGATCCCCATTGAATGCCTGGCCATATTAACAGAATATGAAATACACTTCACAAAAGCATTCCCAAGAGAAGATAATATTCAACAAAATTATACTAAGAAACATTCACACATGATCAGAGAAATGCTCAAGATAAATCAAGCTGAACACCAAGTGGAAGCAGAACTCCAAATTATATTTCCATTAAAATGATCTTTTACATTTCATGTGTTCTACAAGAGTAATGTGAATCTACAATAGAAGCTGATCATAGCTTTCCTCAGGCTCAAGGATATTGGGATCCTCTGGCACATTAGAACACCTATCTTGCCTCTCTTGCTCCAAGATTGGCTCTTCAAGGTCAGCCATGTCCCCCGGTTCATCTGCAAGTGGGGGAACAGGCTCCCTTGAAGCTGGTTGGAATCTCTCCGTATCTGCAATGTGCTTCCTTCCAACCTCTTGGTCTTCATCTGGGCATTCATTCAGCCCATTGATTCTCATTCTAATGAAGCTCACTTGAGCATCATCCTTCTCCACAGCTATGCAGTGCCTGAACATCTTCAAGGAGCAAGCCAGAGTCGTTCTTGAAACAGCAGAAAACCACTTAGAGGCTTCAATCAACCATGACTAATGAAAATTGTGAAAATTGAAATTACCTGTGCCCGAAAAAAGGTCTAGGACCCAGTCATCATCATTGGAAAATAGCTGAAGCAATCTCATTATGAGTTTTTGTGGCTTCTGATAAGGGTTAACCAATGTCATGTCCCCAGCTACATGACGAAGTTTCTTGGTAACGGCTGGGAACATGAGCACATTTGAGATCCCATTCTCATTGCAATGCTCCCTGACTCTCCTTTTGCTTACTTCATCATAATAGCCAACTGTAATGCATTTAGTGGCGCTCACAAACCGATGCAAAGGAGTGTGATTTACGTTTGTCTTCACCCTGCAAAAAAGAACTATGAGTCACAGAGAGCATCATTAAAGCCATGGAGATAGAAAGAAGATTACTTACCAAGTGAGGCACTCCACAGCATGACATCTTGCCTTCAGAGCAGTTGAAACAGAGAAAGACTGGTCTCTGCTATGGAAAATTACTATCCTCCAAAGAGGAGACATAGTCAACTCTACAAAATCAGTGACCATCTTTCGAATCTGAGGGTGTTTGAAGGGCTCATCATCATTAACTGATCCTAACATCCTAAATCCATAGGGTATGTCCGCTATGAGAAGGGAGAAATGTTTTCTAGGCACAACAGAACAAATATTATTTACATCACTACAGAACACATTGTAATATATAGGCCTAAGGGGGTCTAGGGGATTGGAGAAACATTTAAGATCAGGTTCATCATCAAAATCCATCTCCTTCGCTTTCAGTCTAGATTTCTCATGCCTTGCTCTTTGAATGTGAGCAAGGAATGCAGGGGGGCAATCATCTAGTACCTCTGTAGACTTACTTTTCCTTGGTTTCTGCAGAACAAATTGGAAAGACAATTAAAAGAGCTCTTCAGTACAGCAAACAGAACATAAAGAACGGATGCATGGCATCGATTTCTTGTTGGGGTAGATGCTAGGCATCGACCTTCTACTGAAAATCGATGCTTGGCATCGACATTGGGACCTAAGTCGATGCCTGGCATCGACTTTTGCCACTAGGTCGATGCCAGGCATCGACTTTTGTTGCAGGTCGATGCCAGGCATCGACTTATGCTGCAAGTCGATGCCAGGCATCGACTTATGCCCCCAAGTCGATGCCAGGCATCGACTTATGCTGCAAGTCGATGCGAGGCATCAACTTATGCCCCCAAGTCGATGCCAAGCATCGACTTATGCCCCCAAGTCGATGCCATGCAATGCATCAAATTGGTTAGGATGAAATATTTTGATAAGAGAACCTACCCAATCACGAAACAGGATGAAATATTCTGATAAGGCTTTGTAGGATGATATGGTTGGATAGTCTGCTTGGACCTCTGTCCAAGAAAAGCAACCTAGCCTCTTCATCATCACCTCCTGAATCTTCATGTACACTTTATGACTACAGACACAGAAATATAAAAGAGACTAGGTTAGACAAGAAGCATGGGAGGAGGGAAAAAGGATCTGAGAATAACATACATACTTATTGAGCTCAGTCACCATCTCCTCCAGGCTTAACTCCTTCGAGATTACCCTTGACAAAGTTGATATGATCAATGTATCATCCTTGATTCCTTGAAGGGCCCTCCATGGGGTCAGCTTCATGTCCTCAGGAGCCTCTTCAATTGAAAGGTCAACTTTCCTTCCCTTTCCCTTCAGATCAACTTGTGGGTCTGGCCTCGACTTTCGTTGCTTCTGGCCCTTGACCTCCTTGTGCTCCCACATTGTGAAAATTCTATCCTGTAGATCCCAGATCTCACCTGATCTGAATGCCAGTTGAAACCATGGATCATATTTCCTCAAAGCATCTGACTTTCTATTCTCATCCAATGCAATTCCAACCTCAATAAGGCATTGCTTTCGTAGATTGGGATGTATTCTTCCAGCTTCCTTCACAAGACAATCTTCATATTCATGGTGGAAGAACCGAATTCTCTCTATGGAGGACATTTTCTGCCTGTAGTCATGGTCGTTGTTGTGATCCCAAGCAAGAAGCTTGGCTTCCTCAGTTGTAAGACCAGCATATATCTTACACTCTGCATACCTAAAGAAAAATGTAGTAGGGTGCTCCTTCACTAACTGTCTACGAGCCTCTGCAGAGTGTGAACCTCCAATCACATAATAAGTGTAATCCTCAAACAAACCCTCATTGAAATCCTCCACACAGCTGCACTCATTTGGATCCACCATGACAAGGAATGGCACAACAGTAGCATGAGGATTTATTTTCATTTTCTTCTGAAGATTCTGGACGTGCAAATTATGTGGCTCCCTGATCTCAAGGGGCCTCCTCCCTGTGACTGGATCTACGGGTGGCCTGTGGATAATATTAATCGGCAGGTGGAACAACTGCCCCTTCTTCACAACTTTTCTTCTAGCTATGTCCTCCCTCATCTTATTCTGCTCAGTACCAAGAACACCAGATGCAAGCTCTCCACCAGGTGCAACAATTATGTCCCCAGAGCTAGAGCTTGAGTCAGAAAACTCCTCTTCTGAAATTATCTTCTTTTTCTTTTGGGGCTTTTTCTGCACGCTCTACTTACCCCTTGCCTTTACAGGGGTCGTCTTCTTCTGCTGTGTTGGCATGATATTGCCCTGGATCCATGGCATCAGGTCCTTGATGAAATTCACTGAGTCTCTGCATATCTGAGCTAGCCCTTCTGGAACAGCACTCTGGGCACAAGAAATCCATCTTGCATATGACATTTCTTAATCCTTTCGATGTCTCCACCAAGAAAAGCAGGTTGTCAGAATCTTCATCTTCATAATCCAGTTTGTAAACAAGTCCATAATGAAAACCTTGTGTTGTCGTGATCTTTCCTCTGCCATAGGCCCCTGCGAACACAAGGAGGACTGCATTCTTCTCTTCAACGTACTGAAGGCACCACTCGAGATTTGTCATGTCCCGAAGTGGACGATCTGTCCTCATGACCTCCGTCTCCCTAGACCTTTCCTTCATATTTGGATCCTCCACAGGAATTTTTATGCTACTCTGTCCACCTGAGGATATTCCTAGTGGGTTGCTGGCCTTCTCAGAGGATAATGGTGCAATAATTTTCTTTGGCTTTGCTTGGTGACCACTGCCTTTGTCACGTTGCTGGTCACCAGAGCCCATGGTGACTCTGAGCTTCTTGATGGGCCTTTCATCCTTGTACTCCGCATCCCTGAAGGCACTTGGAAATATCAGATCAAACGTAAATGTGGTTTCAAAGGCCCAAGTCCATGCAAGGCATAGATTTTGAGCTTCAGGTCGATGCCAGGCATCGATGTTTAAGTGCATGTCGATGCCAGGCATCGACTTTGTGTGCAAGTCGATGCCCGGCATCGACTTGAGGGTGAAAGTCGATGCCAGGCATCGACTTGGGGGTGCAAGAGTCGATGCTTGGAATCGACTTTTGGGCCCAAGTCGATGCTTGGCATCGACTTTTGGGCCAAGTCGATGCCTGGCATCGACTTTTACCCTCAAGTCGATGCCTGGCATTGACTTGCACACAAAGTCGATGCCTGGCATCGACTTGGGCCCAAAAGTGGATGCCAAGCATCGACTTGGGCCCAAAAGTCGATGCCAAGCATCGACTTTGCACCCTAAAGTCGATGCCTGGCATCGACTTTTTAGTGCATGTTGATGCCGGCAAGTCGATGCTTGGCATCGACTTTTGGGCCCAAGTCGATGCCTGGCATCGACTTTCAGGTGTAAGTCGATGCCAGGCATCGACTTGTCGGTGCAAGTCGATGCCTGGCATCGACTTGCACCTGCAAGTCGATGCCTGGCATCGACTTACACCTTAAAGTCGATGCCAGGCATCGAGCTGTACATGCTTTGGATCCATATTTCTAGAGGTAAGAAAAATAAATACGTAGAAATCAGACTTTTTACAAAAACATACAGAGGGAATCTTTTTGGAATCTTTATTTATGTTATGATTTTGTCTACCTCTTGGTACTTTTGCCAACATTCTTCTTCTCCATCAGACTTGGCTTGCTGGTATGCTGACCTCTGTGCTCCATGGTTGTTTGTGCTCTGCTGCTCTCTCTTGCTCGTGGATTTTGAAAATGCGAATGATCTCCTCCTCTGGTATTTATAGGCAATTGGGTAACTTGAACCAGAGACTAACTGGATCTAACTGAATGAGTCCAGTTGCTAACTAAATCTGTCAACTTATCTAACCAGGGAATAGCACCCACACAAATAGGCTGTTTCAGAGCCACTTTAATGAAATATTCATAGACCCTTGCAACTATTTATATACATTTGCATAGAACTTACATTTCAATGGCAAGAGTATGGTATGTCCATGAGGATGTCTAAACTCATGTAGAGATTTTTTTCTTAGAATCTCTTTCTTGGGAGAAAATCAAGTCAAAGTTGTGTTAAATGTGGGAGACTAATGACATCTTTATAGTATTACCCTCCTCACTTTAGTTCATATTCACATTTATCTTGTAACTCACTGTTGAAATGGAAAATCAATGTATGAATAAACATTCAAGTACAGAACCTTGCAACTATTTATATACATTTGCATGGAAATTAAACTTCAATGGCAACAGTATGGTATGTACATGAGGATTTCTAATCTCATGTAGAAGTTTTTTCTTAGAGTCTGTTGCTTGGGAGAAAATTAGGTCTAAGTTGTGAGATTAATGACATCTTTATAGTGTTATCCTCCACACTTTAGTTCATATTCACATTTATCTTGTAACACATTGTTGAAACGGAAAATCAATGTATGAATAAACTTTCTGTGTGCCTCTTTTACACATAATTCTTTTTTAATATACTTTCATCTACCTCTTTGATATCTAGCCAAGACCACAATAAAACCTAATCCTTGAAACCTTAACCAAATGTAAAATTTCTTCTTGTATAGTGTTCAATGGCATAGCATATTCCAGTTGGAACTCAACTTGGATATATTCCAGTTGTAAAATTTCTTCTTGTAAAATTTCTCCAAACAATTTTATTATATATTCCTGTTGGAACTCAACTTGGATATATTTTGATTCATTCACAATGCTTAGACTCAATGACTCATATGTAGTTAGAAATCAACTGTGTTTCTCATTTGAATCAAAAGTGAATCAAATCTTTGGTTCCCTTATTAGTGTATATTTGAGTAATTAAGTGATTTGATGTAATTTGATGTTTAATGTTATTTAATGTACTTTAATAAGCTTTTGATTTCATATCTTCTTGATGTGACATTTGATGTGACATCTTCACTTGATCTCGGATTTCTACTTATTTAAAAAGGTCATTCATCTTCAGTCTTCTGTGAACTCAGTGAAGATGAGCTCAATCTTTTCAGTGGATGCTTGGGCATCAGCTTCCTCTGCTCATATTGATTCATTGTTCTCAGTTGAACCTTTCCAGAGAAGTGATGATCCCTATGATTTAGAACGTGCTGATGATTCCATGTTTTCTGTTGAGTCATTTAAGTTATCCAATTCACAGTGCAATGCTGCTCAACCAAATGCACCTCTTGATCTCCCATCTGATCCAACCATTGATCTCCCTTCTGACTCAAGTGCATGTGGAGCAACGAAAGAGCAAAGCAAGCTCAATCTACGATTTAAAAGAAGGTCTCGTGAAGTAAGTCGAAAAAGATTTAAATTTCTTACTTCAGATAGACAGATTGCATTGGATATTGTGAAGCATTGTTGTGGTTTGAAATGTTTGTATAATTTAGGAATGAAGAAACTAAAGCACATAAGAGAAAAATTCCTCCATTTAGATAGTGAAAGGCAAGATATATACCTTGTTTCTTGCATGCAAATGATTGAGGATAACATGTTAGTAACGCGTGTTGGTTTTGAATATTTCTTTACTCAAGGGATGCCATGCTGTAGGGCTGCATTTAAAATTGCAATGGGTGTAGGAAATTTTAGAATACATAGGGTTCAACAAGGGTTTTTGAATGGGGATCTCATTTTGGATACGTTCCATGTTGGGACCAAAGGATCTGTTGGACGTCATGCAATGAATTGGATGATGAACTATTTTAGCTTGCATTGTGAAGTTATGCCTACAACTGGAAGGTTGCACTTGTCAGATAACTTTACTCGTCGAGAGGTATTTCAAATATATAGAGAAGACATGGAAAATAGAAATGAGAAGTATGTGTTGTATCGTCACTTTACTCGATTATGGAAGGAAGAGTTTAACAATGTTTCTATTCCTCGTAAAGTTAGAATGGGTGAATGTTCAGTTTACGCCACTTTGAAAAACATGGCAAAAGGGGCTACAACACCACAAGAAAAGCATAATTTTAAAAACCTTCTTAACAACCATCATGACAGTCAAGCATTAGAGAGAAAGAAAGCAATTCATCATCGAAGTAAGGCACTCAGAAATCCGGAGCGTTATATGTGTTTGTTGATCGATGGTATGGATCAAAAAAAAACTTGTTTGCCACATTTTTATCGCATCCCTAAGGACATTGGAGATGAAGTCCTTGTGCAAATGCATTTGGTTGGCGCTTTGATATACAATGGAACTGTAATGTCCAAGGTTTTCTTCACATATCCGAATGTGCATAATGATCCAAACCTTACAGTTACTGTCATTCATCGTGTTTTGCAATCATGGAAGCGTCTTTTGCCACCAACTCTATATTTGCAACTAGATAATAGTGCAAGAGAGAATAAAAATTCTACAGTCTTTGGATATTTAAGCATGCTTGTTGAAAAACAGGTATTTCAGAAGGTTAAGGTAAATTTTCTTCTGGTTGGCCACACTCATGATCACATTGATCAAATGTTCAGTACTTTCTCTAAGAAGTTGGCACGTAACAATGCTTTTACTCTTCCGATTTTATCTGAGCTGATTTCAGAAGCATATACTCCAAAACCAGAAGTTCAACACCTCACACAGATTTATGACTTTAAGCACTTTTGCTCAATGGGCCTTGATAACAGTGCTAAGGTTTTGGCTCCATTGCACAATATTAGTTTCAACCATGTATTCTTGATGAGGAGGGTTGATGAAATAACCCTTTTATTTGCAAAGCAGTATTCATCTTCTCTTGGGTGGGAGCCTAAAGAGGGATGCAGTTTCTTATTGCAGGTGCCTAATTTGTCTACTGTAACAGTGTATGGTGCAGAACAATCACCATATGAAGATAAAAACAATACAGAAAGATGTGGAAGTGTGGTTGATCAAAGTAAAAGCTGGATGCATGCACTCATTGAAAAGAAGAGACATATTGAGCGTGCAAAAAAATATGCTGGAGATCAAGATGTATCTTGGTGGGAGGACTTTTTCAATCATCAAGAAGAGATTATACAGTATACAATTGCAGGTCACTGGCCAGTTGATGTTCCATTCACATGGGATTTTTGTACACAAAGATCCGTGAATGTGGCCCAAGCATGTAATGCAGATGCACTTCAAAGTTTTATACATCCACCAGAAAGAAATATTTATGTAGGCCCAAGGATGACAAAACAAGCAGAAGCAAGATGGCAAGGAAATTTAATAGAGATAAATGTTGGAACGCTTATTGCAGTACTTGCTGATGGTGATGAGGCTACCAGACCATTTTGGATTGCAAAGGTTTTAGAGATAACTAAAGATATTGATCAGAGAAGAATAGAGGCTTTGGTGGTGCATTGGTATTACACTAAAAGTAGTAATGCATTCACAGGTAAATATAACTTAGAAATGGTGTGTGATACTAAACGAACAGGTTCAAAAAGGAAAAAGAATATTCGAAGCACATCCACTCTTAAAATGGATGATGTAGATATTCTTGTTTATGATTTTTCCTTGACAAAAACTGGTCACTTGAGGAAAGCAACCATCAACATGATAAAACAAAAGCTTCCAGATGTATGTGGTACAGGAAATCATAGGAAAACAAGAAGAGTTGTGCATGATCCTGCAGAATTTGGTATGTACGTGGATGAAGATAGAGCTCTTGTGGATATAGAAGAAGAAGAAGAGAGCTCTCAATAGTATGAGACTGAATCAAGTGCATCAAATGATGAGGGTGTAGACATAGATCGACAAAGTTGTGAGTTGCATTGAAGCTCTCAGACATTTTTAGTGCTTATGTAAATTCCTCAAAGTAGTTTGGTTATCGAAACCATGTTTTGTAGCAATTTTGAATAACAATCAGATATCCACCCATTAAAGATATGTCTAAAATGTTATTTTTGTGTAAAAACTATTGATTTCTACATTCTTATATATATTTTAGACATGTCAATGTCTTATCATATAGATTTTGGACATGTCAATGTCTTATCATATACATTTTGGGACACGTCAATGCCTAATATAGTGAAATTTTGACTACATTTTGAGCTTATTTTTTTTTGAGAAAATGACAAAAAATGTCAAAAATTACTTGTTTTCACCTCATTTTTGTAATATATGTATACTGGTGTAAAGGAATTCCAAAAATGAGGTGAAAACATGTAATTTTTGACGAGAGTGTTCTCTTTTTACGACATAGTTCTCGTTTGTTACGACTCGCTGTTCTTGGAAGATCACTCTCAAAAAGATAGATCAAAACAGATAAGTTGGAGTTAGCTCAAAGGCGAAAACTTGCTATTCTTGGTTCATACACCTGTCCAGTGTTTTACATAATTCTCTGAGCACAGCAGCAATTAGCTTAATTCCTCTTGAGGAAGTCTAGGTAGCTTAAAGAGCTAACTTTCAAGAGTAATGTCATCAAAAATAATAAACCACACATTGAGAATGAGTTTTAACAAGTGATGACATCATCCCGATTTTCACGGGCTGCTACAGTTTGCGACCAGTGAGTAGAACAATGAACATAACTCAAAATGTAGGAATCCAATGATTATGAAAATTTGTATGGTTATACTAGACAGTAAGTTGAACTCACAAAGCATAAAATCACTGAATTTGGATAAGTAACCACTGAGAAATGGCTCTGATAACGTGAGTGAAAAAATCGGGTACCTGACAGAGAAGTGAAGATGAACTGACCCTGTTGACTTCAAATGAACATAATTGAAGATTGCAACATCCAAATGACATGAAAATTTGTTCTCATATAGTAGACTTATAGAGCTAAGGTTACCAAGTTAAATCACTGAAAATGATGCACCAAGCTCAGAGAAACCATCTCTGCAATCTGACTGAGAAAATTGAGAGTAATGGCAGTGAGTAGTACACTTCACAAGAAGATGGAAATATGAACCCAAATGATCATGAAAATGAAAGTATATTGCTTGTACAATACAATGGAATTACTGATACATATGTGTGCCTTGTAATCACACCTTGATATGGCATAAAGCTCAGCTCTTGGAGGTCTTCACATAGGTCTCTCTAACCACGACTAAAACTGCCATCTATTTATAGTTGAGTTTGGGAGGCTAACTTCCCTCAATCACTCTCCAATCAATCAATGATTGGTTTGATTCTCTACCTACCACAAATCACAAATTTGTGGCTCCTCTTTCCATTCTTGATCAAGTGGACGCAACCACTTAAGATTCTCTTAATTTTACATTAAGTAAACTCTTCAAAAAATTACAAGAGGTAGTTCACAAGTGAACTTTACATAGTCTTCTTTTTAAAGCTTCTTCTAAGACTTTGTGAGACTCAAACCAATACTTAGGCTTGTCATAGACTTGCTCCAACAGAGAATACTTGTGGGAAAGTATTTCTCTACCATACAAACAGCCTCGATAGCATTGAGTTTTGCACTCTCTATGCTATCTCTATTTATCTCTTTAGAAGATATCCACCATACTAAAGAACTAATTTTATAAATGGTTTTTCGTACATCCTCTGAAAGACAATCTTTTAGGGCTACAGGGAGCACAAGCTATAAAAACTTGTGCCAATCATGAGACTTGAGTCCTGCAAGATTGTCGTTTTGTGTGAAAGCAGTCTTTAGACATCTCATGCATCCAGTAGGTGTACGAAACTCTGAAATTGTTTTCTTCACTTGTTGCTCTTCCATCCTGCGAAGCACCCAAGGAGCTCTTGGTAATGATACTCTTCCGTTGGGCTTAGTAATTGCCCACAACTCTCGCATACGACCTCGCTCTTCTAAGTCGTCCCTTTGTGCTTTGCTTTCTTTCTTTCCGATCAAAGTTTTCCAAAGAATCTCTCCCACATTCTTGAAAATATGCATCAGGTCTACCAAATGATTGATCACCAATTCACTCCAATAAGGGAGTTCATGAAAAATGGACAATCGTTTCATGCTAGCAATTGGATTTTCTGAATCCCATAGTTGTTTCCAATCGCTAGCTTTCATTTGGTATTGCGCTTGTCGACCAATTTGTCCTTCACGTAAAACATGCCCATCAGGCAAATATCTATGATGTCCTTCATAGACAGTTTTACGTAGTGCTTTGGAATAGCGTGCTTCGAGTTGTGGTCCCCATAAAGGACAAGCATGGTAACCCGAAATCGATAAACCTGAACATTCACCATAACCAGGCCAATCATGCATTGTCCACATAAGTATGCCTTGCACTCGCACGTCTCGTCTTCTTATAGGTTGAGACATGTCAGGCACAGTGATCCCATCCCATAAAATGCGCAGTTCTTCCACAAGTGGTGCAAGATATACATCCATGTTTTTTACTTTATACTTACCTGGTACAATAAGAGCTAATAATAAATGACCTTTCCTTGTGGCCAACCATTGTGGGATATTATAATTGACCAAACATACAGGCCATGTGCTCCATGAAGAACTGCGTAATCCAAATGGATTCACTCCATCCATAACTAGGCCTAGACGTATGGACCAAGGCTCACTAGCAAACTCTGGCCACTTACTATCTATGTGCTTCCAAGCATCAGAGCCAGGTGGCACTCGCATTACATTATCTGTAGACCTGCTCTTTGTATATCATGACATTAACTCAGCTATAGATTTGCTTCTAAACATGTTCTTAATTCGTGGAATGATAGGAAAGTGGCGAAGAACCTTTGCGGGGATTGCTTCGCCTATAACGTCTTCTCTAAATCTATTTGCTCCACACTTTGGACATACGTGGAGATGCTCATACTCATTTCGAAAGAGAATGCAATCATTTGAACAAGTACGAATTTTAGTATAATCCATTCCAATGGACTGTAAAAGTTTTTTCGCATCTCCACGTGTTGGAGGCATGTCATTGCCCTCTGGCAAAAATTGATCTTTAAGAAGCTTGCAATAAGCAATTAAAATGATATTAGTAAATGAAGTTATTGTGATACAACAATGAAAGCCAATTTGTTCTCCACTTACCTGAACAATTCAGTGACACTATTATCTGACCATCCATAAATGGATTGCAGATTGAGCATCGTGAGTGAAGCACGTAGTACATATATCTTTGCTCCATTGTAAAGTGGTAAACGAGCTAATATTCGCATGTTTTCATATTCTTCATCAACTTCTGATCGTGGAATTTTTTGTGTCCATGAAACTCTCGACACCTTCTTCACCATCATGATCTTCGTCCATCTCATAAAATGCTTCAAGCATCTCTTCCATATGTTCATTCTGTGTAATATTATTAGTGCTTTCTTGTACGTCTAAATCCTTTTTTGCTCTCTTTTGTCCATGAGAGGTTAGCGGTGCAATGTCGTTTGGGTCCATCTACTCACCTGGGGGACCATGCAAATGATAGCGTAGGTTTTCCAATCGACTCCTATCAAAGGATCCATACTCTCTAACATGTGCAGTACAAATCCGTCGTTTCCAATAAATTTGATACTTGCACTGTGTGCAAAGACATGCCATTCTCTCTTCAGGATCCAAAGAAGCCATCTGCTACAATATGGACATTTTAGATCATTTGTTTTTTTATTAAACCTAAAACTCTAACTCTTAAAGACCTAAATACTTAAATACCTAAAAAAACTTAAAACCCTAGTTTTAAAACCCTAATCTATATAGCTATCCTATTTTATCTATATATTCGGATTTTTTCTTGATTGATCCTATTTTATATATATATTTATTTATTTATTCAGATTTTATTATCTATATAATTATCCTACCTTATATATATATTTATTTATATATTCAGGTTTTTTCCTTACTTAATTATATTTAATTATATATATTTAATTAAATAATATTAAACACTAGTTCTTTTTATATTTATTTATGTATATAATTATCTTATTTTATATATATATTTATTTATATATTCAGATTTTTTTTCTTACGTAATCCTATTTTTATATATTTAATTTTATATATTTAATTATAAATATTTAATTAAATTATTTAAAACACTAGTTCTTTTTATATTTATTTATGTATATAATTAGCTTATTTTATATATATATTTATTTATATATTCAGATTTTTTTCCTTACGTATCCTATTTTTATATATTTAATTTTATATATTTAATTATAAATATTCAATTAAATTATTTAAAACACTAGTTCTTCTTATATTTATTTATGTATATAATTATCTTATTTTATATATATATTTATTTATATATTTAGATTTTTTCCTTACGTAATCCTATTTTTATATATTTAATTTTATATGTTTAATTAAATTATTTAAAACACTAGTTCTTTTTATATTTATTTATGTATCTGATTATCTTATTTTATATATATATTTATTTACATATTCAGATTTTTTTTCCTTACATAATCCTATTTTTATATATTTAATTTTATATATTTAACTATATATATTTAATTAAAACCTTAATCTTAAAATTCTAGATCTGAAATACTAAACCCTAAAACCCTAATCTTAAATATTTAGACCTAAAATATGTATATTTTTGTATACATGTGTATATACATGTATATATGTATTATATGTGCATGTGTATGTGTGCATATATGTTATGTAGGTGTTAAAACCCTAAAACCCTAATCTTAAAGATTTGAATCTAAAATATGTATATTTTTGTATGCATGTGTATCTACATGTATGTATGTATTATATGTATATGTGTGTTTGTGTATATATGTTATATATGTATTAAAACCCTAAAACCCTAATCAGAAAGACTTAAACTTAAATCTGAAATACTAAACCCTAAAACCCTAATCTTAAATATCTAGACATAAAATACGTATATTTCTGTATACATGTGTATATGCATGTATATATGTATTAGATGTGCATGTGTATGTGTGCATATATGTTATGTAGGTGTTAAAACCCTAAAACCCTAATTTTAAAGATTTAAATCTAAAATATGTATCTTTTTGTATGCATGTGTATCTACATGTATGTATGTATTATATGTATATGTGTGTTTGTGTATATATGTTATCTACGTATTAAAACCCTAAAACCCTAATCAGAAAGACTTAGACTAAAATCTGAAATACTAAACCCTAAAACCCTAATCTTAAATATCTAGACCTAAAATACGTATATTTCTGTATACATGTGTATATGCATGTATATATGTATTATATGTGCATGTGTATGTGTGCATATATGTTATGTAGGTGTTAAAACCCTAAAACCCTAATCTTAAAGATTTAAATCTAAAATATGTATATTTTTGTATGCATGTGTATCTACATGTATGTATGTATTATATGTATATGTGTGTTTGTGTATATATGTTATATATGTATTAAAACCCTAAAACCCTAATCAGAAAGACTTAAACTTAAATCTGAAATACTAAACCCTAAAACCCTAATCTTAAATATCTAGACATAAAATACGTATATTTCTGTATACATGTGTATATGCATGTATATATGTATTAGATGTGCATGTGTATGTGTGCATATATGTTATGTAGGTGTTAAAACCCTAAAACCCTAATTTTAAAGATTTAAATCTAAAATATGTATCTTTTTGTATGCATGTGTATCTACATGTATGTATGTATTATATGTATATGTGTGTTTGTGTATATATGTTATCTACGTATTAAAACCCTAAAACCCTAATCAGAAAGACTTAGACTGAAATCTGAAATACTAAACCCTAAAACCCTAATCTTAAATATCTAGACCTAAAATACGTATATTTTTGTATACATGTGTATATGCATGTATATATGTATTATATGTGCATGTGTATGTGTGCATATATGTTATGTAGGTGTTAAAACCCTAAAACCCTAATCTTAAAGATTTAAATCTAAAATATGTATATTTTTGTATGCATGTGTATCTACATGTATGTATGTATTATATGTATATGTGTGTTTGTGTATATATGTTATATATGTATTAAAACCCTAAAACCCTAATCAGAAAGACTTAAACTTAAATCTGAAATACTAAACCCTAAAACCCTAATCTTAAATATCTAGACATAAAATACGTATATTTCTGTATACATGTGTATATGCATGTATATATGTATTAGATGTGCATGTGTATGTGTGCATATATGTTATGTAGGTGTTAAAACCCTAAAACCCTAATTTTAAAGATTTAAATCTAAAATATGTATCTTTTTGTATGCATGTGTATCTACATGTATGTATGTATTATATGTATATGTGTGTTTGTGTATATATGTTATCTACGTATTAAAACCCTAAAACCCTAATCAGAAAGACTTAGACTTAAATCTGAAATACTAAACCCTAAAACCCTAATCTTCAATATCTATACCTAAAATATGTATATTTCTGTATACATGTATATATATATATATATATATATATATATATATATATATATATATATATATATATATATATATATATATATATATTATGTGTATGTGTATGTATGTGTGAATAGCGTAAAAACCCTAATCCTATTTTTATATATTTGATGTAAAAAAAAAACTTCAAAATAAAAATAGAATTATATGTGTTTGTATGCAGGTGTGTATATATGTGTGTGTATGTATGCATGTGTACATGTGTGTGTGTGTATGTATGCATGTGTATACATGTGTGTATGTGTATGTATGTGTATGTAGGCATGCATGTGTGTGCATGTGTGTGTACGTGTGTGTATGTATGCATGCATGTATGTGTATGTGTGTGTATGTGTATGCATGTGTATACATGTGTGTGTATGTATACATGCATGTGTGTATATGTGTGTATGTATGCATGTGTGTATATATGTGTGTATGCATGCATGTGTGTATATGTGTGTGTATGTATGCATGCATGTGTGTATATGTGTGTATATATGCATGTGTGTATGTATGTGTGTATATGTGTGTGTGTATGTGTATGTATGCATATGTGTATATATGTGTGTGTATGCATGTGTGTAAATTTATGTGTGTGTGTATGCATGCATGTGTGTATATGTGTGTGTGTGTGTGTATGTAAGCATGCATGTGTGTATAGGTGTGTGTATGTAAGCATGCATGTGTGTACATGTATGTGTGTATGTATGCATGTGTGTACATGTATGTGTGTATGTATGCATGTGTAAATGTGTGTGTATGTGTGTGTGTATGTATGCTCTATTTTCCTATCTCTATCTTCCTTTCTCTTCTCTCTATCTTCCTTTCTCTTCTCTCTCTCTTTCTTTCTCTCTCTCTCTCTCTTTCTTTCTCTCTCTCTCTCTTTCTTTCTCTCTCTCTCTCTATCAATAGAGAATAAAAGAATCACTTACAAGTATGACCCTCTTTTGAATCGTTGTCGTCAAAGCGTAATGTAGGTCGTCTATCGTCCAATTCCAAACAATTGACGCCAAAGAACTTCTGCAAAATCAAAGAAAAGAGAAATTACAAACCCTAAAGCATAGAGAAACACAAATGCTAACAGTACGCGCAGCACTTACCAAGATGTGAGATCTAAGCCGAGAGAGAGTGTGTGTGTGTAGAGAGAGAGATCCGTGTGTGTGTGTGTGCACAAAACAATGCAGCTCGCAATTCGGTTCGCGCATGCATGTTCGACAGAAGACCAACATTACTCAAACACGCACAAAAATGTGAAGTTTTGCTCTCGGGTTCGCGGTATGTTTAAAACTCGCCGCCGGTATAGGCGCCGGTATGGGCATCGGTATAGGTGCCGGTATGGGCGTCGGTATATGCATCGATAGTTCCCAGTAAATTACCGACGCTTATACCGACGCTCATACCGACGCCTATACCGACGCATATACCGATGCCCATACCGGCGGCTGTGGGCCACACCGACGATCTGTTTAAAACGGTCATACCGACGGTCACTTGACCGTCGATATCTCTTAGTGAGATCTTCTGAGGCTTATACCGACGCCGACTGTGACCGTCGGTATATGAAGCGTCGGTATGCCCCTCATATGTTGTAGTGTGAGAAGAATGGAGAAGCGAGCAAAAGAGAATGAAAGAAGAAGAAGAAGAAGGAGAAGAAGAAGAAGAAGAGTGAGGAGGTGAAAAAAAGGTAGAAATGGATGAAGTGAAATAAGAATAAGCAGAAATGGAACAAAGAGTCTTTTGTGAAATGTAATAGCCCTCTAAATCATAATGACACACCATAAAGTCACTCTTAACGCAATCAAAGAGCTTTAGAACTGATCATCCTTTCCGTTTTCAAGGGACAATCACACCTTTATAGGAAAACTTCAAGAAACAAAAAATCAAGGAAAACTAACGGTATATAGAAACCAAAGTAAAAAGGCAAACAATCCATCCTCAAGCAAACAATCTTACCCCAAGAGAAGTAGGAGCAAGGATAAGTGTTAAGGCATTCTACCATGGAGTCCAAGAGTCTTTAACTTTCAGCAAATTTATGAACACCCAAGATGATGAAGCTTCAAGCTCCAAAAATCAGTGATGCAAATTACTTACAAGAATGCAGAAAAATGGTGTTTTGGACTAGACCATCCCATGAAAAGTAGACCCAATCAAGTTGCAAACAAAAGTCTATAAGGAAACACAATGGATAGATCTCCTATCAAGCTTCCTTAGTGTTCAACCATCAACCAGTCCTCTCCGCAAAGAGGGGAATAGGCTTACATATCAATTTGCTCAATAAGAATTTCACACGACAATCATTCACTTATCTTCACTCCATCACCATTATCAATAACTTCAATTCATCCCCATTCTCAATATTGTTTTAGTTCACTCTAATTTCTATTTTTGATAGAATAGAATCTATTTTGTTCAAGTTGAGGAGTCCTCAACCTATCTATTAGATTTCATAACTTTTGAGCCCATTGGAACCTTCAAATGAGCTAGGGAACCTAATTTTTAACTAGGCTAGACATTAGGTCTCAACATGGCCAAAACTAGTCGAAAAACTATAAAAAGAGCTAGAAAGATAATTTTCTAGGTTAGCTAGGTGAAGAGTGAAATTATTCTTGAGCATTGTATACTTGCTTTGAGCTTGATAAGAGAAGATTCCATTGTTCTCTCTCTTTGTCTTACCTTGTATACGTGTGTGTGTGTGTATGAATGTGTGTGAATGTTTGTGTGCTTCTCACTCATGCACCTATGCATTCCGCTTGCTCATGGTCATTGTAGCACCCTCATGTCTCCATAGATTGCTTATTACGAGCTAGACCTGGTTACATTGGTGCTTACCATTGTGCTATAGTTACACCACATTTGGCACCATTTTCGGAAAGCAAGCTTCAAGGATGAGCATGTGATGGTAAGACATAGAAATTTGATGTTGGAATCATAGGTAATTCTCTTTTTCTTCACTTTTCACCTTCTTCATCATCATGCCTACCATCCTAGTTCACCCCCTACCTCCATGTCCGTCTTCACTAAAGTGCACCTTCTTGGTCATATTCTCACATCCATTTCATTTCCTTCTTTTCATTGGAGAGAGAGAGAGAGACAGAGAGAGAGCAATCTAGTGCATTGTGTGTTTGTTTTTTCTTGAGTTTTCTAGAAGTTACCAATGTTAGCAACAACATCAATAGTGTCAGTAAGTATGATGGCTCTATGCACACATCTCGGATGAATACCTGTATCTTTTGTGATAGACAAAAAGTTTTGGTATTTGGAGATTACAAGTGAGGCATAAATATAAACTGCACCATGAGCTCTTTAGGCTTGCCTATTTTGGAAGCTACCTCCTTGCTTTTGTGCTACAAGTTCTACTATCCCCTCGAATAAAGAAGAAGATTTGGAAATGGTTCTAGCCCTATAATATGATCCTCTATAGAGCTACGAAAGCTCTAAGTCCTCTTGTAGGTTATCCTTTATCTCAATGAACATTCTGACATAATAATCTAAGGTATGTGGTTCTTCCAAGTAGACAATGGAACTGATTTTTCTCATTAGCAGTCCATATAGGAACAAAGACATAGTCTTGCTTTCCTTGAGTAGATAGCTCATATTTGGGGCATCATTTACAATATTTCTTGAACCTACATTCTGTCAACATCATTGGCTCTTGGGGGGTCTTCTTGAAGCCATGAATCAACAATGATATGTTGTGTATAATTCTAATTTTAGAGAACTCTATAATGAAGAATTCAACAACTTCGTTGTCTCATAGTAGTTCCCTCTATTCAATGGCTAAAACTAAGCAAGGGTTATACCTTTCAAGATTAATCCAAAAGCCTCAAATTGAGTAAACACATATTCCACCTATTCGACTCAAAGAACTTTTTTCAACTCTACAATGTGATTTTTTGGATCTTTGAAGCCATCAATCTAATTCTTCATGGCCTTCATACCATGACAAGGGCTCAACGTCATGAAATTTCCTCTAGGTCTAGGTATGGGAAAATCCTTAGCATCCTTATGAGTCTCTCTCTCTCTCTCTCTCTCTCTCCCTCTCTCTCTCTCTCTTTGAGGTCCACTAATGCTTTTTCTGATCATCCTATACTAAGTTTTGGGAAAAAATGAGTTCAAGCAAGTCTTTAGACTTGTCTTCATAAGCACCTAATGGACTTGAGGGTCCAATACCCATGGATCCCACTTGGTTGCATGAAGTAGTTGGTTTTTGCAAAGGGAGCACTCTCTCTCCTTTGCACATGTGGTTCTAGTTCATAAGATGTGTAACTCATCCTTGATGTAGGACCTTGGTGGAAAGGAATTGAGAGAAGGCCTCTTCCCCATAGTTATTTTCAAAGAGCTATATGTCTTGATTATCATGCGGTATCTTATGGTTTTCTATAATCCTTGTTAACATTAACTTTCCTAAAGGAGTTCTAGGACCTACACCATGGGGTCCTCCTTTTCAAGTTCTCCTATCTCTAACTTAGGAAGGATGATTCCAAAACAATTTTTTCTATCTGGGAGGCTAGTTACCAGAAAAATGGTTCCTTGCTTATCTATGTAAGATCCATCCTCTAACTTGACCTTAGGTTGATGAATACCAAAGGGCCATTCAAGGTTCCTAAATCAAGGAAGCAACCTTTGCAAACTATCCTCATAGATGGTAGCACTTCATTGCTAGGTTCAAATGTATTTCAACTATGTATTTTATGGTCATATAAGTGTTTCTTCATACAGAACCCTAGAGCTAGTAGCATGTTTTTCCATGCTATAGGGACTTTCTAACTTGCATGTCTTTGAACTTAAGCTACAAGGGTGGCTACCTAATTCTTTAGACCATGACTTGGTAGAATCTAGCTTCATGTGGGCTGAAGCTTTGAAAATCCACTTTGCCATGATGCTAGCCTAAAGACCCCCACTGCCCCATATGGACGATGTCCCGCAATGCATTTCAAGAAAACCATTGTTTCTCTTAAATAGTGATATTTATCACTACAACTTTGAAGAAAAAAGTCAATTTTTTAAGACACAATTAAACCCATTTTGCCATGTCAAGGAGCTTCCCCCACATACTCTGATGGATGAGTCTATCAGAGTATGTGTATTTATAGGTATTTCTCAATACATCCTAAATAGAAGATACATGAAAGCTGTGCTTCGAAAAGCATGCGTTCACAAAAAATTTTTTAAATCTACAAAATCGTTGCTTTCTAAGTGATCCATTATTTTTACAAAAAACCTCGCTTTCTAAAGTGATCTATTATTTTTACAAAGAATATCTAAAATGCTATCTTTTAACTATCTTCAAAAATATTTGAATAAGTCCATGCATGTTCACATGCTCATGAGTCTTCACCAGCTAAATCAAAAAAAAAATCACATTAAAATCCATATAACATTCCATTATTCCATAAAGTATAAGAGTGTGCTTCTCACTCACTCACTTGTGCACTTCACTTGCTCATGGTAATCATACCTCCCTCATATCTTCCCGGATTGAAAATTATGAGGTGGATCTCCTAACGTTGGTACATGTCATTGTGTTAGAGTGACAATTCCCTTTAGATAGTATCCAAATTTTATTCAAAGATCATGCAAATTTTTTGGAGTCATATGCTAAGTTGGAAGAGGAATGTGTAGATCTCAAGAAGTAGCTAGCAATGCCAAGCACACAAGTACCATAGGCCATTCCTCTCCCACAAAACACATAGGAATTGGAAAACCTCCAGATACAAGTAGATGAACATCAAGCAAGATTACTACAATATGAAAGACCACCTTCTCCACTACTAGAACCCAAACTCAAAGAGGTTGTTGAAATCCCTGTGGAAGAAACCATTGAGGACCCATATGAGGAAGTACCATTACTAGGAGCTACAGAGAAGGGACAAGGCTCATTTGAAATTGAAGCATTTGAATGGCTAAAAAGGGTTGAAAAAATATGCGGAACACACGATGATCAAGTAGCTCTTTAGATACACTCATTGGAAAATCTTGAAGAGATAGTACTAAAGTCTGCCTATTTTCAGAACTCTCTCACAAAAGGCTCCTCACCACCTCAAAATTGCAATACATGCCTTATTTTGTACTTCTTGCATATTAGAACACAAGAATAAAAAGGGTGATTTACAACGAACTGAATTTTGCAACTCAATTCGAGCCCAAAGACCTTCTTGAGTCTAGAAGAAAAGGTATTGATTTCATCCTAATTAGCACATATAGTTACTTTCAACAAAACCAAAAATTATGCAAACATAGTCCAATGCACCCTTATATATTAAATATTATCCATGCTATTGCCTTGTACCATGCCAAAGGCCATGGCCCAAATTCACCCTCAAGGTGAACACAACTAAGGGATGCTCCAATTGGATCAGCTATCCTTATCTTGCTCCACCCATAGGACCACCCACTCTGGCCTACATTATCACAACCATCCACCACTGTTCCTCCCACTTCAAAAACGTGTCCGACATTGAGGCTGAAATGTGTATGAAGAGTTTGGAGTTAATGACAGTGGTATTCAAAACCTTTAGGAACATTAAAGCCCTGTACTTCAATGAAGGTAACTTTGACTTGGTATATGATATGATCGAAACCCACTTGTCAACACAATCTTTGCTTGTCACTCTTGCATCAAATACCTATCTACTTGTTATAAGCAAATGTTTAAGGAAATATTGTATATACGGTTCTGAGAATACCACTCTGAGATTTATTCCCATACCCACACCTTTATTGCACTTATTTCCCATGGAGCAAGCGTTGCATGCAGCATGCATGGAAAAATCATCAATAAAAGTCAAAAAGCAAAGGTAGTTCCAAAAAAAAGGTGTCTGCATAGGACGACAAACATCACTATGAACAAGATGCAATTTTTGAGTAGCTCATACTAAGCCATCTTTTGGAAATGAGGAATGTTGCATTTTGCCCTAAATACAACCTTCATAGACATGTTTACTAGGTGCCTCAAGTTTGGGCAAAGAGGACACCATTTTAGATTTCTACACGCATAGCAAACTAACAAAATTCATATGACCAAAGCATGCATGCCCAAGTTTTGAATCTCAGATAGCCTAAGAATTTTGAATTGTACATGCTAAATCAATGATAGATTTTGCATAGTCTATGAGATTATATAGCCCATGACATAAAGTGCCAAAAGAAATAATCACATTGCCATTTGAAAGATTATGAATTGTATGTCTATCATCGATGAATTAGACAACCAAGTGAATCTTGGCTAATGCTAAAACTCACAACATATTTTTCTTGACCTGTGGGAGATACAAAGCATCTAATAATGTGAAATTAACTACCATAAGTAGAACTCGTAATGATTTTACCAACTCCTATTATAGGATAAAAGGAGGTTTTTGTGCATGTGATAGTATTCTCTATAGGGCATGCTCTAATGAAGTGAAGAAATTCTGCTGCAAGGTAATATGTTTGGTTGCCCCACTATCAAAGTACCAAACATCCGAGTCAATTATGGACATGCACTACTCATGAGAAGATGTGTCATAACTACATACAGTAGTAAGTGCTCATTCTTCATTTTGCACAAGATTAGCAAACTTTGTTTTTGGTGTAGAAGCCTCTACAACAACCAGTCCAACCTTTTTTTCTTTGCCTCTTTTGCAGCCAATTTTTGAGAACTCTTTATGACATGATCATTTCCTTCACAATTTTATAAAACGATTTCGACTTTTCTCTTTTCTTCTCATCTTTTTCATCCTTCTTTGATTGTGTAAAGTTAGTGGATTTTTTTCTTTTATATAAAGGAAGTTCAGCATTAGCCTACTCTCCCGGACTTGAATTAAATAAAGAAAAGTACAAGAGAAGGGGACTAGTGCCCATGGGACCCCCCAAATCCCACAAAGCAGGGGAAGCTTTTACAGAGCTTAGATGGAATTACAAAGAAGGTTAATCACCCTCTCATCACCCTCATGTGGGGCCCACTTGGGTTTAAGCTTGTTATTGATCAAGAGGAGTACTTGATGATGTCTGAAGGGGGGGGGGGGGGATTTCTTACAGTTAACGATCCTTTTGCCAAGGAGGAACAACAATCTCTCAATTGACCACTCTTTGAGGGAGTCACCTAAGTTAAAAGAACATCTTTCCCGCCAGATTTTCCATAGGACATTCCCTCTGATGGCATTCGAGAGAGTCGCGGAGCAGCCGATGGCTTCTCCCAGCAGGGCTTGCTTCCAACTGAGATGTTTCTGAAGTCTAATTTTCTTTCCAACCGTTTGCCAGAGTCTGTTGGAGTTGGGACAGGTTAAGACGATGTGTGAAACATCTTCGATAGACCGGTAGCAACATTTGCACCATGGAGGAATCCCACAAAATTTGCTAGCCTTAAGGTTGGTCCAGATTCCATGATGAAGAATTTTCCATAAGAGGACATACTTTTTGATTTCTATGAGGGGGTGCCAGATAGCCATGAACTTCATGTCCCACCGAAGCTGCGTCCATGACAAGTACCACTTCTTGTTGAGGTTAACCTGATAGTCAATCGTTTCTTTGATGTTCGGGATTTTTGATAGGCTATTCCCATTGTGCCATTTGAGACCAAGCGAGCTCGACGTTTCGTGTCCCATGAGAAGGCGAACTTTGTGGCGGTCCGAGGTGAGACATTTGCTTTGCAAAGTGTTCCATTCTTCGTATGAAATGTTGATGCTAGGGTCGATATCCTCAAAGTTGATCCATCGGTTGGTGTCTTGTTTCCAGAGGTGTTTCCATTTTTTGAAGCCTTTGTTCCATAGCTTCTTGGCATTTTGAATGTTCCAAGACTCCACACTCCGGATGCCATGGATTGAAAAGGAGATAGAGTCGTTTTGTCTGATACCGGCTGCACACTTCTTCACTTATTCTTGTGTAGCATTTGGCTTTCTTTCAACTCTTCCATAGGGAGCACACAAGATTTGAGCCTTTCGGGAAGATAGGGATCGGGGAAAACAACAAGGTCAAGATGTCAAGATTCTTCCAATTTGGGAAACCCATGAAAGCCAACTCATTCTTGTTTCTGAAGATCAGCTTGGCCCACAAGGCCTCCCCATTGCACCAAGCCTTAATCATCCATTTTGCCGCCAGTTTGTTAGCCATGCACCCAATGTCCAGGATACCAAGGCCCCCACTATATCTATTGTTGGTGGAGATGGACCACTTGATTTTAGGCACCCCCTCCTATTGTGGTCACCCATCCAAAGGAAGTTTCTACAAATACTATCCACTTTGGACAGATCTTGCTCTTTTGGTCTCCAACAAGAAAGGAAGTAAATGGTAGATGATAACAGGAACGTGTTGATAACCATAGCACATCTAGCAAGATTGATTTGCATACCTCTCCAATAGTTTAGCTTGTTTTTGAGTTTGGCCAGCACCCAGTTCCACCGCTATTCCATAGAGACACCAAACCCCAAGGGAATCCCAAGAAGCCAAAAAATCTGGCCCTGCGGAATGATTTGACAGCCATGATCAATGAGAAGATCGGGCTGTGACCCAATGATAGCTCTGAAGGAGTGATTGATTGTGAATCCGGAGGCTTCACACAAAGTATCCAGACACCTCCAGAACGTCTCCAGGCTAGTACTATCATTGTGATCAAATGCGTTCATACCATCGACAAAACGTCTCATGGTGATCTAGCCATGGTCATGAGGCAAACGTAGGCCTTTGATATTACCAGCTTCCACTTGATGCTCCACCAGCATGCTAAGCCCTTCTGTGGCAATGGCAAAGAGAAGGGGAGCCAATGGGCACCCTTGTCTGATAGATCTTCTAAGTTTGATCACCTTCAAAAGTTTTCCATTAATGTTAATTTGGGTCGATGCGTTTTGGAGAAGGGTCACGATCATCTTGGTGAATTTCTAATTACATCCAAGATCCTAAAGCGACTGTAGAATATAGTCCCATTCTAGCCTATCGTAGGCTTTATCAAAGTCGATCTTGAGGAAGACCACATCTTGTTTAGACTCATTTGCAAAGTCAAGACCTTCCCAGATATCAATAATGGTTTCCAAAATTGACCTGCTTTTGATGAAACCTTTTTGGTCCTCGCTTAACCACACTCTCAAATGGCTAGAGATTCTATTGGCAATGACTTTGGCAATGATCTAATATCCCGTTTGGAGCATCGTAATGGGACACCTATTCTCTATTCTGTTCTTTTCCCCTTTTCTGTGTATTAACTTGATAATGCCATTGTTTAGACAAATTGGAAGCGCGCCAAACTTGAGCGCCTCTTGCCAAACTAAACGAAGAGGCGTGGCAACCACCAACTTGAAGGATTTAAAGAACTCATTAGTGAGCCCGTCAGGTCCCGGTATCAATGACCTCAATGATTTCTACTTCTAAGATAGGGGCATCTAGTAGGGAACGAAGGTTGAGAGGTATCCTGTGGGGGGAAGCCTTAGATATGGCAGCCATGCAGTCCCTTCTATGGTGGGAGAGGGGGTTCGAGGTCCCTAGGAGTCTCGTGAAGTGCCCTTCAATGATCCCAAAATTATCTGCTTCCATATTGTATGCATTGCCATTTGAGTCTAGCAATAAGGGGATCGATTCTCTATTATGTTTCCTTTTAAGGATACGGCACATCTCTTTGGTGGGTTTGTCGGCTTTGCCAGCCCAGCACTCCTTGAAGAAAATTTGCAAATTTTTCCTTTGTATTTCTTCCTCGTATCTCAGCAGCACTCTGATTTTTCGAAGACCTTTCTGGGATTGAGATTTTCCTTTGTTCACTTTCTCCTCTAGCCTCCAGAGTCTATGATATAGAGCTTCTCTACGAGCCCACCGCATTGTCTCGAGCATCTTCCTAGATCTAATCATGATCTGTCGAGACTTATCGACCGCTCTGCTCCAGCACTTGGCTAGGGACAAGCCAAAGGCGAACGCCTCCTTCCACACATCAGCAATTTCTTGATGGACGGAGGGGAGAAAGAAGGAGGGCATGTTGGCGTGGAACCAAGGAGCCTTACGGATCTTGGTGAAAGGTTGGAAAGTGATAACGATCGGGTAATGATTAGAGATGGTGAGGTCGGTGCGTTGCGAGAGGGAAGGGTGGCCGCACTGATGAGTAAAACTCTGAGAAATGTAGCATCTATCAAGTCTAGCTTTCCTCAGGTCCTCGCCCCCTTGGAGATTTGACCAAGAAAAGCCATTCGAATCTTTGAATTCGACCAAATCCAAGTGTAGTTTGGTTTTGTCCCATGTTTCTTTCTCCCGACTATCGATGACCCTACCCTTGCCCATCCATCTGTCCATACTAGGGTCCTCCACCATGTTGAAGTCACCACAAATAAGCACGTTGTGGGGCAGCGAGTCCAAAGAGGCCCAAGTGTTCAGTCTCTCTAACTCCCCATTAGGGGCATACAAAGACACTAAAGTAAAACAAATGGGAGCACCAAAACAAACAACAATCCATCGATGGCATTCATCTTCAATGGAGTTCTCAAGATTTTCAAACCAGAATTAATTAATACCGATTACCATTCCACCGGACCCCCGCTGGTGCGCCGTTGAAATCCAAACATGGGTCGAGGAGACATGTCTGAGCCATTTCTAGAGGTCTTCTCCATCAATTTTAATCTCTTTAATACATATAAATTCAAGGTTTAGGCTAATGTCGTGTAGCCATTGACCAACGATGGTCGCTCTTGAGGGGTCGATTAGACCTCTAGCATTTAAGGAGATGATGATCATTGTCGTAGTGAGCCCTCTTTGCGGGACGGAGCTTTGTCCTTTCTTTTCTTGGATTCATCTTTCCTTTTTGTTGGGATCGGATCCCGACTTAGCAATAAGTTCTTGTGGGGGCTTTTCCAGGGTAGCTCCAGAGGTTGTCTTCCTTTGCGGGATGCCTCCTATTGGGAAGAACTGGGCACTGTTTTCGACACCATTTCCGGAATGGTCGATCCGATGATGGAACTTTCACTATCCATGTTATCTTCGTTACTAAAGCCGTCTTCTTTGCTTGTAGTGTAGCCCTCCTGGAAGATTTATTTATTATCAGGGATCTCTAGGGCTTTGTCATTGGTGTCCACCTCAAGTTGGCTCCTACCTGGGTAGTCAAACTCATTGATCACCTTTTCTAGATTGCAAAACACGTTGTTGGAGGGGGTAACTGGCATGTTGTTTCACTCAGAAGTCGCCCTAGGGCTTCTTTTCCTTCTTCTGACTTCGATGAACCCGTCTGCATTAGCTTCTAGGTTAAGGGGGCCCTTGACTGCCTCTTCCTTCGTCGAGTGAATCAATGCCCCTTTGATGTCTTGAGCATTTATGGGGGCTTCTTGATTTCGCTTGCTTTTTTTGTCTCAAAGGGCAATCTTGAATCGTGTGGCCTTGTTGGCCACAACGGAAGCACGCGTTGGGAAGGTTTTTGTAATTGATGTCTTGCTCCCATACCTCCCGTTCGCCCAAGTCCACTTTGATCTTCGATGGAAGCGGCATGTTGAGGTCAGCCTCAACACAGATTTGAGGGTGCCATCGAGCGTTGAACGAGTGTCTTGCACCTTCATAAATGAGACCACCAATGTCCTCGTGTGAGGCCAACGGCTTGCCGATAGGAGAAACAATGTCCCACACGAAGTTGTACAAGAAGTAGGGCAGGTTAGGGAGCTCAATCGAGAGAGGGTACCGGAGCGATTTCGATTTGTCAGGAGTAAAATCAGGGGTCTATCTGAATAGGCACAGGGTCACCCGACCGAGTTGCTAGGTTCCGACACTTAGGGCTCAAAACGCTATATCTTCATTTTCAAAGACTAGCAACATGTGACTTGCCGGTAAGAACTGACACTTACAAACAATTAGCCCACGGGGGAACCACTCGTTGCGAAGCCACTATCGCACGGTTTCGAGCGGGGGCCTAGGGCCAAACATTTGGCCGATAAGACAAACGTTCTTGAGCTCCTCTTGAGTTGATAGAATTGCGGATCTACTGAGGGAGACCATGGGGGCTTGACCACCCTCGGAGGCCCCAAGGGCGGCACAAGATCCCCCCTCCAACAGAGAGGGCAGGTTACTTTTCACAAGTGAGGGGGTCGCCAAATCCATGACAAGGGCCTGGCAAGAAAAGTTGGAAACTTGCTTTGAAAGGCCTTTTGGAAACCCACTAAAAAAACGACCCACTTTCTCAAAAAAAGGGCAAGATCGAGAATTAACCTTCCCCTCTACAGTGACCTTTTTTTCCTTTACTCTTTTTTCTCCTTTTTTTTTTACTTTTTTTACGACTTGTCTTGCACGTCTCCTAGACTTTAATTAAAAGCTTTTATTTTTTCCTTTTCCTTTCTTTCTTACTTTCTTTTATCTTTTTTATAAAAGCTTTCTGACCGCCTGACCCTACCACATGGCAGCTAAAGCTTTGGAATGTCTTAAATGAAGCAATAATGTCTTAAATGAAGCAATAAACTGCACGAAGGCCCGAATCACGGGGCCGAATGGACCACTAGAGAGAGAAGACAAATCTCGGCTCGTGAACAAAAAAGCAAGAGAGAGAAAGGTCAAACACTCCAGGTATCGTGATGGACAAGCCATAGAGTGTGTCCCGATAGACTTAGAATCACGATAGACCACTGCACATGTCACGATAACCAACTGAGCGCGTTGCGTAATCCTTTGTGTGTCGCGATAGACACTCCTCAGTGCCGTGATAGACAATCTTGAGTGTTGCGAAGAACCGAACCTCTGTTATCGCCCTGTTGGGGTCAGGACCAGAGACCTCTACCGCTGCTACCACTGGCCGTTACCTTCTCTGCTCTGTCGTTGTTATTCCTTCGTCATAATCCTTAACAAGAATGCCATCGCGCGACAGACCTAGGCCCGTACTTTTTTAACAATCATTTGAACAACAGGCACTGCTACCACTGGCCGTTTCCTTCTCTGCTCCGTCGCTTTGTCTTCCATCATAAAAACTCACAGCAGATATTGTTGGCGGCGATAGCAGAGACGCCAATTAATGAAGTTCTTCATCAGCAACGCGCAGACTGTCAGCCCTTAAGTCCTTCAGTCCGTCAGCAACGCGTAGTCCATCTCCCCATGCTCAAATACTTCATTTCCATATGCTTGTAATCTTACTGTGCGTGAAGAATGAGAGAATTGAGAATTAGTGGATTTTTTATTACTAGTAGATCAACTCTATTTACCTTTGCCCTTCTGACTAGCCTGAAAAGCTTGATCTGCAACACGCATAATAGAACTATTCTTCCTAGACTTATCTTCCTGCAATAGAACAGAGGAAAACTCTTCAAATGTTAAGGTATTTGGATTTCCTTTCATCATCAATCGAAGAGTAGAAACAAAACTATGATATGAATCTAGAAGACTGTTCAAAATAGTCTATGCTACTGAATGGTCTTGTAAGACTTCATCAGCAGAAATCAGGACAAGTAGTGGAGACCTTAAGAGCCAAAGATTGGTGAAGAGAGTATTATGTGCTCTTGTGTATTGAAGCTCAACTTCATTCTTGGAAGAAGGAAATCGAGATCTGTTATTGTAATAGCAAGGAGGTGTTGCAAATCGAGAGTAGAAGTGATCAGGACTTCAACCTTATTTTAGGCTTGAGTGCAACGGTGCTCAAGGGCAAGCCACTTGGCTAAGGTAAAGAAGCAGCATAGAGGTTGCTTGCACACGTATGTCGAAGTACTTGGTTGTACTTGTGTATACTTTTTGTCCTAAAGGTGTTACACACAGTGAGTGCTTTGGTCTTATTCTTGAAAATTAAAGAAATTGCAATCTAATATCTTAATCAAGGCAAAAAGAACTTTTGGGTACAACATGTCATTTGCCTTCTTCTCTACTCTTCTTCTGTGAACACTCAAGCCCCTTTAGCTAAAAATTTCAGCCAACAAAATATTTGGCATGCCTAGTGGGATGAGGGATCTTGACAATAAGGGAAGAGGGCTAGCAAACTTTGTGAAAATTTGTTCCTCTGCACCCCACCAAAACCCCATAGTGATCATCTCCTCTCCCTCTCCTTTTTTGCCCATTCTTCAACATCCCCACCTATACCAACCACTATTGGACCTACAATCACCTAGGTGGAACGTGAACTTCTTCCTCCTCCACCTGCTCAATCGAGCCCCAACTTGCAATCTTTCCCATCTCCCTCCCTATCTGCTCTACATGTTGCAGATTGTCCTTCCTTTTCCGATCATCCATTTCCATTTCCTTCTTTTGCCTTTGGTGGTCCCTCTTCATCTTTGAACCTGCCACTTCCTTCCTTGATTATAGCACTTGATTTTTCAATTCCCCACTCTGATGAGACTTATTGACACTTCCATGTGAATGAAAATCTTTGACTTGACTCCCTCCTTGCACTCAACTCATTTTTGCAGCACACTTATGTTTAGGTCATCAGTGACCTGGCATGTGGGAATACCATGTTGAGGGCCTAGCTTCTAAGATCTTCTACGTCTTTGTGATCATCACCTTGCAAGAATGGGATATTATTTTATTGCATAATGCCATCCAAGAGGCTCAGGATGATGCACATTGCACTCAGTGATGCTCAACTCATTTAAAAAAAAAATTGAAGGCAACCAAGGAACAGGATGTAGTGCAAGCTTGCTCCCATAATATACAAGAAGTGAATGAGATAAACAAAGCAACCATTCAAGAACTTGTAAAGAAGAATGATAGCATGCAGTGCTTTGTGGAGGAGACTCCTTACGACCTCCAATAGGCCAAACATCCATTAGCCACTGTGAGCATCAAAGCTGCCCAATTCCGGTCCACTAATGCCAAACTAGCAAGTGGCATCAGTCCCATCACTACCAGATTGGAGCATACTCATGTTGAGCACCAAGGGGCCAAGTTGGTATTGAAGGAAGTATGTGTTCTAGTTTTGGTGGTAAAAAAGAAAGGTTGTGTAGTTGTGTTGCAAGATTTTAACCTACAAGAAAACATGAACAAGCGGCTGACTACTGCTTAATCAAAGGCAATTTTGCATGATGCTACAACTATGGGATGTACGTTTGAAGATGCTATCTTGATGGACCAAGCTACTCTATGTCCAATGTTGAGAGTAGTCAACAATAAGATGCAGTGCACTTTTTCAAAAGTTCACGAAGTTTTCCAGATAGTCTTATAGACTGAGCTTTTGGATTCTGATGAACCAGAGGATCCCCTTCCTAAACCGGATGTATAGTCACCTTATAGTATTTTTTTGGGTTCATTTCCACTATGCATGCCAAGTGTTAGGCTTCATTACCTTTTTTGTTAATTAATATGTATCACCATACGTGTAAAGGGATTCTACCCTTTCCGTAGTGAATATGTGGCATCAACCTAGTGTAGAGTAGAGAAAAACATGCTGAATTTCTATGATTGTTGATTTGGCCACAGGGAGAGAAATTTCAAAATGCTAGATAGGTGTAGAGAATTGTAGTAACTGTGAAAAGTTGAACAATGTGTATGATTATGTTTGTCCTTTTTTTGAGTCTAATTACAAGTTTCAAAAAGGTTATTACAAGGTTTTGAAGGGGTTTGAAGAGTTTGGAAGCTTCAACTGAGCCCTCCCTCATGTGTTCAATGCAAAAATCGTATGTTTGACCCTCCATTATGATTTTTTTTAATTAAGGTACTTTTCGAAGGTCACTATAGGACAAAACAAGATATAGTTCAAGTGTACATGAGAAGATTCTTGGAGACAACAAGAAAGAAAAAGCATCATAAGTAATACAAGAATTTGAAAAGTGTGTGCACCAAGGAGTGGGAAAGTGGGCTACACATCCAAGGCTAGGATGTTGGATCCACATGTGAAGTAAAGTGTGCGTACACACAAGGAGTTGGCAAGCCAAATAAAGAGCGTATGAGCAAAAGGGATAGACTAAGAAAGTGTAAGCATAGAGAAGAGAGGATTGCAAGTGAGAGAGATTTTGCAAAGACTCTTTGACACTCAGTGAAGAGCTTGAGAACCAAGTAAAAAGTGAAGAAATCATTATGCTCTATCATGTGCTACATATCAACTTTATTCAAGGAGGAAGGTGCACCAAGGTGTGACTAGAGTACAACCAAAGAGAAATTGTAGGTTGATAGTGGAAGTGATCAGTACTTCAACTTGAGTGGAGACTTAAGTGCAATGGTGTATAGGAGCAAGCCATTTAGCTAAGGTGAAGAAACCGCACAAAAACTGACTACTCGCACACATACTTGAAAGTACTTGGTTGCACTTTGGTGTACTTTTTTTTCTTAAGCTGTATATTACAATGAGAACTTTTGTGTTATTCATGAAAGCAAAGGCATTGTAATCATATTATATTAATCACAACAGAAAGAACTTTCGTGCGCAATGTGCCCCTTTAACTAAAGAATCCCCCCAACAGCACTTGTAAACGCTCGCTCCAAAGTACATGCACGTGCTTGCATACATCTAGAAGACACTCGTCGGTGATAGAGAAGTGATTTAGCACCACATTTCACACAAGAGAATGCAGGGGGAAAGCTTTCGGTGATAGAGAAGTGATTTAGCACCACATTTCACACAAGAGAATGCAGGGGGAAAGCTTGGGAATGGAGAAAGAAGATAAAGAATCAAGGGTTATAAAACTTTCACTCTTTATGAGGTGCCAAAGAAAAAATTAGTACTTTTGGTATGAGAAGATGCATGCCTATTTACTAGCACATGGATTTGAGAACAATCCAAGTATGAAAGCACCTTGTGTGGGAAGCATGAAAATGATGTACTTCATTATTTTTTATGTAGTTGACATGTTCTCACTAGTTCCAATGAGATGACTATATGGATTTGAAAGATTATTTCATGCATCTTTTGAAAATTTCAAATTTGGAGAATTTCTGCCATTATTATTTGGGCGTTCATTTTATGCAAGTTGATGGGCCACATTGCTATGTCAAAGTAAGTATATTGACACTTTATTGCAACATTTTATCCTAAAGAACTATAAAGCTATACCCAGTCCCATTGAAACATGTTTACTATTGAGTGTTTATGATTCTAGAGATGCATTTGATGTTGGTCAAGTTGTTGGGTGACCTATTTATGTATGCATGAATCCGCTTGAAATAGAGTTTTTTGTCTCTCATATGAGCATATTCATGCATAGCCCAAGAACTAAGTGTGGTAAGTAGTCAATCATTTTTCCTACAATTTATCTACTACATGATAACTTTGGTTGTTTTTTCCTAGAGGGGTTAGTACCACAATATTTATATGCTTTTTTTTATATTCAAATTGAAAGCTTATTATGAAACTCTCATGCATAATAACTTATGAATATGATACAACAAGAGACTTGGGAACTTCTTGTCATGTATGTCATCAATATTTGAGAATTTGCGTCACAAGTGAAATATAATCAGAAATAATTTGATCATTTAGCTTCAAAATAACCTTCCTCTCATAATTTGAAATCAAAGCGTCTAGGTTAAAGAAGGCATTGTATGTATCAAAGAAAAAATTAGTACTTGGTATGAGAAGATGCATGCCAAATTAAAAGAAAAAAAAAAGTAGAAGGGAAGGGGACTAGCACCTACGAGATCCTCTAAATTCCACAAAGGAGGGGTAGCAAAGGTAGCTATGACAAAGTTTAGATGACATTACAAAGAAAGTTGATCACCCTCTCATCACCCTCATGCGGGGCCCACTTGGGTGACCTTCTCCCTCACAACCATTCAACTATTAATTACTCTTTTTTTTTTCTCTCTCTCTCCATGCAACCAGTCATTTATTAGTATAACACCAGCCGCAATGTTGCGAATGAGGGGCAAGGATACTCATTTAGTATTGATCAAAGCAATAATGTTCCATGATTCCAGGTATGCCAAACTTTACTTGAGTGTAATGTGAAAAAAAATATAATCACAAAAAGTATGGCTTAAGAAGTTAGTAATACAAATAGATTGCGTTGAAGGATTTTGTTTCTAATTCACACACAAAAATACGTAGCATATATATATATATATATATATATATATATATATATATATATATATATATATATATATATATATATGTGTGTGTGTGAAAGTGAAGAAAGCCCTTCGCTGCAATCTCTCTTCAAAGCAATGTATTCATAATCCATATCTCTCTCGCATGTCGCGACTAACTTTTGTCGGCATCCAGTTCAGTCACTCCAAAGACAGCAATGATGCGAAAAACAAGAATTTGTCTTTTCAAGCCGTTCAATCCACTTCCATTTATGAATTTTTCAAATCAAGACAAGGTGAATTTTTCAAATCAAGACAAGGTGAGCATGGTGTGTCTTGTGTAGCTTCACGTAAATCTATCACTAATTTGGATAACCCCCCTTGGAACGAAAATTTCGGTGAAGTGTAAATAGAAGGATGAATAGAAGAGAGGACTCGGCTTCTAAACTGGAAATTGAGAAATTAAGACAAAAATGTTGTGGAGGCTAGGATCTAGGATAGATGAGATGACTCAACCCATGAAGCAAAAAGACTGTGGAGAGTAACACCCCCTTGCATTGTGAACTAGTAAATATACTTCTATCTTCACCACAAAGGAACTAGTATAAGGTCACCTGTCCGGCCAAAAGAACTGAATTGCATAGATCACCCACAGCTTGTGTGAAAATGCATAACTATGACCATCAAATTGATCAAACCGCTTGTTTGGACGTCATTGTATGACAAGATATATTGCATGAGGGGCACTTTTTTCGTTCTGTACTATGACTTGATCCATTGGCGGTGTTTATATCCGTCTATTTATCTATCTATCCGTCCTCATGTCAATCTATCTAACCACTGTTTGAGGGGCACTTTTTCCTTCTGTATTATGATTTGATCCGTTTTTTTTTTTTATAAAAGGAAGTTCGGCCTTGGCCTATTCTCCCTGACTTTAATTAAAATAAAGAAGAAAAGTTACATGTGAATGGGACTAGTGCCCATGGGACCCCCCAAATCCCACAAAGCAGGGGACAAGATTGATCAGCTAGAGGGCATTACAAATGAGACGTATAAAACTATCATCTCCTTCATGCGGGACCCATTTGGGTTTCATCTTTTTATCTACGAGGAGATAAACACAGTGGTACCTAAATGGTGGAGATCTCTTATCTCGGGAGATTCTTTTACCTAGAAGGAACAAGGATTTCTCAATCGACCATTCCTTTGGTGTTTGGCCAAAGTTGTCAGCACATCGCGCTCTCCAAATCTTCCAAAGAGTCTCGCCTCTGATGGCATTCCACAGCCTTTATGAGCAGCCAACTGCCTCACCCAATAGTGCATGTTGCCAATTGATTTGGTTCGAGAGTCGCAAAATCCGTGTCACGTGAAGCTAGATAACATGGGACTTGGGGCAATCGAAGAAGAGAGAACAAGGTCTTCGATGCATCGATGGCACCGCTTGCACCATGGAGGCACACCACGAATTTTGTTGGCCCTCGTGTTGTGCCAAATACCCTTATGCAAGATTTGCTACATGAGAACGGACTTCTTGATCTCAATAAGGGGGTGCCAAATAGACATGGACTTAAGATCCCATCGAAGTTTGGTCCAAGAAAGGCACCAAACCTTGTTAAGAGTGTGCTGACCATCTAAGTTTACTTTGAAGTTGGGAATTCTCGATAGTTTCTTACCATTGCTCCATTTGAGGCCCTCGAGGCAAGCAGGATCCTTTCCGTAGAGAAGGCGGGTAGATGAGTGGTCCCACACTAAACACCTGTTTTGAAGAAGAGTCCATTCTTTGAGAGGAACTCTATGTCTCGGATCTAAGTCTTCCAACCTGATCCACTGGTCGGTCTCTTGTTTCCAGAGTTGTTTCCACTATTTGAACCCCTTGTTCCATAGCCGCTTAGCTATTTGGAGGTTCCAAGATTCCAACTCCCTTATGCCGCTGATCGGGAACCAGATGGTGTCATTTTGTCTTATCCCAGCAGCCCACTTCCACTCATCATTGATTTCGATGAATTGTTTGGCTTTGTTCCAACTCTTCCATAAGGAACACACGAGGCTAGAGCCTTTAGGGGACACTAGGTGGGGGGAGAACAAAAGCGTGAGGATCCCAATGTCCTTCCAACCGGGAAGACCAACTAAGGTAAGGTCTTTCAAATTTTTGAAGATCAATTTAGCCTAGGAGGACTCTCTATTGCACCAAGATGCATGCCTACTTACTAGCACATGGATTTGAGAACAATCCAACTATGAAAGCACCTTGTGTGGGAAGCATGAAAATGATGTACTTCATTATTTTTTATGTACTTGACATGTTCCTCACTAGTTCCAATGAGATGAATATATTGGATTTTAAGGATTATTTCATGCATCTTTTGAAAATTTCAAATTTGGAAAATTTTTGCCATTATTTGGGCGTTCATTTTATGCAAGTTGATGGGCCACATTGCTATGTGAAACTAAGTATATTGACACTTTATTGCAACATTTTATCCTAAAGAACTATAAAACTATCCCTAGTCCCATTGAAACATGTTTACTATTGAGTGTTTATGATGCTAGAGATGCATTTGATGTTGGTCAAGTTGTTGGGAGACTTATTTATGTATGCATGAATCCGCTTGAAATAGAGTTTTTTGTCTTTTCAAGAATTTGTCTTTTCAAGCCGTTCAATCCACTTCAATTTAAGAATTTTTCAAATCAAGACAAGGTGAGCATGGTGTGTCTTGTGTAGCTTCACGTACATCTATTACTAATTTGGATAACCCCCCTTGGAACGAAAATTTCGGTTAAGTGTAAATAAAAGGATGAATAGAAGAGAGGACTCGGCTTCTAAACTGGAAATTGAGAAATTACGAAAGAAATGTTGTGGAGGCTAGGATCTAGGATAGATGAGATGACTCAACCCATGAAGCAAAAAGGGTTGTGGAGAGTAACACCGCCTTGCATTGTGAACTAGTAAATATACTTCTATCTTCACCATAAAGGAACTAGTATAAGCTCACCTGTCCGGCCAAAAGAACTGAATTGCATAGATCACCCACAGCTTGTGTGAAAATGCATAACTATGACCATCAAATTGATCAAAGCACTTGTTTGGACGTCATTGTATGACAAGATATATTGCATGAGGGGCACTTTTTTCCTTCTGTACTATGACTTGATCCGTTGGCGGTGTTTATATCCGTCTCTTTATCTATCTATCCGCCCTCTGTCAATCTATCTAGCCACTTTTATCATCTGCCTATCTGTTTCTTTGCTGTCTGGCTGTCCACAAACACACACACACACACGTGTATGCGTGCGTGTATGTGTGTGCAAATATACACTTGGACCCTATGTACACCATTTATCGCTCGCTCTCCCCACATGTGAATGTGTTCGATTTATACTAATCAGATATTGAAAATTTAGTTGATAATCAGTGGATAACAGCCTAAGAGCGATCTTGAGCTACTCTTCACAGAGAAGGAGATGGAACAATTTCACACCAACAGATGGCCAGATACCTGGAGAAATCCTGAGAGATGAAGAAATAATTTTATAACCTGTTTGATTGATAGTATGGAGGATACATATACACATGCGCATGTTCACATATTGACGGAAGTTTATTCTCTGGTGGAGGGGAAGTTAATTCTCTGGGGAGCGAGCCTGCGAGGCTCGTTGCTTCCATGGGCGTATATGTCATTTTCTCTCATTCTGTTTCTCTTTGTGAGAGAGATTAGAGATATAACAAAGAGTCAGGAACTCTTCTTCTGGCTGGACTGAAAGACCCTCTTCTTCTGGCTGGAGTTGTACGCAGAAAAGAACTCCTTATTTGCCTTCTCGAGCTCGGTCCACACTGCCACCCAAAACTTGTGCTGCTCACATTAACTTGCATTACGCACATTCAACCCTCCCTCGTGTTTGCACTCAGTTCTATAAAGCTCTTCCATACCTGTCTTGGTGAAAATGGGATCGATCTGGGCGTGCTTAGCTAGAGCATCCATGCACTCCTCGAGGGTCATCATCATCAGCAGGCAGCGCTCTATCAAATGGTGCACCTGCACAGTGACGCTGGAGCGTTATGGGTGTGGATGTTCTCTTCTAGCATGCAAGATTTCGTCAGCAAATAAGCACGCATAACGTACCATGTCAACGTCCGAAATACAAATGGACTCTCAGCACCCTGAGAGAGATAATACAGTGAGAAGGGGAAGTAGGCGAGAGAGAACAACAAAGAATGGGAGGAACAGCGCTTTATAGGGGGAGCATGTGTAGTGGGTAGAAGCTTGAGCACGAGAGAAGAAGAGCGCAGCACAACGGCAACCATGAAAGATGATGAAGGGAGAGAGGCTCCTCGACTTGGGACGCTTGAGAGCAGCGTACGTACTACGTATGTGTGTGTGTGCTCCGACTCGCCTGCGTTGTCCACGTTGCCCGTGCCTCAGCTGTGTTTAAGATGGTTTGACCTTGGAAGTAGCTCTTTAAACGTCGTTATCTTAGAATCTCTTTACTCTTTCTTTGTCCCAGTTGGCTGGCCTAGTGCAACATGTAAGGGACACATGTATCTTGGAATGATGTTGCATGTGGTTAAGGTGCCACCGTTTGTCCATCTCCGTGGTAGTTGTGACCGCCGTTTAACCTAGTGTTGTAAACACCTGTGATAGTTGTGACCGCCATTTAACCTAGTCTTGTAAACCCCTGTTCTTGTGAGATAAGGGGGGTCTCATGGGTACTATGCCCTTCCTTGTACAGTTGCAATTTCAATGTTAATGTCAAGAGGAGTAGGCCTCGGCTGAACCTCTATTTAAAAAAAAAAACCAACCTCTTTACTCTTACATCCATAAATTTTAATCAATGATTCGTTGCTACAAGTAGTTCAAACCAATAGCCACGCGAAAAAAAAACTCTAATTTTTTTATTCAGAACTATACTTGATATTGCCTTTGATATTCATTATCATTTTAACGAAATGCCTTTAAATTTTATAATAATAAACAGAAATTAAATTAAAGAAGGACAGCAATATACATCCTCAAAGAAAGGAGAAGAGACAACCCCCCCCCATACCAGGCAATCATTAATCATAGCAAGCTAGTGCAAAAAATACAAGGACAATCGGAAGTAGGGCCTAAAATTCACAGCTAGCACAACTTTTGATATGACATGCATTTTTTTTTGCCTGTAATAGGACAGGTTCTTTTGCCTGTAATATGACAAGTTTATTTCAAATAATCCTTGTCAAATGACATGCATTTTTTTGGGAAGATAAGCTCTGTTTAACAAGATGGATCACTTTCAACATAGAAAATTCAGTACTTCATCAATGAAAAGTTGTTTTAAAAGCAGAACAGTCTTTACTGATAGTCTAATATATGTCACATAGGTATACTATATGTCACATGAGTATACTATATGTGTCTGATATATGTTACATAGGTATACTATATGTCACATGGGTATACTATATGCAGAACAGTAAAGCATTAAAACCATGGAGAAGGCTTGTAAATAAACTTCTAGAATAGTAAAGCCTGAAATCCACATTACTAGCTATCCTAAGAATTGTACTATGATGAACAATTCAATAACATCTCACAAGGTACCATACTCCAAAACTTATAGTTTTCATATACAATATCAACTTTACTAAAAGCAAGAAGTTGAACACTATTGGTAAAATCACATAATTCATACTAGATTTTGTGCAATAGCTACTTCTACATATAATAGTCTCTGAGCATGCTCACCAAATCAAACAATTTAATCCATAATAGATAGGATTGAATATAGACAAATACTAATTGGCATGACTACTTATATACAATATTTTTTATGGATATGTCAAATCCCAATTCCTCTCGTTCTATTTTTGTTTGAACTTTAAAGTCTAAACTATATTATGATTCTACAATGTACTCACATGAGATATGTAGCATGCTATGCATGTTTCTGTACAAAGTTTGAATCTCAGGCATAAGGTATTATTGGATGATTCAAACCCTACTTTTCCATGGTTTCATACTTTCATGTGTTTACCGTATTTCTTTTCCACGCATTAATTAGAAGTTACATAATTGATAAAGGCATTTTTCTCTAGCACAGAGACATTTTAAGAGATTGAAATGGAGGCAAACGCAATAACATAAATTTACCATCCATTGCTGGTTCATTGAGTAATGGTGAGAATTTTGAAAGTCCAAGTGCTCATCAAGCACATCTCAAAGGGCCTAAATATATACGACCCAGAAAAATAGTCAGAACGAGGATGTTGTTACAATGGATCATAACTAAAACCAATGTATTGAGTAAATGACCAATGTTCCTATGCCAAAGCAACCAAGCTAGAGCAAAACAAAACTAGAAAGGAAGGAGAATGGACCCAGCCACGACCAACGAGCAAACAAATGAAAATGGCAAGGAGAAGCCCGAACCCGACTAGTGACCAGTAACTCAAGAAGCTTCTCAACTTGATTCACGTCGTCGTGAAGCCCTCAAGGCACACATCCCATCCTGAAGTCCCCATAGCAAAAGTTTTGAAATTTTTTTGTAAATGTGATAACTAACTGATTTTCTTAATTCAGAACTATACTTGATTTTTTTTAGCAAAAATAGAAAATATTAATATTAATACAGAGTGCTGCTAATGTACAGAGGGCAAGCCTCCAATTGTTACATAAGAATTCCATGAGATAAATCAGGTTTAGCTTGGACTTTGAATACATTGCAAGAATTTTGTCTCCCCATCTAGAGGGTTAAATTTACACATAATCTCGTGGGAAAAGTTAGAATACCTAGGGGCCTCAACCATGGCTCCCTTACAAATCTTGATGATCCTCTTAGTTTCAAGAATACAAGAAAAAAAGTAGTCTGTAGGGTGAATGTCAAAAATCTTGTTATTCCTATTTTTCCAAATGAACCACACGGCTTGAGCCCTTAGTAATTGCCAATTGACAATGTCCATCTTGTTACTGATGCCAATATGAATCTCCATGTACCGCAACTTAGGAACACCAACAGTGGTACAATATGTGTTGATGTTCTTCCAGTATTTTTGAGCTTACCAATCGGTGATAAATATATGGGAAAGATCTTCCTCTTCGTCACAGAAGCAACATCTTCTTGTATCAATATTAAGCTTTCTTGCCTTACTATTTGTCCATATGCCCTTATGAAGAATCATCACAGTAGAACAAAATGCTTTTGTAATAAGGAAAGACCCAAATACATTTGAATATGTATTTCCATTGGTGAGAGCTCCATTGAAGATTCCATTGCCTGTTAAGCTTTTTCGTTATGGACTGAATAGCAATGGGATAATTCTTAAACTTGTGGTACATATCATATGAACTTCGTGAAATTGCACATTTCATTGAAGATTGCAGTTCTCAAAAAGCTCAATAAGTCTTTTTTTCTTGTCAATCAACATGGATCTACAAGTAGAAATGAGAGACGTTTTAGTCATGTTATCATTTACACCTTGAGTTCCTTCATCCATTTGAAAATTCCTCCAACTCCTATATCCTTGCTTCCTACATTTATTCATCCTAATGTTGACGTTCATAAGATCTTGAGACGAGGATTGGCATATCCAGCATCAATGGTTAGTTTTGTTGCCGAGCAAAAAAAATTGTATAACGACGAACCAAGCGATGAAGATTGTTGGTCCGGGATGATGACGACGAACCAGGCGATGAAGCAGACAGTGAAGCGGGCAACTCTACACGACCTCAAATTGAAGCAGGCGTGAATTTGGCACAGATGCTCAACAGCATTAGTAGACTTTCATCAGCTCAGCAGCATTAGACGACTCCAACAACGACAACGTCAGACTTCATCTTCTTTTTGCCTTCCCAACCGACGTGCTTCTTGCTGGCGTCTATCCGGGATACCGTCCATCGTGGGGTAGCCAACCCGGGATACCGTCCATCGCGGAGAGAAAAACCGTCTGTCGTGGTGAGAATCCAGTCCATCGCCGGGGAGAAAACCATCCATCGCGGGGGAATCCGTCAATCGCGGTGAAAAAAACCATCCTTCGCGGAGGAAACCGTCAATCGTGGGGAGAAAACCGTCGATCGTGGGGAGAAAACCATCCGTCGCGGGGGGCAAACCACCAATCACGAGGTCGTTACTTTTGGCGCGCCGTCAATTTCTTGCTTTCTCTCTTGGGGAGCACGCTCCTATTGGTGTCTTTCCCGGAGTGACTGTTTTGCGCCAGTGCTCTGTCGCCTGCCGCCGCGTGTCATAATCTTTCTGGGATGGTGGGGTATTGTGATTTTGATGCGACACGCTGCCCTCAATCTACCTCTTGTTCGTAGCAACCTTCTCCTCCTTTATAAAAACAAAAGCTCCTTTCAATCGTGGGTTGAGCGTCATTAAAACAAGTTTTCCTTTATTAAGCTTTTCGGAGAACCTTTGGTGGAGTTGAAGTCTTTAATTGCTAAAGTAAATTCTAGCAGCCACTGGGCCTGTCTCCTCTCGCGTGTGGAGCAGCTTTAGAAATAAAAAAGGCAAAAGATTTTTGGGATCAAAATATAGAATTTAATTGAACTCGTTTGACTTTTCGTTTCAAGCTTTCGGAGCTCGGAGTGCCCCTCTATTGTCATGGATTTGGCGAACCCCTCCCTTGTGAGAAGTAACCTGGCCCCTCCTCGCGGGGAGACCGATAACCTGGCCTCTTTGTTGGAGGGGGGTTCTTGTGCTGCCCTAGGGGCCTTCGAGAGTGCTGAACCCCCCTTGGTCTCCCTCAGTAGGTCCGCAATTCTGTCAACTCAGGAGGAGCTCAAGAAAGTTTGCCTCGTCGGCCAACTCTTCAGCCCTAGGCCCCCGCTCGAAACTGTGCGACAATGGCTCCGCAACGAGTGGTTCCCCCGCAGGCTAGTTGTTTGTAAGTGTCAGTTCTTACCGGCAAGCCACTTGCTGCTAGTCTTTGAAAATGAAGATATGGCGTTTCGAGCCCTTAGTGTCGGAACTTGGCAACTCGGCCGGGCGACCCTGTGCCTTTTCAGATGGTCCCCTGATTTTACTCCCGACAAGTCGAAACCGCTTCGGTACCCTCTTTGGGTTGAGCTCCCTAACCTGCCATACTTCTTGTACAACTTCGTGTGGGACATCGTCTCTCCCATCGGCAAGCCGCTGGCTTCACGCGAGGACATTGGTGGTCTCATTTATGAAGGTGCAAGACACTCGTTCAACGCTCAGTGGCACCCTCAAATCTGTGTCGAGGCTGACCTCAGTATGCCACTTCCATCAAAGATCAAGCTGGACTTGGGCGAAGGGGATGTTTGGGAGCAAGACATCAGTTACAAAAACCTTCCAAACGCGTGCTTTCGTTGTGGCCAACAAGGACACAGGATCAAAGATTGCCCTTTGAGACGTAAAAGCAAGCGAAATCAAGAAGCCCCCAAAAATGCTCAAGATGGAGTAGAGGAACTCAAGGGTCCCCTTAATCCAGAAGCTGATGCAGACGGGTTCATCGAAGTCAGAAGAAGAAGGAAAAGAAGCCCTAGGGCAACCTCTGAGCGAAACAACAAGTCAGTCACCCCCTCCAGCAACTTGTATTGCAATCTGGAAAAGGAAATCAATGAGTTTTACTACCCTGGTGGGAACCAACTCGAGGTGGACACCGACGTCAAAGGCCTAGAGATCCCTGACAGTAAAGAAACCTTGCAGGAGGGTTACACTACAAGCAAAGAAGACGGCTTTATCACTAGCAACGAAGATAACATGGATAGTGAAAGCTCCATCATCGGATCGACTATTCCGGAAACGGAGCTGGAATCGGTGCCCTGTTCTTCCGAGCAGGAGACATCCCGCAAAGGAAAACAACCTATGGAGTTACCGTGGAAAAGCCCCCACAAGAACCTATTGCTAACTCGGGATCCGATCCGAGCGAAAAAGAAAGATGAACCCAAGAAAAGAAAGGACAAAGCTCCCTCCCGCAAAGAGGGATTACAACGACAATGATCATCATCTCGTTAAATGCTAGAGGGCTAACCGACCCCTCAAGAGCGACCATCATTGGTCAATGGCTTCACGACATTAGCCTAAACCCAGATTTTATATGTATCCAAGAGATTAAAATTGACGGAGAAGACCTCCAGAAACGGCTTAGACATGTCTCCTCGACCCATGTTTGGATTTCAACGCCGCATCAGCGGGGGTCCGGTGGAACGGTAATCGGTGTTAATCAACGCTGGTTTGAGAAGCTTGAGAACTCCACTGAAGATGATTGCCATCGATGGATTGCTGTTTCTTTTGGTGCTCCCTTATGTTTCACCTTAGTTTCTTTGTATGCCCCTAACGGGGAGCTAGAGAGACTTAACACTTGGGCCTCCTTGGACTCGCTCCCCCACAACGTGGTTATTTGTGGTGACTTCAACATGGTTGAGGACCCTATGGACAGATGGATGGGCAAGGGCAGGGTCATCGATAGTCGGGAGAAAGAAACATGGGACAGAACTAAACTACACTTGGACTTGGTCGAATTCAAAGACTCGAAGGGCTTTTCTTGGTCAAATCTCCAAGCAGGCGAGGACCTGAGGAAAGCTAGACTTGATAGATGCTACACTTCTCAGAGTTTTAATCATCAGTGGGGCCACCCCTCCCTCTCGCAACGCACCGACCTCACCATCTCTGATCACTACCCGATCGTCATCACTTTTCAACCCCCCACCAAGATCCGGAAGGCTCCATGGTTCCATGCTTGTGTGCCCTCCTTCTCTCTCCCCTCCGTCCATCAAGAAATTTCTGATGTGTGGAAGGATGCATTCGCCTCTGGCTTGTCCCCTGCCAAGTGTTGAAGAAGTGCGGTCGATAAGTCACGACAGATCATGATTAGATCCAGGAAGATGCTTGAGACTATGCGGCGGGCTCGGAGAGAAGCTCTATATTATAGACTCTGGCGACTCGAGGAGGAAGTGAACAAAGGAAAATCTCAAGCCCAGAAAGGACTTCGAAAGATCAGAGCGATGCTGAGATACGAGGAAGAGATACAAAGGAAAAATTTGCAAATTTTCTTCAAGGAGTGGTGGGCTGGCAAAGCCGACAAACCCACCAAAGAGATGTGCCGTATCCTCAAAAGGAAACACAACAGAGAATCGATCCCCTTATTGCTAGATGCAAATGGCAATGTATGCAATACGGAAGAAGATAATTTTGGGATCATTGAAGGGCACTTCACGAGACTCCTGGGGACCTCAAACCCCCTCTCCCACCATAGAAGGGACTGTATGGCTGCCATATCTAGGGTGTCCCCCCACAGGATACCACCCAACCTTCACTCTCTGCTTCATCCCTCTATCTCTGAAGCCGAAATCATTGAGGTCATTGATGCCCTCCCCTCAGGTAAAAGCCCGGGACCCGACGGGCTCACTAATGAGTTCTATAAATCCTTCAAGTTGGTGGTTGCCACCCCTCTTCGTTTGGTTTGGCAAGAGGCTCTCAAGTTTGGCACGCTTCCTTCTTGTCTCAACAATGGCATTATCAAGTTAGTACACAAAAAAGGGGAAAAGAACAGAATAGAGAACTGGCGTCCCATTACAATGCTCCAAACAGGATACAAGATCATCGCCAAAGTCATTGCCAACAGAATCTCTTGCCACTTGAGAGCGTGGTTAAGCGAGGACCAAAAAGGTTTCATCAAAGGCAGGTCAATTTTGGAAACCATTATAGATATCTGGGAAGGTCTTGAATTTGCAAATGAGTCTAAACAAGAAGTTGTTTTCCTCAAGATCGACTTTGATAAAGCCTACGACAGGCTTGAATGGGACTATATTCTTCAGTCGCTACAAGATCTTGGGTGTAGCCAGAAATTCACCAAGATGATTGCGACCCTTCTCGGAAACGCATCGACCCAAATTAACATTAATGGAAATCTTTCAAAGGTGATCAAACTTAGAAGATCTATCAGACAAGGGTGCCCATTGGCTCCCCTTCTCTTTGCCATTGCCACAGAAGGGCTTAGCAGGCTGGTGGAGCATCAGGTGGAAGCGGGTAACATTAAAGGCCTTCGTTTTCCGCATGACCATAGTCAGATCACCATGAGACTTTTTGCCGACGATATGAACGCTTTTGTGCACAATGATAGTACCAGCCTTGAGACGTTCTGGAAGTGTCTTGCTACTTTTTGTGAAGCCTCTGGATCCATAATCAACCACTCTAAGACTGCCTTTAGAGCTATTGGTGGGCCGCAGCCCGACCTTCTCATTGATCATGGCTGCCAAATCATTCCGTAGGCCCAAATTTTTCGGCTTCTTGGGATTCCCTTGGGGTTTGGCGTATCTATGGAACAGCGGTGGAACTGGGTGCTTGCCAAACTCGAAAACAAGCTTAACTATTGGAGAGGTATGCAAATCAATCTTGCTGGTCGTGCTATGGTTATCAACACGTTCCTCTTATCATCTACCATTTATTTCCTTTCTTGTTGGAGACCGAAAGAGCATGATCTGTCCAAACTGGATAGTATTTGTAGAAACTTCCTTTGGACGGGCGACCACAATAGGAGGGGGGTGCCTAAAATCAAATGGTCCATCTGCACCAGCCATAGAGATAGTGGGGGACTTGGTATCTTGGACATTGGGTGCATGGCTAACAAACTGTCGGCCAAATGGATGATTAAGGCTTGGTGCAACGGGGAGGCCTCGTGGGCCAAGCTGATCTTCAGAAACAAAAATGAGTTGGCACTCATGGGCTTCCCAAATTGGAAGAATCTTGACATCTTGACCTTGTTGTTTTCCCCGATCCCCGTCTTCCCAAAAGGCTCTAATCTGGTGTGCTCCCTATGGAAGAGTTGGAATAAAGTCAAAAGCTTCACAAGAATAAGTGAAGACTGGAAGTGGGCTACCGGTATCAGACAAAACGACTCTATCTGGTTTCCGATCCATGGCATCCGGAGTGTGGAATCTTGGAACATTCAAAATGCCAAGAAGCTATGGAACAAAGGCTTCAAAAAATGGAAACATCTCTGGAAACAAGACACCAACCGCTGGATCAACTTTGAGGATATTGATCCTAGCATCAACATTTCGCATGAAGAATGGAACACGCTGCAAAGCAGATGTCTCGCCTGGGACCGACACAAAGTTGGCCTTCTCATGGGACACGACATGTCGAGCTCGCTTGGTCTCAAATGGCACAATGGGAATAGCCTATCAAAAGTCCCGAACATCAAAGAAACGATTGACTATCAGGCTAACCTCAACAAAAAGTGGTGCCTGTCATGGACGCGGCTTCGGTGGGACATGAAGTTCATGGCTATCTAGCACCCCCTCATAGAAATCAAAAAGTCTGTCCTCTTATGGCAAATCCTTCATCATGGAATCTGGACCAATCTTAAGGCTAGCAAAATTTGTGGGATCCCTCCCTGGTGCAAACGCTGCCACCGGTCTATCGAAGATGTTTCACACATCTTCTTTACCTGCCCCAACTCCAACAGACTCTGGCAGGTGGTTGGAAAGAGAATTAGACTTCAAAAACGTCTCAGCTGGCAGCAAGCCCTGCTGGGAGAAGCGATCGGCTGCTCCGTGACTCTCTGGAACGCCATCAGAGGGGAGGTCCTATGGAAAATTTGGCGGGAAAGATGTGCTTTCAACTTCGGTGACTCCCCCAAAGAGTGGACAATTGAGAAATCTCTGTTCCTCCTTGGCAAAAGGATTGTCAACTGTAAAAAATCCCCCCCCTTTAGGCATCATCAAGTACTCCTTTTGATCGATAACAAGCTTAAACCCAAGTGGGCCCCACATGAGGGTGATGAGAGGGTAATTAACCTTCTTTGTAATTTCATCTAAGCTCTATAAAAGCTTCCCCTGCTTTGTGGGATTCGGGGGGTCCCGTGGGCACTAGTCCCCTTCCCTTGTACTTTTCTTTATTTAATTCAAGTCCGGGAGAGTAGGCTATTGCCGAACTTCCTTTATATTAAAAAAAAGATCTTGAGACGAGTGCGAGCCAAACTACATAGAATCTTGAAGCAAGAATGAAGAGTTATTTTTATAATATTTAGGCATGTTGTATCTCTATTTTACCTCCATCCAAGATTTCCATAAAGATTTAACCAGTTTGCTACTTGCAGTTATAAAGGAGATGGAGAAGTATTTACATCCCAAAGGGATACTTTATTCCAAGATTTATGATTAACAATGCAATATTTAGGAATATTCCTTTTGATCAGGTAGAGTCATTGGAACAAGTGGACCTCATCATGCATTTGATAGCCATCTGGGTGTCCATTCTAGCAGGGCACAACAAACCAAGGCCACCTTCCTCTTTCCTCAAACAACAAGTCTTCCAAGCTACTTTAGGGATTCTGTTAGTTTGCTCAGTACCACCCCACAAAAATCTTCTAGCCAAAGCAATAGCTTGCATCAATTGTTTCTTGTGAGGAGACCAACAAGCAAAGAAATAAATAAGGGAGTGCAAAATGTGATGATTAAGAATGAGAATTCTTTGAAAAAGACCATGTTAGAGAGACATCAACCTAAAAGGCGTGTTCCTGAATTTATGCAAAAACCAGCTTGATCTTTGATAAAAAGAAATATTGAAAGCCATAGGGATGTCAAGAAGTCGAAAAAGCTAACCTTCTTTGATAATATCACAATTGTTTTCTTTCACACAATCAGGAATAAAGTTGTTAGTAGCTTTTAAACATATTTTCTTATGATTAACAACAAATCCACTGGAAAGCCACAATAGGCCTAGACAATTAAAAAAACTAACAGTACACTAACTATTGTTGGAAGAGATGGTGGATGCCTTCTAGAGATGAGATGGTGCTACGAATTCCTGCTTCACACTAGCCAAAACTGAGTTGAGAAGTGCTGAGCTTTCTATGAAGCACAAATAATCACCCAACTATTTTGGAAGATGATCCTCAAATGATTGGATCAAAACAATAAGTTGGAGTTTCACTGTGAACCAAAAACTTGCTTTTTTGTCATCATACGTGCTCAGGAAAAATGAACAGTACTCCTTTTCTAGTAACAATTTAGACAAAATCCTTTTGGGCCTATCTAATTAACTTGGGTACACAACTTTTGTAGCACAAAAATAGGCAGTCTAACACCACAAGAAATAGGGGGGCGTAGCGACGGCCCAAAAGTAAAAACAAAAACAGGATTCGTCACTTATGCCACACTAGCATCGCATAAGCGATGGTGCTGTTTTTGGATTTTTTTTTTGGACCCTTCATCGCATGAGATGCAACGCTAGAAGTATGCGTCACAAATAGCGACCTTGTTTGTGACATTGGCAAATTGGCTGTGAAGTTTTAGCATTGCATAAGCGATGTCTTGTGTTCCAGAGCATCGCATAAGTGACGCTCTGGAATGTTAAAAAAAATTTTTGATTTCTCCCAGCACATTTGTGCCGGGATTTGGACACAAGAGAGAGAGAGAGAGAGAGAGAGAGAGAGAGAGAGAGAGAGAGAGAGAGAGAGAGAGAGAGAGAGAGAGAGAGAGAGAGAGAGAGAGAGAGAGAGAGAGCAAGGAGTTGTCGTTGAAGCCAGGTATGCACGCACACACAAACATAAACACACATACATATGCATACACACACACATATACACACATAGACACACACACACACATACACATAGACACACACACACATACACACACATATACATACACATATACACACATACACACATAATGATGCATATACACAAATATACATGGATACACACACACATACATGCACCACACACGTATATGCATACACACACATATGCATACATAATGCACATGCATACATACACATACATAATGCATACACACACATATGCATACACAATGCATACATAATGCATACACACACATACACACATATGGATATATATATATATATATATACATACACATATAGACATAGACACATACACACACAGAGACACATACACACACATAAACACGGACACACTCATAAACACACACACACACATAGACACACACACATACACACAGATATACACACACAAACATACACACATAGACACATACACACATAATGATGCATACACACACATACAGATGCATACACACATACACACACACATACACACACACACATACACACACATACACACATACACACACATATATGCATCCACACACACATAGTGAAATATGCACACACATACACATACATGCATACATATGAATACGTAATGCATATGCATATGCATACATACATACTTACATGCATACACACACATATGCATACATAATGCACATGCATACACACACATACATAATGCATACACACACATATGCATACATAATGCACATGCATACATAAGCATACATAATGCATATACACACATATGCATACACGCACATACACACAAATATGCATGCATACATGCATACACATACACACATACACACACATAGACACATACGCACACATAAACACATACACACTCATAGACACACACACATACACATAGACACACACACACACATACACACACACATATACACACAAACATAGACACATACACACATAATGATGCATACACACACATACACATGCATACACACATACACACACATACACACACATACACACACATACACACACATACACACACACATAGAGAGACATACACACACATACACATACATGCATACATATGCATACATAATGCATATGCATATGCATACATACATACATAATGCACATGCATACATAGACATATATAATGCATACACACACATATGCATACATAATGCATACACACACATATGCATACAAACACATACACACACATATGCATACATACATGCATACACATACACACATACACACATACACACACATAGACACATACACACACATAAACACATACACACTCATAGATGCACACACATACACATAGACACACACACACACACATACACACACATATACACACACACATACACACATAGACACATACACACATAATGATGCATACACACACATACACATGCATACACACATACACACACATACACACACATATATGCATACACACACATAGAGAGACATATACACACATACACATACATGCATACATATGCATAGATAATGCATATGCATATGCATACATACATACTTACATACTTACATACATACACACACATATGCATAGATAATGCACATGCATACATACACATACTTAATGCATACACACATATGCATACATAATGCATACACACATACGCACACATATGCATACATACATGCATACACATAAACACATAGAAAAATACACACACATAGACACATACACACACATTAACACATACACACTCATAGATGCACACACATACACATAGACACACACACATACACACACACATATATACACACACACATACACACATAGACACATACACACATAATTATGCATACACACACATACACATGCATACACACACATACATGCACACACATACACACACATACACACACATAGAGAGACATACACACACATACACATACATGCATACATATGCAGACATAATGCATATGCATACATACATACTTACATGCATACATACACATATGCAATAATAATGCACATGCATACATACTTATACTTAATACATACACACACATAAACACATACACACTCATAGACACATATACACTTACACACACACATCCATACACATTTACACATGCACATACACATGCACACTGACACATATATATAGATACACACGTATATACACACGTAGACACACACACACATACACACATACTCAAACACACATACACACATAGGCACAGACACATACACACATAGACACACACACACACATACACATACACACAAATATACACACACACATAGACACACACACTTACACACACACGTCCACACACATTTACACACACATACACATGCATACAGACACATATATATAGATACACACACATATGCACATATAGACATACATGCATATGCATACATAATGCACATGCATTTGCACACATACATGCTTACATGCATACACAGAGATACACACGCATACACACATACACACATACACATACACACATAGACACACACACACATACACACAAACATACACACATACACAAACATATATGCGTACACACACATAGAGAGACATACACACACATACACATACATGCATACATAATGCATATACATATGCATACATACATACTTACATGCATATACACACACATATGCATACATAATGCACATGCATATGCATAGATACATGCATACACATACACACAGATAGACACAAACACACACATAAACACACATATGCATACATATGCATACATAATGCACATGCATACACATATACACACATAGACACATACATGCACATAGACACATACACACACATATACACACAGATTTACACACACATACACATGCATACACACACATACACCCACACATACACACACACACACACAAACGTACACACGCATATGCATACATACATGCTTACATGCATACACACATACACACAGATCCATATACACAAATAGGCACACACACACATGTGAAGAGATGGATAGGTATGTGCTTGAAGATGAAGAGGTGTTGCAAAATCCTTGATCTACACTAGCCAAATGAACTCCAGGAGTATATGGTGGGCCCTTTTAGCTTGCCAATGGATGTATTAGACACCCTATGTACCTTGGAAGATCACTCTCAAAAACATAGATCAAAACAGATAAGTTGGAGTTAGCTCAGAGGTGAAAACTTGCTATTCTTGGTTCATACACCTGTCCAGTGTTTTACATAATTCTCTAAGCACAGCAGCAATTAGCTCAATTCCTCTTGGGGAAGTCTAGGCAACTTAAAGAGCTAACTTTCAAGAGTAATCTCATCAAAAATAATGAACCACACACTGAGAATGAGTTTTAACAAGTGATGACATCATCCTGATTTTCACGGGCTGCTACAGAAATAGACCAGTGAGCAGAAAAAGCAACATAACTCAAAATGTAGAAATTCAATGATTATGAAAATTTGTATGGTTATACTAGGCCGTAAGCTGAATCTAACAAGCTTTAAATCACTGAATTTGGATAAGTAACCACTGCGACACACCTCTCACAAGATGAGTGAAAAAATCGGGTACCTGACAGAGAGGTGAAGATGAACAGACCCTGTTGACTTCAAATGAGCATAACTGAAGATTGCAACATCCAAATGACATGAAAATTTATGAGCATATAGTAGACTTATAGAGCTAACTTTACCAAGTTAAATCACTGAAAATGATGCACCAAGCTCAGAGAAAACATCTCTGCAAGCTGACTGAGAAAACTGAGAGTAATGGCAGTGAGTAGTACACTTCACAAGAACATGGAAAGATGAACTCAAATAATCATGAAAATGAAAGTATATTGCTTGTACAATACAATGACTTACTGATACATATGTGTGCCTTGTAATCACACCTTGATATGGCATAAAGCTCAGCTCTTGGAGGTCTTCACATAGGTCTCTCTAACCACGACTAAAACTGCCATCTATTTATAGTTGAGTTTGGGAGGCTAACTTCCCTCAATCACTCTCCAATCAATCATTGATTGATTTGATTCTCTACCTACCACAAATCACAAATTCGTGGCTCCTTTTTCCATTCTTGATCAAGTGGACTCAACCACTTAAGATTCTCTTACTTTTACATTAAGTAAACTCTTCAAAAGTTACAAGAGGTAGTTCACAAGTGAACTTTACATAGTCTTCATTTTAAAGCTTCTTTTATGACTTTGTGGGACTCAAGCCAATACTTAGGCTTGTCATAGACTTGCTCCAACAGCTCCCCCTCAAGCCAAGTATGCTTGAGGTCTTCAATCTTCCAAGGTTACCTGCAAACCAATCATAGCCTTGAATTTGCAAAGCTTTGTACCATCCAACGCTTTGGTTAGAATATCTGCACATTGTTGATGAGTGGACACATATGATATTTGAATCTCTTTGCTTAGAACCTTTTCTCGTACATAGTGATAATGAAGTTCAATATGTTTAGTCCTTGCATGAAAAATAGTGAGTGCCACATTTCCTGCCAAATGATTTGAACAACCTGAATCTATGTAGAAAACATGCTCATCAGATTTACCTTGTGGCATAGCCATGTTCATGATCAATAATGAATCCTCTTTGTTTGAGTCTTATGTGTAGTTATTGTAGTCTCTCCTTCCTTTGTAGCCTCCTTGATAATTTGAATGATTGTAGTTGTTGTAGTTGCCATGGTAGTTGTTGAACCTTCCTCTTGAGTAGCCATAACTTCCTCTATTGTATCCTCTGCCTCTTTGATTCCTGGAATTCCTAAAGCAATTTTCAGTTGTATGATTAGTTAATCCACAAATAGAACATGATTTGGAGTCTTGGGATCTCCCCCTGCCTTGTCTACCTCCTCTTCCTCTACCTCTGCCATGTCTTCCTCTACTTGCATAGTTAGCTTGATATGTACCTGCTTCATCATCCACTTTCTTTGCCTTTCCTTTGTTATCTTTAGACTTGCTTTTATCCGTGTATAAAGCTGAAGATTGATTACCTTTAGAGCTTTCTCCATTTTTTATAAGCTTTGCCTCTTGAGTAAGTAGTTGTCCAATGAGTGTGTTGAAATCAGGTACATGCATGTCCATGTACAAATCCATAGCTGTGGTGAATGCTTCCCACTTATCATCTGCCTTCAAGCCATTGATGACCTGCCTTACAATTTGCTCTTCATCTATTACCTCTCCAATGCTTCCCAACTGATCCGCTATGTCCTTGAGCTTTGTGACAAAATCAGTCACATTTTGTTTGGGAGCCTTCTTGAGAGTTGTGAACTCCAGCCATAGTTGATGCTTCCTAGCTTTGGTACTTGAAGAAAAGAAAGCTTCAAGTGCATCCCACACTTCCTAAGATGTCTTACAACTTCTAATGTGAGGCAACAAAAAATCTGAGATAGAGTTGAGGAGATAAGACCTTGCAAGTGCATCCTTGGAGCACCATGTGCTCAATCTTTCTTGCTCTTCTTGTGTTGGTTGACTTTTGTTCCTGAAACTTGGCATAACTTCACCTCCAGCCACATAACCATATAAACTTCTACCTTGGAGATAAGCTTCCATCCTTAATGACCAAGCTGAGTAGTTACCTCTGTCCAATTTGTCAATTGATGAAGGAAATCCATCTGCCATGTTGTCCAACCTTGCTCTGATACCACTGTGAAGAGATGGATAGGTATGTGCTTGAAGATGAAGAGGTGTTGCAAAATCCTTGATCTACACCAGCAAAATGAACTCCAGGAGTATATGGTGGGCCCTTTTAGCTTGCCAATGGATGTATTAGACACCCTATGTACCTTGGAAGATCACTCTCAAAAAGATAGATCAAAACAGATAAGTTGGAGTTAGCTTAGAGGTGAAAACTTGCTATTCTTGGTTCATACACCTGTCCAGTGTTTTACATAATTCTCTGAGCACAGCAGCAATTAGCTCAATTCCTCTTGGGGAAGTCTAGGAAACTTAAAGAGCTAACTTTCAAGAGTAATCTCATCAAAAATAATGAAAAACACACTGAGAATGAGTTTTAACAAGTGATGACATCATCCCGATTTTCACGGGCTGCTATAGAAATAGACTAGTGAGCAGAAAAATCAACATAACTCAAAATGTAGAAATTCAATGATTATGAAAATTTGTATGGTTATACTAGACAGTAATCTGAATCTAACCCGTTTTAAATCACTGAATTTGGATAAGTAACCACTGAGAAACACCTCTGACAAGATGAGTGAAAAAATCGGGTACCTGACAGAGAGGTGAAGATGAACAGACCCTGTTGACTTCAAATGACCATAACTGAAGATTGCAACATCCAAATGACATGAAAATTTATGAGCATATAGTAGACTTATAGAGCTAACTTTACCAAGTTAAATCACTGAAAATGATTCACCAAGCTCAGAGAAAACATCTCTGCAAGCTGACTGAGAAAACTGAGAGTAATGGCAGTGAGTAGTACCCTTCACAAGAACATGGAAAGATGAACTCAAATAATCATGAAAATGAAAGTATATTGCTTGTACAATACAATGACTTACTGATACATATGGTTGCCTTGTAATCACACCTTGATATGGCATAAAGCTCAGCTCTTGGAGGTCTTCACATAGGTCTCTCTAACCACGACTAAAACTGCCATCTATTTATAGTTGAGTTTGGGAGGCTAACTTCCCTCAATCACTCTCCAATCAATCAATGATTGATTTGATTCTCTACCTACCACAAATCACGAATTCGTGGCTCTTCTTTCCATTCTTGATCAAGTGGACTCAACCACTTAAGATTCTCTTACTTTTACATTAAGTAAACTCTTCAAAAGTTACAAGAGGTAGTTCACAAGTGAACTTTACATAGTCTTCATTTTAAAGCTTCTTTTATGACTTTGTGGGACTCATGCCAATACTTAGGCTTGTCATAGACTTGCTTCAACAACACACACGTAGAGAGAGACACACACACATATACACACACGTAAAGAGACATACACACACATACACATACATGCATAGATAGGCATACATATGCATACATAATGCATATGCATATGCATACATAATGCATATGCATATGCATACATATATACTTACATGCATACATAGACATAAACACATATACACACACACATATGCATACATACATACTTACATGCATACATAGACATAAAAACATATACACACACATACACACATGCATACATATGCATACAAATGCATAGACACATATATACAGATACACACGTATATACACACAGACACACACACACACACACACATATAGACACACACACACACATACACAAACATGGACACATACACACATATATATGCATAGACAAACACATAGGGCCATACACACACATAGAGACACATACACACACACATACACATGCATGCATACATATGCATACATAATGCATATGCATACATACATACTTACATGCATACACACACTGACATATACACCATACACATATACACACATACATATGTACACATATATATATTGATTTCTAATCCATTTTGTTTTGTATGGTAGGTATTATGGATCCTAGTAGAGAGAGAAAGGCGAAACTCACTCTCATAAAAAGTCTTATTAGAGCAAAAGTTCCACCTGATACTCTAGGGGTCATCATGCATGAGTATTCAGAGATGCCTAATGATGAGCTGGATTATACGATCCAGATGCTTACCTAGTGATCAAAGGAGGGCTCTTTTGCAGCTCCATATGCAGGATGAAAGCTATCTTCTCATAGGTATCTTTTTTTTTTCATAAACTTTTTTAATGATATTATAACAAACATTTTTATTTATTTTTATCTATCTATTTTCAGGACACCTATACCACCTCTAGATCATGATAGCAGAGCAGAGTTGCCTATGAGGACATGCATAGGCCCCTGAAGGCTAGAACACGATATAGAGCTAGAGGGGAACATTGTGTACATAGGTGTTGGAGCAAGTCTATGACAAGCCTAAGTATTGGCTTGAGTCTCACAAAGTCTTAGAAGAAGCTTTAAAAAGAAGACTATGTAAAGTTCACTTATGAACTACCTCTTGTAATTTTTTCAAGAGTTTACTTAATGTAAAAGTAAGAGAATCTTAAGTGGTTGAGTCCACATGATCAAAAAGGGAAAGAGGAGCCACGAATTCGTGATTTGTGGTAGGTAGAGAATCAAATCAATCATTGATTGATTCGAGAGTGATTGAGGGAAGTTAGCCTCCCAAACTCAACTATAAATAGATGGCAGTTAGTCGTGGTTAGAGAGACCTATGTGAAGACCTCCAAGAGCTGAGCTTTATGCCATATCAAGGTGTGATTACAAGGCACACATATGTATCATTTTCTCAGTCAGCTTGCAGAGATGTTTTCTCTAAGCTTGGTGCATCAATTTCAGTGATTTAACTTGGTAAAGTTAGCTCTATAAGTCTACTATATGCTCACAAATTTTCATGTCATTTGGATGTTGCAATCTTCAGTTATGTTCATTTGAAGTCAACAGGGTCTGTTCATCTTCACTTCTCTGTCAGGTACCCGACTTTTTCACTCATCTTGTCAGAGCCATTGCTCAGTGGTTACGTATCCAAATTCAGTGATTTAAAACTTGTTGGATTCAGCTTACCGTCTAGTATAACCATACAAATGATCATAATCATTGGATTCCTATATTTTGATTTATGTTGATTTTTCTGCTCACTGGTCTCAAACTGTAGCAGCCCGTGAAAATCGGGATGATGTCATCAGTTGTTAAAACTCATTCTCAGTGTGTGGTTCATTATTTTTGATGAGATTACTCTTGAAAGTTAGCTCTTTAAGCTACCTAGATTTCCCCAAGAGGAATTAAGCTAATTGCTGCTATGCTCAGAGAATTATGTAAAACACTGCACAGGTGTATGAACCAAGAATAGCAAGTTTTCACCTCTCAGCTAACTCCAACTTATCTGTTTTGATCTATCTTTTTGAGAGTGATCTTCCAAGGTACATAGGGTGTCTAATACATCCATTGGCAAGCTTAAAGGGCCCACCATATACTCTTGGAGTTCATTTGGCTGGTGTAGATCAAGGATTTTGCAACACCTCTTCATCTTCAAGCACATACCTATCCATCTCTTCACAGTGGTATCAGAGCAAGGTTGGACAACATGGCAGATGGATTTCCTTCATCAATTGACAAATTGGACAGAGGTAACTACTCAGCTTGGTCATTAAGAATGGAAGCTTATCTCCAAGGTAGAAGTTTATATGGTTATGTGGCTGGAGATGAAGTTATGCCAAGTTTCAGGAACAAAAGTCAACCAACACAAGAAGAGCAAGAAAGATTGAGCACATGGTGCTCCAAGGATGCACTTGCAAGGTCTTATCTCCTCAACTCTATCTCAGATTTTTTGGTTCCTCACATTAGGAGTTGTAAGATATCTCAGAAAGTGTGGGATGCACTTGAAGCTTTCTTTTCTTCAAGTACCAAAGCTAGGAAGCATCAACTATGGCTGGATTTCACAACTCTCAAGAAGGCTCCCAAACAAAATGTGACTGATTTCGTCACAAAGCTCAAGGACATAGCGGATCAGTTGGGAAGCATTGGAGAGGTAATAGATGAAGAGCAAATTGTAAGGCAGGTCATCAATGGCTTGAAGGCAGATGACAAGTGGGAAGCATTCATCACAACTATGGATTTGTACATGGACATACATGTACCTGATTTCAATACACTGATTGGACAACTACTTACTCAAGAGGCAAATCTGATAAAAAATGGAGAAAGCTCTAAAGGTAATCAATCTTCAGCTTTATACACTGATAAAAGCAAGTCCGAAGATAACAAAGGAAAGGCAAAGAAATTGGATGATGAAGCAAGTACATATCAAGCTAACTATGTAGGTAGAGGAAGACATGGCAGAGGTAGAGGAAGAGGAGGAAGACAAGGCAGGGGGAGATCCCAAGACTCCAACTCATGTTCTATTTGTGGACTAACTAATCATACAACTGAAAATTGCTTTAGAAATTCCAGGAATCAAAGAGGCAAAGGATACAATAGAGGAAGTTATGGCTACTCTAAAGGAAGGTTCAACACAATTATCATGGCAACTACAACAACTACAATCATTCAAACTATCAAGGAGGCTACAAAGGAAGGAGAGACTACAATAACTACACAGAAGACTCAAACAAAGAGGATTCATTATTGATCATGAACATGGCTATGCCACAAGGTAAATCTGATGAGCATGTTTTCTACATAGATTCAAGTTGTTCAAATCATGTGGCAGGAAATGTGGCACTCCTATCAGATTTAGAAGATCCAAGGAATAAGCATGAGGTACAAACAGGAGATGATACAAAACATCCTGTGGAGAAAATAGGCAATGTCAAAGCACCTGATGGAAACATCAACCTACTCAGTAAGGTACTCTATGTCCCTACCATTACAAAGAATTTGATAAGTGTTGGGCAGATAGTAGAGAAAGGGTTGCAAGTCAGGTTCACAAAAGCAGGAGCATTTGTTGAAGATCCAAGTCAAGGATTCAGAAGAATTGCAAAAGGTGAAAAGACAGGTAGATTGTTCACATTTGAATTACAGGACACTAGAAACATTGCTCTCTTTAATTATGGTAGTGAGACACTCACAGAATTGGAAGTATGGCACAAAAGGTTAGCACATATTGGTGAAAGGTCATTAAAGCAAATCTGCAGGGACCAAAGTGTACTTGGACTCCCTAATTTGTCAAAACAACATATGATTTATAAGTGTAGTGCATGTCAATTTGGAAAGTCTCACAGGTTACCATTCATGAAGAAAGGTTATATGCATGGAGATCTCTTGGAGTTGGTTCATACAGATGTATGGGGACCTAGCAAGGAAGCTTCAATATCTGGATCAAGGTATTATGTTTCCTTTATTGATGATTGCAGCAGATGGACTATCCTATTCTTTATGAAACACAAAGATAAAGTTTTTTCATGTTTCAAAAGATATTTGGCTCTTGTGGAGAATCAAACAGGTAAATCACTAAAAAGGCTAAGGTCAGATGGAGGGGGAGAATACTTCTCCCATGAGTTTGATTCTTTTCTTCAAGAAAGAGGAATCAAAAGAGAGGTAACTACAAGGTACACTACTTAGCAAAATGGAGTGGCAGAAAGGAGGAATAGGACAATTGTTGAAGCTGCAAGGTCTATGTTAAATGAAAAGCACTTACCTAATTACTTATGGGTTGAGGCTGTAACTACAGCCACTTACTTGATTAACAGGTTGCCTTCAAAATCCCTTGATGGGATGACTCCATAGGAGGCTTGGAATGGAAGAAGACCAAGCTTAGATCATTGTAAAATTTTTGGATGTATTGCTTTTGCTCATGTTCTTTCACAGGTTAGAGGCAAGATGGATCCTAAAGCAGAAAGGTGTGTATTTATTGGATATGACAACAATCAAAAGGGCTACAGGTTATACAACCCTACCAACAAAGGATTCTTGGTAAGCAGAGATGTAGTTTTTGATGAGAACAATTCATGGTATGAAGATTCATGTAGGAAGATCAATTTACCATATGATCTTGAAGAAGATTTTCCAAAGCTTGGTAGAGAACAATCAAATATTGAAGAACAAGACACCTCGGAGGATGATGAAGAATCTCACATGGAAAAGATCCAAGCATGGAAGTCTAAAGGTAAAGCAAAATTGCAGGAACTTGAACATGAGGTAGAATCATCACATCATGGCCTAAGAAGATCTATGAGGGAAAAGAAAAAACCAGAAAGGTATGGGTTTGACACCTCATTAGTAACTAAACATTCTATCTACATAGCACAGGACATAAACCAAGAGGAGCCATCATCATTTGAAGAGGCCAAAGCAAAAACAGAATGGAAGCATGCAATGAAGGAAGAGATTGAAGCACTTGAGGAAAACAACACTTGGGATTTGGTGCCCAAGACTTCATCCATGAAGGTAATAGGCTCAAGATGGGTCTATAAACTCAAGACAAATTCTGATGGTTCCATTAATAGGTATAAGGCAAGGCTTGTAGCAAAAGGCTTTGCACAAACTCAGGGAATTGATTATGAGGAGACCTTCTCTCTTGTGGCAAAGATGCCTACTATTAGGGTTTTGCTTAGTATTGCCTCTTCCAAGAATTGGAAGATACTTCAACTAGATGTAAAGAATGCATTCTTGAATGGTTGGATAACAGAAGAGGTATATATGGCATAACCACCTGGTTTTGAGAATCAAGTTTATCCTGATTATGTGTGTAAACTTAACAAAGCATTGTATGGTCTCAAGCAAGCTCCAAGAGCTTGGAATTTCAGGCTTGTTTCATTCTTGCAGGACAAAGGCTTTCAACCAAGCAAGGCAGATCCTTCACTCTTTATTAAAAAGAGTAATTCTGAGGTCATCTACCTATGTGTATATGTAGATGATATTATATTGACAGGAAATGATGCAGATGATATTATATTGACAGGAAATGATGCAGATGGTATGAAGAAGATCAAAGATGAGATGAGAGAAGAGTTCAAGATAAGTGATTTGGGTTCACTTACCTACTTCCTAGGTTTGGAAGTTGTCTACAAAGATCATGGTTTGTTTCTCACTCAAAGAAAGTACATTAAGGACATGTTGGCAAAATTCAGGATGGAAGATTGAAAGATTGCAGGTACTCCAATGGAGGTCAATCACAAATTGAGCTCACATGAAGGTGAACTCATAAAGGACATCACATCATATCAAAGTCTAGTGGGTAGTCTCAATTATGCCACATTGACAAGAGTAGATATATGTTACAGTGTGAGTGTGCTAAGCCAATTTATGCACACACCAAGGAAACCACATATGGATGCTGCCAAAAGGATTCTCAAGTATCGATCTCAAAGGAACCATAAATGGACTTTATTATCCTTATGTATCTGATTTAGGTTTGAAGCTATTTTCTGATGCAGATTGGGCTGGCTCCAAGGAAGATAGAAGGAGCACTTCAGGTTATCTTACCTTTGCAGGTTCAAACCTTATTTCATGGTCATCCAAGAAGCAACCCACAATTGCTCTCTCTTCTACTGAAGCTGACTAAAGGTCTTGCCATAGCTACTTAGGAAGCCATGTGGATGAAGACATTATTCAAAGATCTTGGATTGGAGTTTGGAACTCCAACTATTTTTGGTGACAATATGAGTTCTATTCACTTGGCTGCTAATCCTATTTTTCATGCAAGGACTAAACATATTGACGTTCATTATCACTATGTACGAGAAAAGGTTCTAAGTAAAGAGATTCAAATATCATATGTGTCCACTCATCAACAATGTACAAATACTCTAACCAAAGCATTGGATGGTACAAAGCTTTGCAAATTCAAGGCTATGATTGGTTTGCAGGTAATCTTGGAAGATTGAAGACCTCAAGCATACTTGGCTTGAGGGGGAGCTGTTGGACCAAGTCTATGAGAAGCCTAAGTATTGGCTTGAGTCTCACAAAGTCTTAGAAGAAGCTTTAAAAAGAAGACTATGTAAAGTTCACCTTTGAACTACCTCTTGTAATTTTTTGAAGAGTTTACTTAATGTAAAAGTAAGAGAATCTTAAGTGGTTGAGTACACATGATCAAAAAGGGAAAGAGGAGCCACGAATTCGTGATTTGTGGTAGGTAGAGAATCAAATCAATCATTGATTGATTGGAGAGTGATTGAGGGAAGTTAGCCTCCCAAACTCAACTATAAATAGATGGAAGTTTTAGTCGTGGTTAGAGAGACCTATGTGAAGACCTCCAAGAGCTGAGCTTTATGCCATATCAAGGTGTGATTACAAGGCACACATATGTATCATTTTCTTAGTCAGCTTGCAGAGATGTTTTCTCTGAGCTTGGTGCATCATTTTCAGTGATTTAACTTGATAAAGTAGCTCTATAAGTCTACTATATGCTCACAAATTTTCCTGTCATTTGGATGTTGCAATCTTCAGTTATGTTCATTTGAAGTCAACAGGGTCTGTTCATCTTCACTTCTCTATCAGGTACCCGACTTTGTCACTCACCTTGTCAAAGCCATTTCTCAGTGGTTACTTATCCAAATTCAGTAATTTAAAGCTTGTTGGATTCCGCTTACTGTTTAATATAACCATACAAATTTTCATAATCATTGCATTCCTACATTTTGAGTTATGTTGATTTTTCTGCTCACTAGTCTCAAACTGTAGCAGCCCGTGAAAATCGGGATGATGTCATCAGTTGTTAAAACTCTTTCTCAGTGTGTGGTTCATTATTTTTGATGAGATTACTCTTGAAAGTTAGATCTTTAAGCTACCTAGAGTTCCCCAAGAGGAATTAAGCTAATTGCTGCTGTGCTCAGAGAATTATGTAAAACACTAGACAGGTGTATGAACCAAGAATAGCAAGTTTTCACCTCTGAGCTAACTCCAACTTATCTGTTTTGATCTATCTTTTTGAGAGTAATATTCCAAGGTACATAGGGTGTCTAATACATCCATTGGCAAGCTAAAAGGGCCCACCATATACTCCTGGAGTTCATTTGGCTTGTGTAGATCAAGGATTTTGCAACACCTCTGCATCTTCAAGCACATATCTATCCATCTCTTATCAATAGGGAATGGATTGGAGTTCAAGAGAAGAATGCGGGCATTATGCGACTCTTACTTGCGCCTTGTCCACTTACTGTGGAAGTAAGTATAAATATTACATATAAATTGAAATAAATATCTTATGTTTTATTTACATGATTTTTTTTTATTTTTTGTAGTGAGCATGATGAGAGGGATAAAAAATACGTACTTAGTTCACTTGAGAGAGATTTTGGGACATAATGGTCGCATAAGTGGTGTCTAAAACAGATGCAGACACTTATGGCTCATCATCGTGATAATGCACGGTACGCATTGCTTTTATGTATATATATGTGGATATGAGTATGTGTGTTTATGTATGTATGTATATGAGAGAGAGAGAGAGAGAGAAAAGAGTGAGACTAGAGGTACAAATACACGCATACACACACATATACATCATACATGCACATTTACACACATATACACATACATGCACATTTATACATACACACACATACATGCACATTTTTACACACACATACACATGCATGCACTTACACACATATAATGAATACACATAGACATTTACACATACTCACATACACATACACATACTCACATACACATACACATGGATAATCATATGTACACACACATAGACTCATATAATCATATTTACATGCATATACACATGCATATACACACACACAACACATGCATACGCACATATAGATACACATACATACACAACACATGTATACACAGAAATAAATAAATAAATAATTGATCCTATTTCAAAAATCCTCATTTGAAAACACTAATTTTGATATTAGGGTTTTAAAACCCCTAATTTAAAAACTCTAATTCAACCTTTTAGCCATATGATTGAAGTATGTGTACACACTGCATCTATTCCTCCGATGTCCTACTAGAGATATGTCTCTCCTCCCCACCTTATGCCTCTATATATAGCTACTCGAATCAACGAGGATCATAATATATATAAAGATATATAAACATCATGTAGATACACATGTTGGTGTAGTTCAATCCTTAACACTTGGCTTGGATATCAACCTTGAAGACTTCACATAAAGCTTGGATCTTGAAGGCTTAGCTTGGAACCTTTGAAGGATATATCTACATGGAACAATGATCATAGGAACCAATGCTTATTGGTTATTACTTTTTATCTCTTGTAACAGTCAATATGACTCTAACCACTCATGTAATTGTTGGAGTTTATTGATCTCCAAAGTACAGCTAGAAGTAGGTGAAACCCAACAGGACCTAGTTGACTTTTTCACAAACTTGTATGCACAGACCAATTTTCTTGCAGAGAAAATTTCTCTTTACTCTCTTGGAATTTTCCAAAACTCTTTCACACACATAAACTAGACTCTAAGAGCTTTCCAACAAGATATAGAACACCTCAAATGGATAAATACACAATGATCTATGACCTCTGCAATATGCAGCTTTAATGGAGACCTTGAAACAGAGATGAACCTGAGGACACACATCACTTGCAGAGACGACTGCTCTTAACTCACAACTCCCATGACTTTGAAACTTTCCATAATACAATTAGACTTAAAGATCTTTCTAACAAGACAAAGAACGCATGATTTGGATACATACACAAGGAGATATGACCTCTGCAAGTTTGAGGTTTAATGGAGACCTTCAGCAGGGATAAAAAATAGAGAACACACACTACTTGCAGAGAGTATTGCTCTCAGCTCACAAATCCAATGATTATGAAAATTTACAGGAAGAAGTAGACAGTAAGAGCTTTCCAATGAGCTATCAAACATGTAATTTGGATATATGATGAGGGAGATACAAGCTCTGCAATCTCTGCATACAAAACTACAGCAGTGTAGAGATACACATATGACTCTCTTGGACATCCCACAAGATCACGACTTTTATCCTCTTTTTATAGCATGGGAAACTAATCTAAAACCTTCCTAATACATCTAAATTCGTGGTAGGCACTTGGATGGAGGTAATACATGACTCAAGTGCTCAAATAAGCAAAGTATTGATGGACTTTGAGAACTAGCCACATCGACCTTCCACTAGGACACCACTGAAGCTCCCTTGTGACTCACTAATTTGACTCACCATGTTCTAAAACTCACGTGGTATTTTTGCTACATTTTATGAATAATATGAGCCTTCTTTAAGTATTTGAAGACTTCCCAAAGGTATTTACATAATTTGAAACTTGTACCCTACATAAAACAAATGTTCGCAACATTCTCCCCCTCAAGTTTCAAAGGGTATTTCCTTCATGCCAAGAATATAGTTGAATCTTTGAAGCTTTGGTCCATCCAAGGATTTGGTGAAGATATCTGCAACTTGATCCTTTGTTCCAACAAAAGAAACCTGCACTTCATTGTTCATGGCCTTCTCTCGAACATAATGATAGTGAACCTCTATATGCTTTGTTCTAGCATGAAAAATAGGATTTGAGGTCATATGAATGCTGCTCAAGTTATCCCCATATATCAGTGGTACATCAACCTGCACATTCAAGTCATGAAACAACTTTTTAAACCACATAACCTCAGTAGTAGCCAATGCTAAACCTCTATACTCAGCCTCTGTAGAAGATAAAGCAACTGTAGGCTGTTTCTTTGAACTCCATGTTAATGTCTTGTTTCCTGCTATTACCACATATCCACTTGTGGATCTTCTGTCATCTTTGCTTCCAGCCCAATCTGCATCACTAAAGACTTTAAGAGTTAGATCAGCATCATGACTATAAAATAATCCTTCGTTCATGGTACCTTTCAAATACCTAAGCACTCGTTTCGCTGCATGCATATGAGGTACTCTAGGTTCATGCATAAACTGTGACAATACTCCCACTGCATAACATATATCAGGTCTAGTTTTTGTTGCATAAATCAAAGATCCTACCATGGATCTATATACATTCATATCATGCAACTCATCACCTTCCTTTGCACTCAGCTTTACATTACATTCCACTGGAGTAGAAACAAATTTACATTCCTGCATACCAAACCTTTTCAGCATATCACATATATACTTTCTTTGTATCAACCACATACCTTCATCGCTATACACAATTTCAATCCCAAGAAAGTATCTGAGCAAACCAAGATCTGAAATTTTAAATTCCTTTCCCAAATTACCTTTTATCTCATCAATTGCTTTTGCATCATTCCCTGTAATCAACAAGTCATCCACATAAATGCATACATAGACGCAGATGCCATCTACATGTTTGACATAAAGTGAAGGATCAGCATGACTCGCTGTGTATCCTTGCAGCATAAGATACTTTACCAACCTTGCATTCCATGCCCTTGGTGCCTGCTTAAGACCATACAATGCCTTCTTTAACCTGCATACATGATTAGGACATTTTGCATCCACATAACCATCTGGTTGTGACATATACACTTCTTCATTTAACTCACCATTAAGAAAGGCATTCTTTATATCGAGTTGATATATATTCCACCTTTTACTTGCAGCTAAAGCCAACAAAGTTCTCACCGTTGCCATATTTGCTACTGGACTAAATGTTTCCTCATAGTCCACACCTTGAGTTTGATTATATCCTTTTGCTACAAGTCTAGCCTTATATCTAGACACATTACCATCACTATTTCTTTTAATCTTAAAAACCCACTTGCAACCAATTACCTTTTGCTTTGGTGTACTTGGAACTAAATTCCAAGTCTTGTTATCCTGTAGTGCTTCCATTTCTTCTCTCATTGCTTTCTCCCACTTTTCATCTCCTTTGGCCTCATCATAACATGTGGGTTCATTTTCCTGCTCAACTTTTGTCATAAAAGCATAATGATTATTCATGAAAGATTCATAAGTATACCTTTGAGGTTGCTTACTTACTCTTGAAGTTCTTCTTACCTCCAATGTAGATGCTCTTCCTTTCTTATTAGGAACCTTTGATGATTCTCCATACTCACATACACCACTAATTTCCTCTCCTTCATCATTAACTTCAACAAGTTTGAGTTTACCTTTACTTTTAACACTTGGAGGTGACTCTTGCCTTAATTTTCCATTGAAAGGTGATCCTCTTTCTTCATCTAAACCACTCCTTTCATCATTTAAACTTCCTGATGGCTGAACTATGCATTCATCTCCTTCAACCACACCTTCTTCATTTTCATCCATGACCTGCAAACAATTCTTATCTGCATACCATGAAAGTGATTCATCAAAGTTTACATCTCTTGACACAACAACCTTATTGGTATGAGGATTATAGCATCTATATCCTCTTTGAGTATCTGCATAACCAATAAATATACATTTTTCTGATTTCGCATCAAGTTTAGATCTCACCTCACTAGGTACATGTACATAACATACACAACCAAATACTTTCAAATGACTTACACTTGGTTTCCTTCCACTCCATACCTCATATGGTGTCAAATGATGAACTCCAGCAGTCGGAACTCTATTCATAATGTAAACACTTGTGCTAACAGCTTCAGCCCAAAAATAATTAGGCAAACACATATCATTAAGCATGCTTCTAGATGCTTCTGCTATGATTCTGTTTCTTCTTTCTGCGACTCCATTTTGTTGTGGAGTATACCTGCATGTAACTTCTCTTTTGATACCTTCATCATGCAAAAAATCAGTAAAAGCTTGAGAGAAATACTCTCCTCCTCCATCGGATCTTAGCTTCTTAATATACCTTCCTTTTTGCTTTTCGACATATGATTTGAACTTCTTGAAACAATCAAAGACCTCACTCTTATGTTTAATAAAATACACAAATGTCATTCTACTATGATCGTCAACGAATGATACATAGTACTTATTACCAACCAAGGATGCCTCTTTAGTAGGTCCCCACACATCTGTGTGTATGAGATCTAGCAAACCATCACTTACATAGCTTGAATGCTTGAAAGGTTGTCTACTTTGCTTACCCATTTGACATGCTTCACAAAGATGCACCATATGTTGCTTAGTAAGATCAGGTAATCCTTCAACAATCCTCTTCTTTGATAGCTCCTTTAACCTGTGTACATTCATGTGTCCAATCCTTTTGTGCCATAGATCAAGCTCTGCTATTCGATGCATACCATAAGAGAAATAGTTTGTATGATTTGGGTTTACCTTGAATGTAAACAATCTACCTTGTTTTTGACCTCTAGCAATTAACCTCCTTTGCTTTGGATCCTCAATGAAGCAACCTGCATGATTAAATCTCACTTGTAGACCTTTTTCTACCATTTGACCAACCGACATCAAATTCTTAGTGATCGTTGGCACATAAAGTACATCCTTCAAGCAATTTGTCTTGCTCTTATCCTGCATAACAACATCTCCAACCTGCATAATCTTATGTGTTGTATCATCTCCTGTTTCAACATGACCTTTACATGACGGATTATGCATATTAGAAAACCATGAAGCATCATGAGACATGTGATTAGAACAACCACTATCTACATACCATACATCGCTATTGCAATTCATCTTAGTTTCTACATTCATCATAAGAAGAGAATCATAATCATCACTTTTACCTTCAACTGCATAATTTCCTTGTTGTTTACCTCTTCTTGAATAGCCTCCTCTTCGATTACCACCTTGATTATTTTCATTTTGATAACAATATTTGGCATAGTGTCCATACCTTCCACATATATAGCAATTGTTCTTATTATCTTCACTCCTTTGTCTTTGGTTGTAGTTGTAGTAGCCTCTCGTACCTCTAGCGCTTGATCTTCCTCTTCCTCTTGTGTTGAAGAAGCCACTTGAAGTCCTTTGATCATCGCTCCTTCTTCCTCGACCTCTATTTGAACCTCTTCCACCTCTGTTTCCACCTCTTGATGATCCTACATAAAGAGCTTGTCCTTGACATCCTTTTTGATTTGAAGTAGAACCATTTAGATTCATCTCCTCCGTGACCATAAGGGCAATAAGTTGATCAAAATCTGGTAATTCTCCTCTGACATAAACTGAAGTAATGAAGGGTTTCCATCTCTCATCATCTTTGAGTCCGTTGAGAGTATGTGCAACCAAGTCGTCGTCCTCCACATGAGCTTGAATTGATCCTAGTTGATCTGCAATCTCTTTAACTTTCAATATGTAATCATTGACCAATGTCCTTGTATCTTTCTTTATGTTATTCAACTCATTTTTGAGTTGAATCTTCCTTGCTCTTGTACCTGTAGCATACAACCTTTCCAATGCAAGCCAAACATCTCTACTTGTGTCTAGATCTTGTATGTGTCCTACCATTGAATCTTGAATATTTTGTGATAAAATGAATATAACCCTTTTGTCTCTCTCATTCCAAAGTCTAAACTCCCTCAATTGTTGCTGATTTGGGTCCTCTGGTAATGTGGGTTTGATATCTGTGCCGTCAATCAAACCATACAAGCCTCTACCTTGCAAGTATGCTGTGATTCTAAACTTCCATGCCTGATAATTGGTCTTATCAAGCTTCTCTATTTGTGCATGTTGGTCTCCCATAATACAAATGCTAAGCTTCCTCCTTTAAGCCTCCTTTCCAATGTGTGTGATGAGAAGAAATATAATATTTACCTTGTAAATGAGGTATGTGCACCTTTCTTTGCTTGGATGTTGCTTCAGATGCCTCCTTGCAATCTTCTTCTACCTTTGTGTAGTGTTGATGATGAACTGCTTCTTTGATAGCTTCAAATTCTTCGTCAACGTATGATAACCTTCTCCAAGCCTCCAAGTACTTGCTCTGATACCAATGTTGGAGTTTATTGATCTCCAAAGTACAGCTAGAAGTAGGTGAAACCCAACAGGACCTAGTTGACTTTTTCACAAACTTGTATGCACAGACCAATTTTCTTGCAGAGCAAATTTCTCTTTACTCTCTTGGAATTTTCCAAAACGGTTTCACACACATAAACTAGACTCTAAGAGATTTCCAACAAGATATAGAACACCTCAAATGGATAAATACACAATGAGCTATGACCTCTGCAATATGCAGCTTTAATGGAGACCTTGAAACAGAGATGAACCTGAGGACACACATCACTTACAGAGACTACTGCTCTTAACTCACAACTCCAATGACTTTGAAACTTTCCAGAATACAAGTAGACTTAAAGATCTTTCTAACAAGACAAAGAACACATGATTTGGATACATACACAAGGAGATATGACCTCTGCAAGTTTGAGGTTTAATGGAGACCTTCAGCAGGGATAAAAAACAGAGAACACACACTACTTGCAGAGAGTATTGCTCTCAGCTCACAAATCCAATGATTATGAAAATTTACCGGCAAAAAGTAGCCAGTAAGAGCTTTCCAATGAGCTATCAAACATGTAATTTGGATATATGATGAGGGAGATACAAGCTCTGCAATCTCTGCATACAAAACTACAGCAGTGTAGAGATACACATATGACTCTCTTGGACATCCCACAAGATCACGACTTTTATCCTCTTTTTATAGCATGGGAAACTAATCTAAAACCTTCCTAATACATCTAAATTCGTGGTAGGCACTTGGATGGAGGTAATACATGACTCAAGTGCTCAAATAAGCAAAGTATTGATGGACTTTGAGAACTAGCCACATCGACCTTCCACTAGGACACCACTGAAGCTCCCTTGTGACTCACTAATTTGACTCACCATGTTCTAAAACTCACGTGGTATTTTTGCTACATTTTATGAATAATATGAGCCTTCTTTAAGTATTTGAAGACTTCCCAAAGGTATTTACATAATTTGAAACTTGTACCCTACATAAAACAAATGTTCGCAACAGTAATCACACCTACTAGTTTAAGTCGTGGAAAATTTGATTGAATGAGTGGGTGAATGATTGAGAGAATATCTCATTCACTTTTAGGTACAAGATTCTAGGAGATTTGAATTAGAGTTCAAATTCAAATCCTCACTAAAAACCATATATAAGTGAAGAAGAAAAGTCGCGGGTTAGCTTGTCCACTTAGCTCTGATCCCGAGGCAATCTTGCATCAATATTAGAGTGTGTGAGTGCTACACTATAGCCTACACCTCTGAGTACCATTGGGCATTGCATATCATGCCAATGGGAATGTACAATCAATAGATCTAATACATATACTCATACTTATCATCTCTGTTATTCTCTGAGTGTACTCTTCAACTCTGTCAACTTTCAAAAGGCATATCTCAAGATCTACTGAACCACATTGGATGATTCAAAGTGCATTGGATTCAGCTCATAGTCTACTACACACGTACAAAATTTTAAGGCCATTGGATCAACCATCACAGAGAAATATCAGTCGGGGTGCTCACTGGTCTGTGACTGTAAGTCTCCTAAAAAGTCGGGCATGTCCCTAAGTTTGCTAAATTGATTTCTCAGAGTGTAGTTTGTCATTTCCTCTCATTCCACTTGCAAATGAAATCTTGTTAAGCTTATTGATTATGTCCAAAAGCAATTAGATTAATTTTAAGTGTGCTGGTCACACTGAGCATAACACTGAGCAGGTGTCAATACCAAAATAGCAAGTTTTTCAGGATTCTTGAAGTCACAAGTAGTCTGTTTTGATCTAATCATTACTCAACTCATTTCCAAAGTACATATAGCATATTTTGGTGTCATTTGGAAGCTAAGCAAGTATACTAAGCATATCTGGAGTCAAAGGAGGGCAGGTGTGAAGCAGGTTTTGCAGCACCATCTCAGTTCTTGAGTGCATCCAACCATCACTCCCAACAGTGGTATCAGAGCAAATAAGGTAATCATGGGTGATGGTTTCCCTTCCTTCATTGACAAATTAGACAGGAACAACTACCAAGCTTGGTCTCGAAGGATGAAGACCTATCTACAAGGAAGGAGCTTGTTTGGATTCATATCAGGAGATGAGGAATTGCCCTCATTTAAAGCTAGAGGCCTACCCACCAAGGAAGAGCAAGGGAGACTCAATCAATGGTGTGCAAAAGATGCTTTGGCAAGGTCATATCTTCTAAACTCTATTTCTGATTTCCTTCTACCACATATAAGGAATTGCAAAACTTCCCAAGAGACTTGGGAAACCTTGTCAACTTATTTTTCATCAAGCACAAGGGCCAGAAAGAATCAGCTATGGATTGAGTTTACCACTCTTAGGAAGCAATCAAAGCAATCTGTCTCAGATTTTGTCACCAAAGTCAAGGACATTGCAGACCAACTTGCAAGTGTTGGAGAGGAGATTGAGGAAGAGCAAATAGTCAGACAAGTAATCAATGGACTAAAGGCAGATGACAAGTGGGAAAGCTTTACCACAGCAATGGACTTATACATGGATATCCAAGCACCTGATTTAACAACTCTGATTGGACAACTCTTCACACATGAAGCAAAGCTTACAAAGAATGGAGAGCAATCAAAAGGTAATAATCCCTCTGCCCTATATACTGATAAGAAGACTAAAGACAAGGGTAAAAACAAAAAGGTTGATGAAGAAGGCTCTACCTCCCAAGCAAACTATGCAGGGAGAGGTAGATCTTCAAGAGGTAAAGGCAGAGGAGGTAAGTCAGGTAGGGGGAGACCCTACAACCAACCTCCATGCAATATTTGTGGCTTGTCTAACCATACCACAGATGACTGTTACAAAAACTACAAGAACCAAAGAGGAAGAGGTCACCAAAGAGGAGGATACTCTCAAGGCAGAGGCAGATTCAACCAATCTCAAGGCTACCATGGCTACAACAATAATTATAACAACAACTACAATCACAATGGCAACTATCAAGGTGGATACAGAAATAGGAAGGATTACAAAAATTATGCAGAGGAGCAAGATGACTCCCTATTAATCATGAATATGACATCTAAGTCAGGTATCAATGATGATCACTTATTCTATATTGATTCAGGTTGCTCTAATCATGTAGCTGGAAATGTTGCATTACTTTCTGATTTGGAAGAACCCAAAGGCAAGCACCAAGTGCAGACAGGTGATGACACTAAACATTCAGTTGTTAAAGTAGGGAATGTCAAAACTAGTGATGGTAATCAGAATCTATTGAGCAGAGTATTGTATGTTCCAACAATCACCAAGAATCTGATGAGTGTAGGTCAGATTGTGGAAAAAGGTCTACAGGTCAGGTTCACTCAACATGGTGCATATGTGGAGGATCCAAGACATGGATTCAGGAGGATAGCCAAGGGAGAAAAATCAGGTAGATTGTTTACCTTTGAACTTGAAGACACTAATAATTTTGCTTTGTACAACTATAAAGATCAAACCCTATCAGAATTGGAGATTTGGCACAAGATATTAGGTCACATTGGAGAGAGGACCATAAAACAAATGAGCAGGGATCAATGTGTGCTTGGGATACCTAATGTATCCAAGCAACACATGATATACAAGTGTGGGGCTTGTCAATTTGGTAAGTCACACAGATTGCCTTATACCAAGAAAGGTTTTATGCATGAAGATTATCTGGAATTGGTGCATACAGATGTTTGGGGACCTAGCAAGGAGCCATCCATATCTGGATCAAGGTACTATGTGTCCTTCATTGATGACTATAGCAGGTGGACTGTCTTATATTTCATGAAACATAAAGATGAAGTATTTAATTGTTTCAAAAGGTATCTTGCATTAGTGGAAAATCAAACAGGTAGACATTTGAAGAAGCTAAGGTCAGATGGTGGTGGAGAATACTTCTCCAATGACTTTGAAGATTTCTTGCAGGAAAGAGGCATCAAGAGGGAGATTACTACAAGGTACTCACCTGAACAAAATGGGGTAGCAGAAAGGAGGAATAGACTCATTGTAGAGACAGCTAGGTCTATGCTAAATGAAAAGAAATTGCCAAATTATCTTTGGGCAGAGAGTGTATCTACTGCCACATATTTAATTAACAGGTTGCCATCAAAGACACTTGATGGAATGACACCCTATGAGGCTTGGCATGGTAAAAGACCATCTCTAGATCATTGCAAAATCTTTGGTTGTGTTGCATATGTGCATATTCCCTCACAGGTAAGGGGAAAGCTAGACCCTAAGGCTGAAAAATGTATCTTCATTGGTTATGATTTGAATCAGAAGGGATACAGATTCTATAACCCCTCAAACAAAGGCTTCAAGGTAAGCAGAGATGTCATCTTTGATGAGAATGATTCATGGTATGAAAATGAATGCAGGAAGGTTAGTCTACCTTATGACATGGAAGAAGACTTCCCCAAGCTTATCAAGGAAGAATCAATTCAGAAAGAGGACACAAGCTCAGATGATGAAGACACCATCAACATTGAAGAGTTCAAGGCTTGGAAATCCAAAGGGAAAATGAAGATGAAGAAGCTTGAGGATATACCAGAATCTTCAACTCAAGCTATGAGGAGATCTCAGAGAGAAAGTAAGAAGCCTATTAGGTTGGGTATGATACTTCCCTTGTAACCAAGCATTCGGTATATCTTGCAAAGGATCTCTTGAATGAAGAACCAGGTACATTTGAAGAAGCAATCACCAAACCAGAATGGAAGGAAGCAATGGATGAAGAAATGGAGGCTCTCAAGGAGAGTGATACTTGGGACTTGGTACCCAAGAAAGAATCTATGAAGGTGATAGGATCCAGATGGATCTACAAACTCAAAAGGAATTCAGATGGTACAATAAACAGGTATAAAGCTAGATTGGTAGCCAAGGGTTTTGCACAAACCCAAGGCATTGATTATGAGGAGACATTTTCTCCTGTGGCCAAGATGCCAACTATCAGAGTTATGGTGAGTGTAGCTGCATCCAAGAATTGGAACATGTACCAATTGGATGTGAAGAATGCATTCTTGAATGGATGGATATCTGAAGAAGTCTACATGTCACAACCACCTGGCTATGAAGATCCCAAGAAGGTAAATCATGTTTGTAAATTGAAGAAGGCTCTGTATGGATTGAAACAGGCACCTAGAGCATGGAATTACAGGTTGACAACCTACCTCCTAGACCAAGGATTCATAATGAGTAAAGCAGATACTTCATTGTTTATCAAAAGGAACAATTCAAAGGTAATATACTTGTGTGTCTATGTTGATGACATCATTATTACAGGAAATGATATTCAGTGAATTAGACACATCAAAGGACAAATGATGAAGGAATTCAAGATTAATGATCTTGGATTGTTGAAGTACTTCCTAGGACTTGAATTGGTCTATACAAATACAGGTATCTTTATTACTCAGAAGAAGTACATTCAGGACATGGTCAAGAAGTTTAATTTGTAGGAAGCTAAAGTCTCAAGCACTCCTATGGAGGTCAACCATAAACTCAGTGCTCATGAAGGAGAAGAACTCCAAGATGTTACAGGTTACCAAAGTTTGGTAGGTAGTCTTAATTATGCTACCTTAACCAGGATTGATATATCATATGGTGTTAGTGTACTTAGCCAATTTATGCACAAACCAAGAGTACCTCATTTTGAGGCAGCAAAGAAGATAGTAAAGTACCTAAAGGGAACACAAAATCATGGTTTGTACTTTCCCTATTCATCAGACATTGATATTAAGGTATATTCAGATGCAGATTGGGCAGGTTGCAAGGATGACAGGAGAAGCACATCTGGTTACATATGTTTTGCAGGTGATAAACCAATTTCTTGGTCATCCAAGAAACAACCCACAATAGCTTTATCATCTACTGAGGCAGAGTATAGAGGGCTAGCAAATGCCACTCAAGAAGCCATATGGTTGAAGCTTTTATATTCAGAATTGGGTCTATACACAAGACCACCAATCATCTTTGGGGATAACACAAGTTCTCTTCACCTTGCAGCTAATCCAATTTATCATGCTAGGACAAAACACATAGAGGTTCATTACCACTATGTGAGGGAGAAGTTACTTAGCAAAGATATTCAATTGTCATATGTGTCTACTAATATGCAATTTGCAGATTTGCTTACTAAAGCTCTGGATGGAAGCAAGCTATGCAGATTTAAATCCATGATTGGATTGCAGGAAATAATTGAAGACTAGAGATGAAGACTTGAGCCAAAGTGTTTGGCTTGAGGGGGAGTTGTTGGTGTAATTCAATCCTTAACACTTGGCTTGGATATCAACCTTGAAGACTTCACATAAAGCTTGGATCTTGAAGGCTTAGCTTGGAACCTTTGAAGGATATATCTACATGGAACAATGATCATAGGAACCAATGCTTATTGGTTATTACTTTTTATCTCTTGTAAAAGTCAATATGACTCTAACCACTCATGTAATCACACCTACTAGTTTAAGTCGTGGAAAATTTGATTGAATGAGTGGGTGAATGATTGAGAGAATATCTCATTCACTTTTAGGTACAAGATTCTAGGAGATTTGAATTAGAGTTCAAATTCAAATCCTCACTAAAAACCATATATAAGTGAAGAAGAAAAGTCGCGGGTTAGCTTGTCCACTTAGCTCAGATCCCGAGGCAATCTTGCATCAATATTAGAGTGTGTGAGTGCTACACTATAGCCTACACCTCTGAGTACCATTGGGCATTGCATATCATGCCAATGGGAATGTACAATCAATAGATCTAATACATATACTCATACTTATCATCTCTGTTATTCTCTGAGTGTACTCTTCAACTCTGCCAACTTTCAAAAGGCATATCGCAAGATCTACTGAACCAAATTGGATGATTCAAACTGCATTGGATTCAGCTCAATGTCTACTACACACCTACAAAATTTCAAGGCCATTGGATGAACCATCACAGAGAAATCGCAGTCGGGGTGCTCACTGGTCTGTGACTGTAAGTCTCCTAAAAAGTCGGGCATGTCCCTAAGTTTGCTAAATTGATTTCTCAGAGTGTAGTTTGTCATTTCCTCTCATTCCACTTGCAAATGAAATCTTGTTAAGCTTATTGATTATGTCCAAAAGCAATTAGATTAATTTTAAGTGTGCTGGTCACACTGAGCATAACACTGAGCAGGTGTCAATACCAAAATAGCAAGTTTTTCAGGATTCTTGAAGTCACAAGTAGTCAGTTTTGATCTAATCATTACTCAACTCATTTCCAAAGTACATATAGCATATTTTGGTGTCATTTGGAAGCTAAGCAAGTATACTAAGCATATCTGGAGTCAAAGGAGGGCAGGTGTGAAGCAGGTTTTGCAGCACCATCTCAGTTCTTGAGTGCATCCAACCATCACTCCCAACAACACATACATAAATATAAAATGGAGTAGATATATTATGCATCACACATAAATGCCTAAATGCACACATAAATATATATATACATGCATACATATTTACATGTACACATTTACACATAGACACATATACATATATACATGTACACATCACATATACATGCCTACATGCACACATAAATATATATATATATACATGCATACATATTTACATGTACACATTTACACATAGACACATATACATATATACATGTACACAATTATAAACACTTGCATATATTACATGAATATATGAATATTTTACATAAATGTTTATGCATATATACACATATGAATACTAACAGATGTATACATATATCACACACATGCACACACATACATATACATGAAATACATATATATGCATACTAACATATGTATACATATAATACACATGAATACACACACATATGCATACATACATGATAAAAATATGCTGCTCGAAGATAAAGCTATATATAAAATAATTAGGCATAGCCCCAGGCTTCATGTTCTAACTTGAAAGAACATGATTTCATCTCTCTAGTAGGATTCATCGCTATTCAAGTTCAATAAAAAAAACCATTATTTGATATCCATTCAAAAGCTTCAAGTTATTGATCGATAACTAGAGTAGAATTTACTATCTAAACTGCTCATATGTTTTCATTATTGCCATCATTTTGGTAAGACATCAATATTGTCTCATCTTCATTATCCTTATTGATTTCATTTATTCCTTCTATGGTTAAATCTCTGTTCTGATGAGTCACATCATCTATTGATGGATTAATATGGATTTCTGGTAATTCTTCTTCCTCATCAGTAGAATCAGCATGACTATTTTCACGCTCCTCAAATGTGCAATTAGTCCTTGAACTATTATGTAACCCTTGACTACTATTTATTAAACCTGTTATATTTCCATGTGTGTAAGGTCTTCCATCAATATATAATCTTTCATTTTCTGCATGTAAAATCCTTCTACGACTAAGGGATGCTGCGTTCAAGCATATTCCATAAGTAATCATGCTTTGAACATAACGTGAAAGTCGATGCCAATCTCCCCATCCGTATATAGGACCACAAAATGACATAAGAGTGACTTCAGAGATCGGAGGCACATACAAATCCTCTACAATAAAGAGTCCATGACCAACACTAGTAATAGTGGATGGAGCAATCATATAACGATTACCCCAAAAGTTGAAAACCTCTCCATTTAAAGGAAGTGGTCCTCTATTCCATCCTCCATATCTTCCTCTATCATATGTTTGTACTAGAGAATGACCACGATCTACCAATGGATAATCTCCAGTCGTTTCAGTCTCTAAACCAAGAGGTAGAGGATTTCTAGAAACCTCTACTTGTAACTGATGAACAACAAGTCCATGACGTGTACGACGTATATTAACATTATGAGAAAACTTATCATCATCATCATCATCGAGCAAGTATTCCTATATATCAATAGTAATTTGATTTTGTATATGGTTTTTAAATAAAATAATGACATTAATTTATATAGAAAATACATACCCAAGCATTATCACGTTGACCAGGTGATGGTGCACGCTCAGAAGTACCATACTTTGCCTCACGTTTTATACATTCCAATCGTGGTCTTTGATACGTGCCATAACAAGAGTTATACCAACATATTAGATGCTCTTGATAGTAAAATTCATCATAATTCCTATCAGAGGACACATGTGAAGTCGTTGCATGGGTAGGAGGTGGTGGAGTACCCTCTGATTGATTAGAATCTGATTATAATAAGAAAAAAAATATATAAGTTATGTATCCATCAAATATGTTTAAAATTAAATGTTTGATATACTTACAGTATATAGTCATTGCACGATGAGGAGACGGTGGTGGAGTTCCATCTGATTGATCAGAATCTACAAACAATGGTATTTCATATTAGTAATTTGATTATTTACATACACATATAATTCACATATACATATTTACACATACACACATATTCACATATAGACATTTACACATACACACATATTTACATATACACAAATACACATTATTGTGGGATAAATGCATGTATAGTATGGATGAGTGTATATGCATGCATGTGTGTGTATGTATATATGTGGATATGTATATGTGTGTTTATGTTATATGTATGTATATGTGTATATGTATGCATATATGTATGCGCATATGTTTGCATGTATATGTGTATGTGGGTATATGTATGTGTATGTGTGTGTATATATGTGTATGTATTCTGATTTTTTTTTTCTGTTTGAGATTAAATTAACAGGAGATATTATATGGTGGAAAAAAATAAGAGGCAACCTAACATACCACCTGAGATGTGGCAGTTTTTTCGCAGATAGCTACGTCCTCAGGAGTCATTTCCTCAGTAGAAGGTATACAAATTAATAGCTTATATTTATAATTTTCATATATTTTAGTAAGTTTTTACATTTAATTTATGTATTTCTTTTTTCTTAAATAAACAGGCTGCTGCAAAGAAGAGAGTGGAGTTGGGCCACACATCGCACCTAGGCCAAATGGGCCATCATGGTTTTGTAGCTACATTTGTAAGTATATGTGTTATTGTGAGTATATTTTTTAATTTAGTTAAAATGCAAGCAACTAATCTTTTTTATTTGTTTCAATGCAGCGAAAGGATTATGGCCGATATCCTACAAAACATGAGATTGAGTATGTTACACATTTTGGATATCGGCGTTTGAGCGAGTATATGCGAGATCATCCAGATGCCTTTGTGAGTATTATTAAGTTTTATATAATTATTTTATTTTTATGAATGGTTTAATTGTTTTACTTATTTATGTTTGTTATATGTAATACAGGAGTATTGTGGAGAGGAAGATATGGATGCGGTCGAGGGACAGACACAGGAGGGACGATCTCAATCGTCACAGGGTGATCATGATGATGAGGATGAGGATGATCAGGACGATCATGATGCTGCTGATGATGATTATCATGATGATGATGATGATTGGGATTCTAGTTGATTATGACATTGGATTATATGTATTTACATTGATATATATATACATATATATATATATATATATATATATATATATATATATATATATATATATATATATATATATATATATATATATATATATATATTAGCTATATATTTTTCATTTCAGTTATGTTTTCAATTGAGTGTATGGTATTAAGTAATGAAGAGTTTTGTTACATTGATTGTTACTATTGTTTATATTAACCATGTGTTTTAATACTTTAATTATATATGTGTGTACGTAAGTGTATATGTATGTGTGTGTATATGTATGTATGTGCATGTGTATGTGTGTGTATATGTATGCATGTGCATGTGCATGTGTGAGTGTATATGTGTGTATATGAGTATGTGCATGTGCATGTGTATATGTGTGTATATGTATGTGCATGTATATGTGTAACTCTATGTGTATATGTGTGTATGTGCATGCATATGTGTATATGTATGTATGTGCATGTGTATGTGCATGTGTATATGTGTGTGTACGTATGTGCATATATATGTGTATAATGTATGTATATGCATGTGTATATGTATGATACATGCATGTGTATGTGGATGCATTTCCATTTGCATCCATGTGCATGCATGTTGATGTGCATATACATGTATTTAGAATATGTTAATGTGTGTATGTGTGTATATATATATGCGATAATGCATGCATGTAAGTCTTTTTATGTGGTTGTAGAAATGTTGGTGCATATGCATGTGTATGTGTGTGTATGTCTAAGTGTATGTGCACATGTATCTATGTGTATATATGTGTGTGTATGTGCATGTGTATATGTGTATATGTGTGAACGTGCATCTTCATCATGTATAAGTGTATATGTGCATATCAATAAGCGTGAGTATGCTATCTAATGAAAATAGCACAATTCAAATGATATATGAAGAATATAAATTATACTTAAACTAGTTAGCCATACTTTTTTCTTGGTTAGCTTCTTGAATAACCTAAAATAAAGAGAGAAAGGAGAGAGAGAGAGAGAGAAAGAGAGATAGAAAGAGAGAGAGAGTGAATTCAAAGAAAGAAAGACCTAGAAAGAGAGAAACAGAGACAGAGAGAGACAATAAGATAGAGCTTAGGCAAAACAACAATTCATGCCGATCAAAGATCCTCCAACGTTTTAATTTTTTTCGTCAACAGACCGTCGTGTAAGCGATGGAAAGACGTCGTAAAAACCACTAGAATTGGTGTTGCATAAGCGACATTTTCTTGCATCGCTTATGCGATGCAGAATGCTTCCCTTGTGCGATGCAAAAAGCTTCGCTTATGCGATGCAAAAAGCGTCGCTTATGCGATGCTCTTTAAAACTCTTGCATTGGCGACACTCTATGCAAGCCTCGCACACCTCATCATGCCATATGTTGAGAAAATGTCGTTTGGCTTGGCATTTAATCAACGGTTCGCAAGCGATGCTCATTGCGACACATTTTGCAATTTTATAGCGATGAAATTGTGTCGCCTTTACCATTGCTATGTGCCTGTATTCCTTCTAGTGTAATGAATCTATACCAACTTGAATCACTACAAATGATCAAGTACACATTGAGAATGGATCAAAGAAGTTCACTATTCTAAGTGACACATGATTGAGAATAGAAAATGAAACATAATCAAAGTGTATGTACTTATGAACATAAAGTACAATGATATTGGCAATGAATGATTGCAAAATATGAGGGCAATGCTAGAGCTTTAGTGTGAGATCAATATCCACTTGAAATCCCTCTGAATGTCTCTCCAAATCGGGCCCTTGTCACACTCTTCTTCTCGTGAATAGATAGTCCTCTTTTATAGCCTTTTTGTTGAGCCAAGATTCAAGTTTGAATTTGAATCTCTACCTAAAAATGTTCCAAAAGTTTAGGACTTTATTTGCCATAAATCATCACCAAATAACTCGTGGAAAGGTTCTCCTAAGAACTTGTGATTGCAAGTCGTCTTTTTACATATGCACTTTTACAAAGATAAAAGTCATGCTTTTACAAGAGGGTAGTCATATGTGACTCCATGTGACCTCATAGAGGTGAATATCTAAATGTCCAAGTATATGGGCTTGGATTCATTTGCACCAAGAGCTCCACCTCAAGCCTAACATGCTTGGGCTTTAACTCTCTTTGATGTCTTGCAATCCAATCATCATCTTGAAACTATTCAATTTAGTTCCTTTCAAAGATTTAGTTAAAATATCTGCACATTGCAAATTTGTTGATACATAGGACAATTGTATGTCCTTGCTAAGTAGCTTCTCTCTCACATAATGATACTGCATTTCAATGTGCTTATTCCTTGCATGCTATATAGGATTATCAGCCAAATGTAATGAGCTAGTATTATCTCCAAAGATAATTGGAGTGTATGTATATAGCCCCAAGTCTAAGTAGAGTTAAAGCCCCACATTGCCTCTTGTGTTGCATTTGCAAGGCCCCTATATTCAGCTTTAGTTGATGACAATGCCATAGTTGGTTGTTTCTTTGATGAACATAAAATCAACTTAGATCCTGCAAAAGATAAGTAGCCAGAGGTGCTCCTCCTATAATCTTTTGAGCCAGCCCAATCTGCATCAGATTACAGCTTGATATCCAAGTCAGATGTAAATGGATAAAATAGTTTTTCATCTATGGTACCCTTCAAGTACTTACCCCATAGCATATATCCACTCTTGTTAGGGTTGCATAATTGAGACTCCCAACAAGACTTTGATAGCCTCTAATGTCTTCAAGCAACTCTCCTTCATGAGCACTAAGTTTGTGATTCAACTCCATGGGTGTGCCTACAATTGTTGCATTTTCCATTTTGCACTTAACTAGTTATCATGGATGTACTTTCTCTAAGTAATGAAACATCAAAATCTGTATAAAAAATCTCTAAACAAAGAAAATATGTAAGCAGCCCAAGATCATTGGTCTTGAAATCCTCCTTCATTTGAGTTTAAATCTTCTTGATGCCATTGGCATCATTTCCTATATACACAAATAAATAACCTCTGAATTAGTCTTATTAATGAACACTGAAGAATCTGCTTTGCTTGCAACAAAACCTTGGTCCAGCAAGTATGGACCAATTAATCAGGTTTGTCTTTGTCTTCATATCCTAGTGGTTGAACAATGTAGACCTCTTTAGAGATCCACCCATTAAGAAATGCATTTTTAACATCTAATTGGTACAAGTTCCAATTCTTCGAAGCAGCAATACTTACTAAAACTCTGATAGTTGGCATCTTGGTTATAGATGAGAAGGTCTCCTCATAGTCCAATCCATCGGTTTGAGAAAACCCGTTTGCTACTAGCCTTGCTTTATACCTGTTTATTGTGTCATCTGAATTCTTTTTCACTTTGTAAATCCACCTGGATTCTATTACCTTCATGAATGGTTTTTTTGAACCAAATCCCAAGTGCTATTCTCTTTAAGTGCTTCAATTTCCTCCTACATAGCTTCTCTCCATCGTTGTTCCTTGTTGGCTTTCTCAAATGAAGATGGTTCCTCTGACATAAAGTCTTTAGCTATGTATATGGAATGCTTGGTGACTAGTGATGTGTCATAGCCATACCTTATATGTTTCTTGCTTTCCATTTGAGATCTTCTAAGTGCTTGATTGGATGACTCTTGAATGTCTTCCAATTTTTTTAATTTTACTTTTCCGTTGGACTTCCAAGCTTTGAATTCTTCAAAATCATTTTTTTCTCCATCTTCTGAGTTGACATCCTCTAATGCATGTGGTTCTTTTTTTATCAGATTTGGAAAATCATTCTCCAAATCATAGGACAGCTTTATTTTCCTGCAACCATCCTCAAACCAAGAGCTATTTTCATCAAATACCACATCCCTACTAAATCTAAATCCTTTTTTAGTGGGATTATATAATCTATATCCTTTCTGATTCTCATCATAGCCAGTAAACATGCATTTTTTAACTTTTAGATCAAGCTTTCCCCTAATATGTGAGGGTGTGTGTGCATAAGCAATGCACCCAAAGATCTTAAAATGATCTAAAGAAGGTCTCGTGCCATTCCATGCCTCATAAGGTTTCATCCCATCTAAAGACTTGGATGGAAGCCTATGGCTGTGGAGACAACCTCTACCCATAGATAATTAGGGAGTTCTTTCTCATTCAATATTGATCTTGCAGCCTCTACTATTAATCAATTTCTTCTCTCTGCCACTCCATTCTGTTCACGAGTGTATCATGTTGTAGTATTTTTCTTTATGCCTTTGTCCTGTAAGAAGGAATCAAACTCATGTGAGAAATAATCACAGCATCTATCAGATTTCAGCCTCTTCAAACTTTTACCAGTTTGATTCTCAATCAATGCCAAATGCTTCTTGAAAAAAAGTGAAGACTTCATCTTTATGCCTCATGAAATAAAGTATTGTCCACCTACTATAGTCATCTATGAATGAAACATAATAGTTTGACCCTGAAATTCATGTCTCTCTAGTAGGATCCCACACATCTGTGTGTACAAGCTCCAAGTATTCTTCATACATGTTTCCTCTTTTGTTGAATGGTTGCCTATGTGCCTTGCCAAATTGGCATGCTTCACATTTGTAAATCATGTGCTGCTTGGAAACATTTGGGATGCCAAGCAGAGTCTGATTCTTGCATATTTGCTTCAATGTTGTTTCACCTATACGTCCTAGTCTCTTATGCCACATCTCCAATTCAGATAGGGTTTTGTCCTTATAATTGAAGAGAGCAATATTTCTTGTATCTTCCACTTCAAAGGTTAAAAGTTTACCAAATTTATCACCTTTTGCAATCCTCTTGAAGCCTTGTTGAGGGTCCTCCACATATGCTCCATGCCTTGTGAATCTAACCTCTAAATTCTTCTTAACAATCTGTCCAACACTAATTAGATTCTTGGTTATTGTTGGCACATACAATACTCTTCTTAGAAGATTCATGTTACCATCAAATGCTTTAACATTTCCAATCTTCTTTACTGAGTGGCTAGTGTCATCAACTATCTGAACTTCATGCTTTCCTTTGGGTTCTTCAAGAACAGACAATAATGCTACATTTCCTAATACATGATTGGAGCAACTAGAATCAATATAGAATAGGTACTCATCATCTTTACCTTGCTTGGCTGTCATATTCATGAGTAATAGGGAGTCCTCTTGATCGTCTATATAGTTGTTGTAGTCTCTTCTTTCTTTGAAGCCTCCTTCTCTAGGAGTATCTCCATTCTTGTTGAGCTTTGTCTCATGTGTGAAGAGTTGCCCCATCAATGTATTAAGGTCAAGTATCTGCATGTCCATATATAGGTGCATTGTTGTAGTAAAAGACTCCCATTTGTCATTAGCCTTGATGCCATTTATGATCTTCCTTACTATGTGCTCCTCTTCTATTTCTTCTCCAATACTCCCAAGTTGATCAGCTACATCCTTCATCTTGGTCACATAGTCAGTTACACTTTGCTTTGGTTGCTTCTTCAAGGTTGTGAACTCCATCCAAAGTTGGTTCTTTCTAGCCCTTGTATTTGATGCGAAGTATGAAGATAGTACTTCCCAAGTCTCTTAGGAAGTCTTACAATTCCTAATATGAGGTAACAAAAAACCAGAGATTGAATTGAGTATGTAAGACCTGGCTAGAGCATCCTTTGCACACCATACATCTAGTCTCTCTTGCTCCTCTCTTGTAGGTTGGATTTTGCTTCTAAAGGTTGGCATTTCTTCATCTCCAAATATGTATCCATACAAGCTTCTTCCTTGCAGGTAAACCTTCATCCTTAGGGACCAAGTTAGATAAGTGCCCCTGTCCAATTTTTCAATGAATGATGGAAATCCATCTCCCATTTTACCTTGATGTTGCTCTCATACCACTATTGGAGAAGATGATGGACACCTTCGAGAGAGGAGATGGTGCTGCAAAACTCCTGCTTTACACCAGCCAAAACTGCATTGAGGAGTGCAAAGTAGACCTCTTGAGCTTTTGAGGAAGCACAAACAATCACCCAAGTACTTTGGAAGATGATCCTCCAATCATTGGATAAAAAATGATAAGTTGGAGTTCCACTATGAACCAAGAACTTGCTATTTTTGTCATTATATCTGCTCAAGAAAATGAAAAGTACTCCCTTTTTGGTAACAATTAGACAAAATCCTTTTGGGCATATCTAATTAACTTTGGTAGCTAGCTTCTTCAGGTTATTTCACTTGAAATGATAAACTATGAACTAGAATGATGCTTAGCAAATCAAATGTCTACCCCGACATTTTTAAGAGTTAATAGTATGCAAGCTAGAGCACAATGTTTTGCACATACCTCGAGAATGAGTAAGCCAATTGAAATAAAACTTTTTAAAACAGACAGTCTAATGAATCTAGACCAACTTGAATCACTGCAAATGATCAAGTACACGCTGAGAAATGGATCAGAGAAGTTCACTCTTCTGAGTGATACATGACAGAGAATAGAAAATGAAACATAATCAAAGTGTATGTATTAATGAACATAAAGTACAATGACATTGGCAATGAATGATTGCACAATGTTATGGCAATCGTAGAGCTATAGTGTAAGCTCAACATCCACTTGAAATCCCTCTGAATGTCTGCCCAAATGGATCTCTTCTCACACTCTTCTTCACGCGACTAGATAGTCCTCTTTTATAGCCTTTTTGTTGGAGCCAAGATTCAAGTTTGAATTCGAATCTTTACCTAAAAGTGTTTTAAGGTTTAGGACTTGATTTGCCATAAATGCTCATCAAATAAGTCATGGAAAAATTCTCCTAAGAACTCGTGATTGCAAGTGCTCTTTTACATATGCACTATTACAAAGATAAAAGGCATGCTTTTACAAGAGGGTAGTCATATGTGATTCCATGTGAGTTCATAGAGGTGAATATCCAAATGTCCAAATATGTGGCCTTGGATTCATTTGCACCAACAATTATTAGCTCTCATTATCATATTAGTGTCATCAGCAAACATTTCAAGGCCAAGCTAGGAGGAGGCATTGGGGATCTCTAAACGTTTGATGGTTTTTTTATTCATACAGTCTCTAACAAGCCAACCTAAAGCATCACTAGCAATAGCAAACAAAAGGGGCACAATAGGACACCCTTGTCTTATGGATCTCTTAAGATTAAAAGGACTAGAGACATGGCCATTAATAGCAATTCTAGAATGAGGATTACCAAAAAGAATACTAGTAAATCAAATGAACTTCTTACTTGTACCAATGTCATGAAGAGACTGCAGGATAATGTCCCAATCAACCCTGTCATAGGCTTTGTCAAAGTTAACTTTGAATAAAAAACAATCAATATTATTTTCACTAGCATACTAGAAGCCTTCCAAAATGGAAATAATGGCATCAAGGATGAATTTTCCATTAATGTAACCCTTTTATGTGGGATGACCGCGGGCTTTTCAAGATAGACTCGTGCCGCCTTTTAGTCTTCTCCTTTAATAGGAGTGTTAGGCTTCGATGTGATGGGGGGGGGGGGGAGTCTTCCTTGTTTGTGGTCAGTTTTCTCTCCATGTTGAAGGGTACTGCCTTTGGATTTTGAATAGTGAAAGTGGTGCAAGTTCCTTTTGGCCATGGATGTGGCTTCATCCTCTCTCGTGAAAAGTAATCGGGCCCCTCCCCCTGGGGAGACCGATATCCTGGCCGCTCTGCTGGAGGGAGGGTCGTGTGCCGCCCCTGGGGCATCCGAAAGGGTTGAATCCCCCATCGTGTCCCTCAGCAGACCCATAGTTCTGTCTGCTCAGGAGGAGCTCAAGAAAGTGTGCCTCGTTGGCCAAGTGTTTGGCCCTAGGCCCCGCTCGAAACTGTGCGACAATGGCTTCGAAAAGAGTGGTTCCCTAGAGGACTAATTGTTAGCAAATGTCAGTTCTTACCAGCGAACCACATGCTGCTAGTCTTTGAAAATGAAGAGATGGCGTTCCAAGCCCTAAGCGTTGGCACCTGGCAGCTCGGTCGGGCGACCCTGTGCCTATTCAGATGGTCCCCGGACTTTACTCCCGACAAATCGAAATCGCTTCGGTACCCTCTTTGGGTTGAGCTCCCGAATCTTCCTTACTTCTTGTACAACTTCGTGTGGGACATTGTCTCTCCTATCGGCAAGCCGTTGGCCTCACGCGATGACATTGGTGGTCTCATCTATGAAGGCGCAAGACACTCGTTCAATGCTAGGTGGCACCCCCAAATCTGTGTCGAGGCCGACCTCAGTTCGCCGCTTCCATCAATGATCAAAGTGGACATGGGCGAAGGAGATGTGTGGGAGCAGGACATCATCTACAAGAACCTTCCCAACGCGTGCTTTCGTTGTGGCCAGCAAGGTCACAGGATTAAAGATTGCCCTCTCAGGCAAAAAAACAAGCGCTTTCAAGAAGCCTCCAAAACTGCTCAAGACAACAATGACGAGTTGACCCACTCGACCAAGGAAGGGGAAGGCAAGGGCCTCCTGAATCCACAAGCTTATGCTGATGGCTTTACTGAAGTTAGAAGAAGAAGGAAAAGAAGCCCTAGGGCCAACGGTGAGAGAAACAACCCGCCACATACCCCCTATAGCAACTTGTATTGCAATCTAGAAAAGGAGATCAATGAGTTTGACTACCCAGGCGGGAAGCTACCTGAGGCAGACATCTACGACAAAGCCCTAGAGATCCCCGACAATAAAGAAACCCCCCAGGAGGGCTACACTACAAGCAAAGAAGATGGTTTCACCACTAGTAACGAAGACAACATGGATAGTGAAAGTTCCATCATTGGATCGACGATCCCGGAAACGGTGCCGAGCACGGGGCCCAAGTCTCCCCAGCAAGGGGCATCCCGCAAAGGAAAACAGCCCATGGAGTTACCCTGGAAAAGCCCCCACAAGAACAGATTTCTAAGTCGGGACCAGATCCCAGCGAAAAAGAAAGATGAAGCCAAGAGAAGAAAGGACAAAGCTCCCTCCCGCAAAGAAGGATCAATACAAAAATGATTGTCATCTCGCTAAATGCTAGAGGGCTAACCGACCCCTCAAGAGCGACCATCATTGGTCAATGGCTTCGCGACATTAGCTTAAACCCAGACTTTATATGCATTCAAGAGATTAAAATTGACGGAGAAGACCTCCAGAAACGGCTTAGGCAGGTCTCCTCGGCCCATGTGTGGATCCCAACGAAACACCCGCGGGGGTCTGGAGGAACGGCTATCGGTGTTAAACAACTCTGGTTTGAAAAGCTTGAGAACTTCATTGAAGATGTAAGTCACCGTTGGATCGCTGTCTCTTTTGGAGCTCCTCTTTGTGTTACTATGGTTTCTTTGTACGCCCCTAACGGGGATTTGGAGAGACGGAACACTTGGGCCTCCTTAGACTCGCTTCCCCACAACGTGCTCATATGTGGTGATTTCAACATGGTGGAGGACCCTATGGACAGATGGATGGGCAAGGGCAGGGTCATCGACAGTCGGGAGAAAGAAACGTGGGACATGACCAAACTTCACTTGGATTTGGTTGAATTCAAAGACTCAAATGGCTTTTCTTGGTCGAATCTCCAAGCGGGCGAGGACCTGAGGAAAGCTAGACTCGACAGATACTACATTTCTCAGAGTTTTACCCATCAGTGGGGCCATCCTACCATCACGCAACGCACTGACCTCACTATCTCTGATCACTACCCGATCGTTATCACTTTTCAACCTTCCAACAAGATCCGCAAGGCTCCGTGGTTCCATGCCAACGCATCCACCTTCTCTCTCCCCTCCGTCCATCAAGAAATTGCCGATGTGTGGAAGGTGGCGTTCACCTCTGGCTTGGCCCCAGCCAAGTGCTGGAGAAATGCGGTCGACAAGTCTCGTAAGATCATGATCAGAACTAAGAAGATGCTCGAGACTGTGCGGCGGGCTCGCAGGGTAGCTCTCTACCACAGACTCTGGCGGCTCGAGGAGGAAGTGAACAAAGGAAAACACCAAGCCCAGAAAGGTCTCCGAAAAATCAGAGCAGTGTTGAGATACGAGGAAGAAATACAAAGGAAAAACTTACAAATCTTCTTCAAGGAGTGGTGGGCTGGCAAAGCCGACAAACCCACCAAAGAGATGTGCCGTATCCTTAAAAGGAAACACAACAGAGATTCGATCCCCCTACTGCTAGATCCACTTGGCAATGTATGCAATTCGGAAGAAGATAATTTTGGCATCATCGAAGGGCACTTCACGAGACTCCTGGGAACCTCGAACCCCCTCTCCCACCATAGAAGGGACTGTATGGCTGCCATTTCTAGGGTTTCCCCCTGGAGGATTCCACCCAACCTCCACTCCCTGCTCCATGCTCCTTTCTCTGAATCAGAAATCATTGAGGTCATTGATGCCCTCCCTCTCGGTAAAAGCCCGGGACCCGACGGACTCACTAACGAGTTCTTTAAATCCTTCAAGCTGGTGGTTGCCACCCCTCTTCGGATGGTTTGGCAAGAAGCGCTAAAGTTTGGTGCTCTCCCTTCTTGTCTAAATAATGGAATTATCAAGTTGATACACAAGAAGGGGGAAAAGAACAGGATCGAGAACTGGCGGCCTATTACGATGCTCCAAACAGGATACAAGATCATCGCCAAAGTCATCGCCAATAGACTCTCGTGCCACCTGAGATCTTGGCTTAGTGTGGACCAAAAAGGTTTCATCAAAGGCAGGTCTATCCTGGAAACCATTATGGATATTTGGGAAGGTATTCAATTTGCAAATGAGTCTAATCAAGATGTGGTCTTCCTCAAGATCGATTTTGACAAAGCCTACGACAGGCTAGAATGGGACTATATTCTGCAGTCGCTCCAAGATCTCGGATGTAGTCAGAAATTGACCAAGATGATCGCGACCCTTCTCGGAAACGCAACGACCCAAATTAACGTTAACGGCAAACTTTCGAAGGCGATCCATCTGAAAAGGTCTATTAGACAAGGGTGCCCTCTGGCCCCCCTTCTTTTTGCCGTCACCACTGAGGGGCTGAGCAGACTTGTGGCACATCATGTTGAGGCTGGCAATATCAAAGGCCTCCGGCTGCCTCACGACCACGGTCAAATCATCATGAGACTGTTTGCCGATGATATGAACACGTTCGTTCACAATGATAATACTAGCCTGGAGACTTTCTAGAGGTGCCTTGCTACCTTCTGTGATGCCTCTGGATCCAAAATCAACCACTCTAAGATCGCTTTCAGGGCTATTGCGGGACATCATCCTGGCCTTCTCATTGATCATGGCTGTCAAATCATTCCGCAGGGCCAAATCTTTCGACTTCTTGGAATCCCCTTGGGGTTTGGCGTCTCTATGGAGCAGCGATGGAACTGGGTGCTTGCCAAACTTGAAAACAAGCTTAACTATTGGAGAGGTATGCAAATCAATCTCGCTGGACGTGCGATGGTTATCAACACGTTCCTCCTCTCTTCTACCATCTATTTCCTTTCTTGCTGGAGACCGAACGAGCAAGGCCTGTCCAAACTGAATAGTATTTGTAGAAACTTTCTTTGGACGGGCGATCATAACAGAAGGGGGGTGCCTAAAATCAAATGGGCCATCTGCACTAGCCCTAGAGATAGCGGGGGGCTGGGTATCCTGGACATTGGGTGTATGGCCAACAAACTGGCAGCCAAATGGATGATTAAGGCTTGGTGCAATAGGGAGGCCTCGTGGGCCAAGCTGATCTTCAGAAACAAGCATGAGTTGGCCCTCACGAGGTGCCCGAACTAGAAGAATCTCGACATCATGACCCTGCTATTCTCCCCGATCCCCGTCTCCCCGAAAGGCTCCAATCTCGTGTGTTCCCTTTGGAAGGGCTGGAATAAAGTCAAAAGCTTCACAAGAATTTGTGAAGACTGGAAGTGGGCGGCCGGAATCAGACAAAACGACTCTATCTGGTTTCCGATACATGGCATCCGGAGTGTGGAGTCGTGGAACATTCAAAATGCCAAGAAGTTATGGAACAAAGGATTCAAAAAATGGAAACACCTCTGGAAACATGACACCAACAGCTGGATCAACTTCGAGGATATTGACCCTCGCATAAACATCTCCTACGAAGAATGGAACACTTTGCAAAGCAGATGCCTCGCTTGGGATCGTCACAAGACTCGCCTTCTCATGGGACACGACACATCGAACGCGCGTGGTCTCAAATGGCACAATGGAAATAGCCTACTCAAAATCCCGAACATCAAAGAAACGACTGACCTCCAGATCAGCCTCAACAAGAAGTGGTGCCTGTCTTGGACGCGGCTTCGGTGGGACATGAAATTCATGGGTATCTGGCACCCACTTATAGAGATTAAGAAGTCTGTCCTCTTATGGCAAATTCTTCATCGAGGAATTTGGACCAACCATAAGGCAAGCAAACCTTGTGGGATCCCTCCTTGGTGCAAACGCTGCCACCGTGCAATCGAAGATGTCCCACACATCTTCCTTACTTGCCCCAACTCCTACAAAATCTGGCAGACGGTTGGAATGAAAATCAGACTTCAGAAACAGCTTAGTTGGAAACAAGTCCTTTTGGGAGAAGCGATTGGCTGCTCTGCGGCACTCTGGAACGCAATCAGAGGGGAAGTCCTGTGGAAAATTTGGCGGGAGAGGTGTGCTCTCAACTTCGGCGATCCCCCCAGGGAGTGGTCGATTGAGAAATCACTATTCCTCCTTGGCAAAAGGATTGTCAACAGTAAGAAATCCCCCCCCTTCAGGCACCATCAAGTCCTCCTGTTGATCAACAACAAGCTCAAACCCAAGTGGGCCCCGCATGAGGGCGACGAGAGGGTGATCAACCTTCTTTGTAATGCAACCTAGGATTCAATCAAGCTTCCCCTGCTTTGTGGGATTTGGGGGGTCCCGTGGGCACTAGTCCACTTCTATTGTACCTTTGTTTCTTAATTTAATTCAAGTCCGGGAGAGTAGGCTATTGCCGAACTTCCTTTATATAAAAATAATCCTATCCATTAGTGGGATAATTCTTCTTGCCAAGGAGGAAGCAAAAATTTTGTATAAAGAAGTCAAACAAGAGATAGGTCTCCTGTTGTTCAAATCTTCCTTAGGTCCTTTTTTGTAAATGAGTTTAATAACTGTAGTGTTGATAAAGGTTGAAAGTGTACCTCTCCTAGTAGCCTTTTGACAAATCAAGAGAATGTAGGGCACCAAAAGATCATTAAGCTCATGAAAGAATTCAATAGGAATACCATCAAAACCAGGGGATTTATAGGGTTCCAGTCTAATATCATTGGGAGAGAGGGGTACGTCCAAGATAGAGGCTAATGACTGCGGAATCATTTTTTTCCTTTTAAGGGCAATAGTGGACCTGTCTCTCTGGATGTCCTCCCCTCCCCTCAGAGGTCTAGAGAAAACATTGATAAAGAAGCTTAAACTCCCCTGTAAATTCTCCTTGGTAGAAGTAGCATAGCATCTTGAACTCTTTTTGAGAAAAGGAGCAAAGTACGTAGCTTTCTTCTTCTTCAACAAATCAAACATGTGCTTATTGGGCTCATCAACTTTACCAGCCTAAAATTCTCTAGAAGAAGCAAGATCATCACTGGCAGAGAGGTAATCCTCAAATCGTAGTCTTTTCTGAAGATCAAGGACCATTTGAAGAAATTTGGGGAACAATTAGGAGAATTCCTTATGTTATCTATCTCTCCAATAATCCTCATCCTTCTCTTATACCTACTCTCTTTGGCTTTTTTTTGTGTATCTAGTAAACATCTTTTGAATGTCTATGATGGAAAACTTTCAAGCCTCAAAGGGATAAGTCAGAAGTGAAGTGCTTCTGGAAAGTAGCCTTAGTCTCATCTCTGACACAAGGGATCTTGAGAAGGCGAACATCAATGTGAGGGCAACCAACCAGCTGCAGATTGTTGAATAACTGCTTTTCTTAGTTATGTTACAAATATTTGGGATACCAAGAAAAGTTCTTACACTCTTGTTTCCACCGGGGCATTCCGTCTGGAACCTTTGGAGATGAGAGATTTTATGTGCCATATGGAAAACATGCAATTAGATTGTTTAGTGACCTTTATAAATAGTTTTTATACTCTTGTCTAAATGTCCTCAAGAAACATGGGTTCTTCCTCCTTAAATCTATGTAGTCTATTTTCGATCTATATAAGTGTCTATATTGATGCCTATTGTCGATTTGAAGATCTCATATGCTAAGTACTCTTGTGGCTAACTCCCAAGACATTATACCTTCACTTTCATTCAGAGGGTGAATTTGGGGTTTGTCTAGATTCATTTTGGTAGATATTAGATCATTCTAGTGTTTTTGTGTTTTCAATGTCTGGAGCTTTGGAGTTGATCTAGTATATAGTCTTGTGGTTGATGACCATGAGCTTATAGTCACACCTTCATTTTGAGGATGAATTTGGGCTTTGTTTGGATTCATTCTAGTATTTATTGAATCCTTCTTCGGTTTCTCGATTTCTCATTCTAAAGAGCTCAGGGGCTCATATGATATATAGTATGATGGTTAACTACCATATGCTTATAGTTGCACCTTCATTTTGAGGGTGAATCTAGGTCTATCTAGATTCGTTATGGTATATATCAAATCTTTTTGGAAGAGCTCAAGAGCTAAATCCTAAATCTTGAGTTGCTATATAGTTTTGTGGCTGACTATCATGAGCTTGTAGTTGCACTTTCATTTTAAGTGTGCATTTGGGATTTGTCTAGATTCATTATGATACACCTTGGGGTTTGTTTATTTTACTTTGGAGAACTCAAGAGCTAATCTGCTATATAGTCTTTGGTTGAATTTGATGAGCTTTTAGTTGCACTATCATTTTGAGGATGCGTTTGGGATTTGTTTGAATGTTCATTATGATACATTTTAGGGTTTGTTTATTTTCAATCTGGAGATCTCAATACTTGATCTTCTATATAGTCTGGTGGTTGAATATGATGGTCTTTTAGTTGCACTATCATTTTGAGGGTGCATTTGGGATTTTTTTGGACTCATTTTTTTATGTATGACCCTTGTAGTTGCACTTTCATTTTGAGGATGCATTTGGGATTTTTCTAGATTCATTATGGTACATTTTGGGGTTTCTTTTAATTCAATTGGGAGAGCTTAAGAGCTAATCTGCTATATAGTTTGTGGTTGAATATGATGAGCTTTTAGTTGCACTATCATTTTGAGGGTGCATTTTGGGATTTATTTAGATTCACTTTGTTCTATTTGAAATCATCCTAGGGCTTGTTATTTTCAATCTAAATAGCTAAGAGCTGAGGACCTGATCTAGTAGATAGTTTGATTGCTGACTACCATGAGCTTATAGTTAAACTTTCATTTTGAGGTTGATTTCTATGCTTATCTTGATTCATTCTGGTATATATCAAATGATTTTGTGGTTCCTGTGTTTTCAATTTGAGGAGCTCAATAGTTGATATGCTATATATTCTAGTAGTACCATGAGCTTATCGTTGCACTTAAATTTTGAGGGTGCATTTGGGATTTTTCTAGAGTCACTTTGTCATGTATGAAAACATTATGCTTCTCTATCTTCAATTGAAAGACCTGAGGAGTTGATCTACTGTATAGTCTAGTGTTTGACTACCACGAGCTTATATCTACACTTTCATTTCGTGGATGGGTTTAGGACTGAAGAGATGATCTGCTATATAGACATCTGGTTGACTACCATAAGATTATAATCACACTTTCATTTTGTGTGTGAACTTGTGTTTTTCCTAGATGCATTGCAATATATATTAATTCATTGAAGGTTTTGTCTCTTTTCAATATAAAGAACTCAAGACCTTTTCTTCTATATGGTCATGTGGTTGACATACGATTATAGGTACAGTTCCATTTTGAGGTTGAACTCGAGGTTTATTTGGGTTCTTTCTTGTATATATTAAATCATTATCAGGTTTCTTTGATTTCACTATGAGGACCTTAAGAGTTGTTTTTTTATATAATTATTTGTCTCATGGTTGATTACCATAAGCTTATTGTTGCACTTTGATTTTGAGGGTGAATTTGGTATTTGTTTGGATTCAATCTGGTATGAATTCCAGGATTTATCTGTTTTTAATCTGAAGAGCTAAGAAGATGATCTGCTAAAGAGTCTAGTGGTTGCCTACCATGAGCATATAGTTACACTTTCATTTTGAGGATGAATAAGGGTTTTTTTTATTCATTTTGTTATATATTAAATTATTTTGGGGTTTTTATGTTCTCAATATGAGGACCTCAAGAGTTGATATGCATAATGCTATATAGGTTGTTAGTTGACTATCATGAGCACATTGTTTCTCTAGTTTTTTAGTTGAAAGAATTTAGGAATTGAGCTGCTATATAGCCTTTTGGTTGACTAACATGAGCTTATAGTTGTAATTTCATTTGGAGGGTGAATTCAAGGCTTCTCTGGATTCATAGGTATATATTAAATCATCTTGGGTCTATTTTTGATTTGAGGAGCTAATCAGCTAATCTGTCATATAGTCCAATGGTTGTCTACCATGAATTTTAGTTTCACTTTCATTTGGAGGGTGAGTTTGGGATTTTTGTAGATTCATTCTGTCATGTATTATATCATTCTAGGGTTCTTCTGCCTTTGATCTAAAGAGCTCAGTAGTTCAAAGGCTATATAGTCTAGTGGTTGACTACTAAGAGCTTATAGTTGGATGTTCATTTTGAGTGTGAATTGGGGTTTTTCTATACTCATTCTTGTTATATTCAATCATTCCAAGATTCATTTTTTTGTTTGAATTGAGGAGCTCAAGTGTTGATCTCCTATGTACTCTAGTGGTTGACTTTCATGAGCTTATCATGGCACTTTCATTTTGAGGGTGAACTTGGACATAATATTGTACTTGTTTGTACTATGCAAGTCTATAAGAATAGGCCTGCTTATGATCGACTGTTTGTAGTATTTTTATTCCACAACCTTGTCTACTCTCAAGAGATTAACATCCCACTCCACATTCAACAAGTTGTTTTTCGGTATCTCTATTTTCTATCTTGAAAAAAATTAAAGATCAATGTTTTCTAGTTCACGTATCTTTGTTTTCCTTCTTTGCAGACTTCAAACGTGGAATTACATGAGGATTCCCCTCTAAAATCAATGTTTTTGGTTCATATCTCTACTTTGCCTGGTTCTTAAGTACATCAAACTGACCATAACATATTTCTAGATTATGGTTGGTCTTTGTAAGATGATTCCCTTGTCTCTGAGATGGTTTTTGTTTTGAAGGCAGGCAAAGTGAATGCATTGATAAATAGTAGTGCACCATTATGGGGCTAGTTCAAAGCTCTAGAGTTTTGGATTTCTAGAATAATCATGGCATGCTATCATAGTGTGTGTTTGGTTAGGTCGCTAATAATGATACCTATAATAGATATCTATATTGTAATGACCCATCATCAATCAAGATTTTATTTGATATTTATTTGAGAGGTACGCATTCAGTGCTTCTAATAGATTTGTTTCACCAATGACATAAGATTTGCTTTTGGTATGCATTACAAGAGCATATGCACATCTTTGAGAGATTCATTAGCTAGATATTTTGGTTCCATAAGTAACATAATTGTTGAAAGATTGGTTTTAACATATAGGATGACTCTTTGCAAGATATTGAAGTGTTAAGTGATTATCAAATTATGACATTGCCTAATTTCTCTTTTGGTTGACACTTGCTCATCAAATACACTTCCAAGTTAGACATGCACTAAAGAATTCTAGATCAGTGGTTGTTGACATGTTTAAGAAGTTCAAACAACATGGAGGCTCCAAGATTCTATTTTTCCTAAGCTCAATTACCTTAAAACAAGTGTGGGGATACTTATGATCAAGCATGAATTTGGGTGTGAGCATGTTATGTGAAGGATTTCTCTTTGATTTGTGAATATAATGTATGCATGTTATGAGATGCACAATTGAGAAACTAAGTGAACTTGGATAAGTGAACATGCATGCACATATATGTTATATCTTTTTGCTAATGAGAAATGAATAGATTGGAAAGAGAACAAGTGAATACATGTTTGAATATGACTCTACGATGCATACATGTAATTAAGTGCAAGTAGGCATATGTTCTTTATATATGTAAATAAATTCATGAAGATTGAGCTATGTCGTATGAATTAAGATATATGGACGGTGTACATATGCTTTTGACAAGAGATAGACATTGATGACTCAACAAAATGGATTATTGTTTGTAAAGCCCATATGAAATCAAGACTTGTTATGAAGATTTATTTACCTCTGATTTTGTTTTTCTTTATCTATATCCTCTGCTTTCAATTGCATAACCAATAAAGACCGCTTTAATGGCTTTTACATCAAGCTTACCATGATCCTTCTTCTCAATGTGAACATAAGCTGGAGAACCAAAAAACTTTGAATTAACTCACATTGGGCTTCTTCCCATAATAAGCTTCATAAGGCATAATGAGCTTCAAAGATTTTGTGGAAGACCTATTCAGAATGTGATTAGTTGTATGTACTGCATCAAACCAAAAATTTGAAGAAAGTTTTTTGCATGACATCATACTATGCATCATCTCAACAAGTATCCTATTCTTTCTCTGGCTGCAACACCATTCTGTTCTCTCATGTAAGTAATAGAAAGTTGATAAGAGATACCTTTGTCTTCAAGAAAAGACTTAAACTCTTTAGACATGTACTCTCTCCTCTATCACTTCTCAAAATCTGGATCTTTGACCGACTTTCATTTCAACCATAGCTAAAAACTTCTTGTAAGTAGGAAAAACCTCCGACTTCACTTTCAGACCATAAATCTATGAATATCTTGAGAAATAATCAATGATGTTGGAGTCAATATCATATGGTCCAACAATGTCTTATGGTCCAAAAGTGCTCAGCAATAGATATAGTATATATTCGTTTAATATCCTCCATCAAAAGCATGTGAGTAGCGTGGCTAGTACAAACAGATCTCATCGATATGATCCCGGTTTGATTCCCAATGACGGCAGTGCGTGGAAGTTTCTTTTGAGAAAACCAAAATCTATGGCAGCCAAATTGCGATCGCTTTACTTGGAGCGACGCCAATTATTTCCGTTTGTTTTTGTCCGTAAACGATTTTACGTTGTGGTTTTGGAGGAGTACACAAGCTATTTAATGAGGTCATTGGGTGATTGTAAAATCGCTCACTCAAGGATCAAGGAGAACTCATCAAGAGTCTCTCAAGGAGATCAAGGAGGAGGAGTCTCACAATCTTGGAGGAGGTGAAGATTTGGTGAAGGAGAGGCTACTCTCTTAGAGTAAGAAGTCTTCTACAAGGTGGTGGTAACTATCTTTTGTGAGTTACCATTATATTTTATTTTTAGGGTTTCTCTACCCTAATCTCAAAATTAGGATTGGTTGACTTACTATTTTGTTACACTATTTTGTGAGAATAAGGTTAGCTTCGTTGCTCATTCACTTCACACACTTAGATTATTTGAACATAATCTAAATTTTGTATCATCATCTTCTTGGACATTCTTCCAATAGTGAGTGCACCACTTTATATGGTTGATTAATACTGCCATGTTGTAATTTGGACATCTATTATTTTTAGTGAGTAAACATCTTGCTTACGTTCTCTATCCTTGTCTCAAGGTCTTTCTTTCTATCTCTCACTTATCATCTTAATTAATTAAGTGTGTATGTTCAAAGAGTTTTATTTTGGAATGATCCTAGGGCCCCAAATTCCAACACTTGGTATTAGAGCATAATTGACATACACACTTAGTTAAGATGAGTGAGATTAGAATTGAGATTGAAGACAAGTTGGATGGATCTTCTAATTATCTCATGTGGAGTTTCATGATGATGAATATTTTAGTGACAAAGGATTTATGAAGTATCATCAATGGATCCTTAACATGACCCAGACGAGAAGGCGAAGAAGGAGCTATAGCAACTTCAAGAGGTACTGGAGTTACTGCTACAGAACCAACTGAAGAAGAGGTAACTACTTTGACATCCAGAGTCACAGGTAGGTCTTTACCTACAGTTCGTCCTATTGAAGGTCAGGCAAGGTGGGATGCTAGAGGTGCTTTAGCACTTTCATTCATAGCAATAAGTGTCAAGAAGCATATTCTACTACATATCAGATCTTCCAAAAGTTCTAGACAAGCTTGGTTAAATCTTGAGAATCTTTTTCAGAGCGAAAATCCTGCTAGGAAAGCTCACTTAAGGAGACAACTAGCAAATACAAGGATGAAAGCTAGTGAGTCAATTGAAACCCACATTACAAGACTCTTTGACTTGAGAGATCAATTTCTAAATGTAGGAGTTGAGATATCAGATGAAGAAATGGTAAATAGGCTAATGAATTCACTTCCTATTTCATATCGGTCTTTCATAAGTACTTACTCTCACCACAAGAGATAGAGAGGTTACATTTAAAGAGTTAGAATTCTTGTTGTTTCGAGAAGAAGATCAGTTGAAGGGAATGGAAGAGAATGAAGAAGCACTTCCATCTTCATCAAAGGGTAAAAAGAAGAAGAAGGATAAGACAGGAAAGCAATCCAAGAAGGAAAATAGGTCCCTCTCACCTTCTACTTCAGATTCTGTTTCTACTACATCTAAAGAGAAGTCTTCTAAGAAGAAGGAAGTAATACGTTATTACTGCAAGAAAATTGGACATTTAAAAGCAGCATGTTATAAAAGGATTGCAACAGAAAAGAAAAAGGCATCAGGTAATGTTGTAGAAGATGATAAAAAAGGGAAATCTCAAGGTGATTCTTATGCCTATATCACCAGTGAGGAAGTAGCTTCTAATCACGCAGCTTTACAAGTTCTTTCAACAAGTCCTTGGATATTTGACTGAGGTGCTACAAAGCATATGATAGGTTACAGAGATGTGTTCTCTTCTCTTTCCTATTCTTCAAGTAGAAGAGTTACTATTGCAGATGGCAATGATTTGGATGTTGTGGGAATAGGTAAAGTAACCCTAAAGTGAAGAGAAGGTGGTAATTTTCAGATTTTAGATGTTCTATATGTACCTAAAATGAAGAAGAATCTGCAATCTATATCTTCATTTTTAGGTGATGGTTTTAAAGTTGTATTTGAGAGAGATTTTTGTAAAACCTTATCACACAAAGATGAGAAGTGTATTTTACAAGGTAAGCATAGAGGAGGGATCTTTGTTTTGTCAAAAATCAGTCAGGCTTATGCAGTCAAATCTTCATCACCGATGGAAGATATGAAGCTATGGCATGAAAGATTTGGACATATTAGTTTTGGAGTTCTCAAAAGTATCAAAGACAGAGGTATGGTTGAGAGTTTACCATCATTCAAGCTACCAGATGATACAGATATATGTGAAGGTTGTCTTGAAGGTAAGATGCATAAACTACCTTTCAAGAAACATGGTCATATTTCAGCTACCAGGAAATTGCAGATTATTCATTCAAATGTGAATGGACCTATGAGAGCAGACTCTATTCAAGATTTCATATATTTTGTTCTATTCGTCGATGATTTTACGAGATACTCATGGATCTATGGTCTTAAGTTGAAGTCAGAAGTCTTTCCTATGTTCAAAAAATTTGTAGCTATGATTGAAAATGAAAATCAGGAAACTATCTAGATTCGCAGAAGTGATAGAGGTGGAGAGTTCTTGTCAAATGAGTTCCATAGATTTCTTGATGAGAAATGTATTACTATACACCTTACTATTGCTTATACTCCTCAGTAGAATGGTGTTCTAGAAAGAAAGAATAGAGTACTTGTTGAGATGATGCGAAGCATTATGGCATCCAATAAGCTTTCACCAAAATTCTAGTTTGATGTAGTACATACAACTAACCACATTTTAAACAGGTCATCTACAAAAGCTTTAAAGGTAATCACAACTTATGAAGCATATTATGGTAGAGAACCTAATGTGAGTTACTTCAGAGTGTTTCGATCACTTTCTTATGTACATATTGAGAAAAAGGACCAAGGTAAACTAGATGTAAAGGCAAAGAAAGATGTTTTTGTTGGATATCCTATTGAGAGTAAAGGATATAGATTTTATGTTCCAGAGAGAGGTGAAGTTATTCTTTCATGTAATGCTTATATTGCTGAAAATAAGGTTTATGATAAGGAAGCAGAAACTCCAAAGTTCAGTAGTGAAAATGATTATGGATTTTTTAGAACGATTCTGGATGTACATGTTCAGCCATATCAGGAGGGATTTAAAATTCTAGGATTTAAGAAAAGGTTGAAGAAAGAGGAATTTCACAACCTTCTATAGATTCAGTTCCACAAAAGACTTTGGTTCCAAAAATGGAAGAAGTTAGAGTTCCAGAAAGTCCTAGTACCTCGGCAGGACAAAATCGAGAACCTGTGGAAGCTGAAGAGTCAGAAAGAGTTTCACCACTATTTAAAGATACACCTACTCGGTTATATTAGACTTGGAAAGATAGTGGTATAAAGACTTTTACTTGAAGAACAAGGAGTCAGACTAGACAACAACAACAAGCTCATATAAGAACAAGAAGTCACACTAGACAACAACAACAAAAAGATGATGTAAGTTTTGTTGAAGACTTTGAGATTCATGATATTTTGGCTTTTACGACAGTTCAAGATGAACTTGCATGTGTTAAAGATGCACTTAACATTCCTATTTGGAGAAAAGCTATGCAAGAAGAGATTGATTCTATTCATAAGAATCAAACTTGGCAGCTATGTCAGAGGGAAGAAGGCTATAGGTGTAAAATGGATCCTCAAAATCAAAAGGAAAGCACATGGTACTACTGACAGGTACAAAGCAAGATTGGTTGTCAAAGGATATGCACAAGAAAAAGGTATTGATTATGATGAGATGTTTGCTCCTACATCTAGGATGACTGTTAATAGGTCAATACTTGCTTTGGCAGCACATTTTAGTTGGCATATATATCAACTTGAAATAAAGACTACTTTTCTAAATGGTGATTTATATGAGGATGTGTATATTGAGCAGCCAGAAGGTTTTGAAGAGACAGGTACAGAACACTTAGTGTGTAAGCTTTAAAAATCTTTGTACGGATTAAAACAGGTACCTAGAGCATGGTATGAAAAGATACAGACATATCTTTTATCCATTGGTTTCCATAACTCAGATGCTGCTCCAACTCTTTATGTCAAAGCTGAAACAGGTATGATGATTATAGCAATCATTATGTGGATGATATTATAGTCACAGGTCCCAGAGATGAAGATTTGGAGATGTTCAAAGAACAATTGAAGCAAACATTTGATGTGAATGATTTAGGCCTTTTGCATTATTATCTTGGGATTCAGTTTTTGTTTCAAGATGAGTGTATCTATATGACACAGCAGAAGTACATTGAGAAACTTTTGGAAACGTTTCAGATGGGTGATTCTAAACATATGCAAACACCTATGGATCAAAATGCATGTTTACAAATGGTAGTAGATGCAGAGCCATTTGATCCTACTCTATATAGTCAAGCAGTTGGTTGCTTGATATATCTTTTAATACACATCCTGATATATAGTTTGCAGTTTCTCAAGTATTAAGGTTCATGCAGAATCCGACAATGTTACATTGAAAAGTGGTAAAACGGATCTTTCGATATTTGAAGGGAACTTCAAATTTTGCTATGGTATTTTTGAAATCTACACATTTGTTACTAAAAGGATTTTCAAATTCTGATTAGGCACGTAATAGAGACACAATAAGAAGTACTAGTGGATTTTGTTTTTATCTTGGAGATTTTCTTATCTCATGGCTATCGAAGAGACAACCGACTATTGCCACTTCATCGTGTGAAGCTGAATATCGTGCAGCATTTACAACGACTCTAGAGTCTGTTTGGTTGCACAAGATTTTCAGTTATCTTGATGTAAGAGTACATGAACCCATTCAGATATTTTCAGATAGCTAGAGTGCTATAGCTATAGCTAAGAATCCAGTACATCATGCAAGGACAAAGCATATAGAGGTACACTAACACTATATTCCAGAGCAGATAGCTAAGAAGCTCATTGAGCTAGTTTATGTTCCTTCTAGTGAGAATGTTGTAGATATATTTACGAAAGCATTGACTAGAGATAGTCATGAGAAGATTTGCATGTTACTGAAGCTTGTACCAATATGACATTGAACGAGGGATTGTTGGAGTCAATATCATATGGTCCAAAAATGTCTTATGGTCCAAAACTGCTCAGCAATAGATATAGTATATACTCCTTTAGTATCCTCTACATCAAAAGAATGTGGGCAGCGTGGCTAGTACAAAAAGCTCTCATCGATGTGACCCGGGTTTGATTCCCAGCGACGGAAGCACGTGGAAGTTTCTTTTGAGAAAAGCAAAATCTATGGCGGCCATCTCTTGACAATCAAAACAATCATGAAAGCATGTTGTAGATCTTCAAATTCTCCATGATGTTTGCATATCCCTTCAATAATGGCAATCCAAATATCCAGCTTTGCATATAAACAGGCAAAAAATATAATAAAACATAGTTATTATCTCCAATGTATCATTCTAAATATCTTAAGCTATTTTCATGAAATCTAAAGAAGCAATAAATATAATCAAAGCATATATATTACCTCAATCATATCACTCCAATGGCATAGCTCTTCTTTTCTTAGAACTCATCCATATATCAAACATGCCAATCCAATCTATTGAAGAAATTTCAAATCCATCTATGGACAAGAACATTAGAGCATCTAGTGTTTCCAAACCCAGTGAGCACCATGATGTATTTTTAATAAAATTTTGACATGAAAAACCACGTTGACATGTTGTAGTGGTTGTAATAACAAATGATAGCTGCCATAATTTCATCATTTCTGGAAGCATGTTCCACCATGATTTATTTGACCTGCATGATTCCCAAGCATCATGCATAGATTTATTTTTGCAATATGATACAAAATACCAACAAACGCTTCTCTCTCATTGGTACATCACTGTATATCAATTGTTTGGCTATCAACATTTAGTCGATTAATCAATCACTCCAACCACTCAACGATTATTCTCTCTCTCTCTCTACACTGGACCCAATGGATAAGAAGATGGGATGAATACCTTAAAAGCATTGAATATTGGAATAGGCCTGCATCTTTATTTTCCAAGCCGCATAGTTGTGTCGATCAAGTTTCTCAATCATTGAGGGAAAGTTGTCACCCATCTCAATCTAGCTCGAATACCACTAAAAGAATTTGGAGAAGCTTGTAGGAGGTAGAAAAGTGAGTTGCGAAGCGACGAAGTTCAGTCCAAGCAACTAGCACAAGACCAGCCCTTGAGCTTATGGAGACTCAAATAGACCATATAGGCATGCAGTAAGTGCAATAAAATGCACTATGTACTTTGGAGCTAGGAGAAAGACTCGATGCAAAATAGATAGGTTTGCACATTGACTAGCTCAAAAAACTTATTATCTTTGGATGAGACAACCAATTTCAAATGCTCATAGCAGCCAACATTATTGCAATTGGAAAAAGTCCTTTCGCAGGAGTGATAAACATAGGGTTGAGTGTATAGAATGCAGAAGAGTACAAGAAATCAGCAAAATATGCTTTTGGAATGAACCTGGCACTCAACACTAGTACCTCATATTTTTCAAGAATGTGTAGAGATAGACCTTGAGATAGAAAAACTGAGATTTCTCCCAATCTACTAAACCAAATGCTTCTATACACATACACTAGACCCTAATATGTTTCCAATGCATGCAACTTTGTAGAGAGAACAACAGCCTGTGCAATCTTATTGTTGTTGAAGAAGATGATGTAGAAAAATGAAGGTGTTAGACAATGATGAACACGTGTATGCATATTGCTTCCATGTAATGTACAAGTGATTTGAAGTATTTATATGACTCTTGAAGTGCTCCACAATTTCTACACGTGGATTTTGAATTCAAATGAAGGCGGGACTAGTTGTAGGGAATCAATTCACTTTCCTAGAATGTAGGAAATGTGAACATCTCGTTTGATCTACTTTTAGGTGATTTATTGATTCATTGATTGCAACTCAACCACCTCAAATTTGTGGAATTTTAGTTCTCTTTTTCACCCTTTACATGTGTAAAGCTCTAGGCTTGTACAATGGTAAAAGATCCAAAAAAAAATCTTTTAAGAAAATACAATAAATGGACATAGGTAAAAGAATGATTCAATGGATATTTTGGCATAATCCAAACCATAGCTTTTTTGATGTAAATCAAATCCACCTCAAGCATACTGTAAGGTTGATGTTCCAACAAAGATGTCTCACGCATTGACATATTACATAGACAAAAACTTTTGTACTACACATAAGCAAATATACAACTAAGCATTATACACACAATCTTGGATATAAACACATACAAGTGGAAAACACAAATTTTTTGTTTAATAGGCATATTCTTATAGCTGATAAAAATGAAAAGATAATAACTGCTCAACATAGATCTCATGTGAGAAAACTCTTGAAAATCAGTAAAACATTTTGCATCTACATTTGGTATCATGCCACCACATTTGGTGTCATTCTTTGCCATTCAAGTAGGCAAGTGGCTTCTATGCCACCAAAATAATCATTTCCCATGTATGGCACCAAATGTTGAGGATGAAAAATTGTACTATGATGAACAATAACAGAACATCTCACAAGGTACCATACTTCAAAACTTATAGTTTTCAAATACAATATCAACTTGACTGAAAGCAAGAAGTTGAAGACTATTCATAAAATCACATAATCCAGACTAGATTTTGTGCAATAGCTACTTTTGCATAACAATGCTTACAAAATCAAACAACTTTAATCCATAATAGATAGAATTGTATATAGACAAATACTAATTGGCCCAACTACACATATACAATTTTTTTCGTAGATGTGAATTCAAATCCCAATTCCTCTCGTTATATTATTGTTTGAACTTTAAAGTCAAAACAATATTGTGATTCACAATGTATTCGCATGAGATATGTAGCACGTTGAGCATGTTTTTGTACAAAGATTGAATCTCAAACATAAGGTATTATTGGATGATTCGAACCGTATTTCTTTGCAACGCATAAATTAGAAGTTACATAATTGATAAAGGCATTTTTTTTCTAGCACAGATACATTTTAAGAGATTGACATGGAGGCAAAAGCAATAACATAAATTTACCATTCGTTGCTGGTTCATTGAATGCTCTAGAGAATTTTGAAAGTGCAACTGTTTTTTTTTTTAATAAAGGAAGTTCGGCCTTAGCCTACTCTCCCGAACTTGAATTAAATAAAGGAAAAATACAAAAGAAGGGGACTAGTGCCCACGGGATCCCCCGAATCCCACAGAGGGGGGAAGCTTTTACAAAGACTAGATGGCTTTACAAGAAAAAGGTTAATCGCGTGCTCATCCCCCACATGCATGGCCCACATGGGTATAGTGTGTTCTTGGTCAAAGGAGTACTTGATGACTCCTAAGAAAAATAGGGGGGGGTCTTACAATTAGCGATCCTTTTGCCAAGGAGGAACAATGAAAACTCAATCGACCAGAGTTTCAAGCGTTCCTGAGAGTCACAGAGCGATCCCTCCCTTCTCACAGCAGAACTGGCTTCCAACTGATATATTTCTAAGGACTAATTTTCATTCCGATGATCTGTCATAGCCTTTGTGGTAGGGCTTGCAAGGCTTACATGGAGTTATAGAGGAGGTTGATAAACCTCGCATCCCCATCATGTGGAGCCCACTTGGTTTTAAGCTTATTGTTGACATACTATAGCTCTTTGTGATGTCTGAAAAGGGGGGGGGGTTCTCACAATTAGCAATTCTTCTGTCGAGAAGGAAAAGGGACTTCTCGATCGACCACTCCTTGGGGGTATTGCCAAAGTTTTTAGCACATCTTTCTGACCAAATCTTCCAAAGGATCTCTCCCCTAATCACATTCCACAATGCCACAGAGCAGCCGATCACTTCACCAATGAGGGCTTGCTTCCAATTGATTTGTTCTTGGAGTCCCAAAGAATGACCAAGGACCCTCCATGACCGAAGGGATTTAGGGCAAGCAAAGAACAAGTGACCAATATCCTCTTTGCTACGGCAACATCGCTTGCACCAGGGTGGAACCCTACAAATCTTGTTGGCTTTTGCGTTGGTCCATATTCCAAGGTGTAGGATTTTCCATAGGAGAACCGACTTTTTGTTTTCAATTAGAGGGTGCCAGATAGACATAAATTTCATATCCCATCAAAGTCGCATCCAGTTGAGGCACCATTTCTTGTTGAGACTAATGTGAATGCCATTGCAAGCTTCGACCTCAGGAAGCTTGGAAAGGCGATTACCATTATACTATTTAAGACCCTTTGGGTCCAGAGAGTCATGTCCCATAAGTAGTCGGGTTTTCGATCGGTCAAGGCGTCTGCTCAGTAAAACATTCCATTCCTCGTATGTGACCATAGTAGTAGGACCTTGAGGTCCTCAAAGTCCACCCATCTATTTGTGTCCTATTTCCAAAGGTGCTTCCATTGTTTGAATCCCTTATTCCAGAGTCTCTTGGCACTCAAGACATTCCAAGGTTCCACGTTTCTCATGCCTTGGATCGGGAACCAAATAGAGTCATTTTGTCTTATACTTGCAGCCCACTTCCAATCTTCACTGATTCTGATGTGAGGTTTGAATGTGTTCCAACTCAACCACATGGATTTTACCAGGATCGAACCTTTCGGTGAGACCGGAATCGGAGAGAATAGGAGCGTGAGAATGTCAAGGTTTTTCCGTCCAGGGTAGCCTACCAAAGTGATCGCGTTTGTGTTTCTGAAAATTAGTGTGGCCCAAGAGGAATCTCTATTGCACCACACCTTAATCATCCATTTAGCCGCAAGTTTATTGGCCATGCTGCCAATGTCCATAATACCCAAACCTCCATTCTCCTTTCGGCTAGTGCAAAAGGACCATTTAATTTTAGGCACCCCCCTCCTATTATGGTCCCCAGTCCAGAGAAAGTTCCTACAAGTACTTTCTAGTTTGGCTAGATCTTGATTCTTCGGTCTCCAGCAAGAAAGAAAGTATATGATTGAGGATATGAGGAACGTGTAGATGACCATGGCCCGGCCAGAAAGGTTGATTTGTAAACCCCTCTAGTAGTTAAGTTTATTATTAATTCTAGCAAGGACCCAAGGCCACGTTTGTTCCAAAGTAACACCGAAACCCAAGGGGATACCAAGAATGCGAACGACGTGACCTGATTGAATGCTTTGGCATCCTTGCACAATGAGGAGATTGGGTTGATTCCCTTTGATAGCGCTGAATGCAGTCTTGGTATGGTTAATTCTAGATCTAGAGGCCTCACAAAACGTGTCAAGGCATCATCAAAAGGTTTCCAAGCTGATATCATCATTGTGAACAAAGGCATTCATGTCATCCGCAAATAGCCTCATGGTCATTTGCCCTGAGTTATGTGGCAAAGTGATGCCTTTTATGTGACCAAGCACCATTTGTTGCTCCACAAGTCGGCTCAATCCTTTAGTGGCAATGGCAAAGAGCAACGGGGCGAATGGGCAACCTTGCCTGATGGAACGTTTCAGTTTGGTTGCCTTTGAAAGTTGTCGGTTGACATTGACTTTGGTCGAAGCATTGCCTAGGAGAGTGAAGATCATCCTGAGGAATCTGTGACTACACCCAAGGTCTTTTACCGATTGTAAGATATAGTCCCATTCCAATCTATCGTAGGCTTTGTCAAAGTCAATCTTGAGAAATACAATTTCCTGATTAGATTCTTCAGCGTAGTCCAGCCCTTCCCAAATATCAATGATGGCTTCCAAAATGAAAGTCCAACTGTTGATCAAGCGCATCTCAAAGGTTCTAAATATATATGACCCAAAAAAATAGTCAGAACGAGGATGTTGTTAAAGTAGATCATAACTAAAACCAATGTATTGAGTAAATGATCACTCTTGAGCAAGTTATTTCTAAGAAGATTTCTATACCTTGAGTAAATGGCCTTGCATGTCTCGAGGAAGACATCCATGCTTTCATATCACAAACATACACATACGCCAAGCATGGGGTTTGAACTTTTTTGACAAGCTGGCCGAAAGCTATGGCAGGCTGTAGCTTCAATATCCATCATGAGCGGGATGATGAATCATTCGGACAATAAAGAAACACATCTATCACAAATAAATCGAGCTTGCCTGTCAAAGACTACAATATGAAGAGCATTCGAAGGCATGTGAGTCATGACGTGCATGACTCTTGATTTGCCTTGATTCTTGCAGCTCCAACTTCAACTTCCCACTCGCAGATTGCTCTCCAATCTCACTCTCTGTTCGACTTTGCTCGTCTCCCTCTCCTCGACTCTGGCTGCTAAGGAGTCGGGGGAGGGAAAATACGTTACAACTTACTAGTAGATCTCAGAAGTTAGGGCCTGACAATAAAGAAACCTTCCAGGAGGGTTACACTACAAGCAAAGAAGACGGCTTTACTACTAGTAACGAAGATAACATGGATAGTGAAAGTTCTATCATTAGATCGACTATTCCGGAAATGGTTTCCTATTCTTCCCAACAGGAGGCATCCCGCAAAGGAAAAAAACCTATGGAGTTACCTTGGAAAAGCCCCCACAAGAACTTATTGCTAAGTCGGGATCCCCTCCTAGTGAAAAAGAAAGATGAATCCAAGAAGAGAAAGGATAAGGCTCCCTTCTGCAAAGAGGGTTCACTATGACAATGATCATCATCTCGTTAAATGCTAGAGGGCTAACCGACCCCTCAAGAGCGACCATCATTGGTCAATGGCTTCGGGACATTAGCCTAAACCCAGAATCTATATGTATTCAAGAGACTAAAATTGATGGAGCAGAACTCCAGAAACGGCTCAGACATGTCTCCTCGACCAATGTTTGGATTTCAACCTCACACCAGCGGGGGTCCGGTGGGACGGCAATCGGTATTAATCAATTCTGGTTTGAAAAGATTGAGAATTCCATTGAAGATGAGCGCCATCAATGGCTTGCTATTTCTTTTGATGATCCCTTTTGTTTTACTTTAGTTTCAATGTATGCCCCTAATGGGGAGTTGGAGAGACTGAACACTTGGGCCACCTTGGACTCGCTCCCCCACAACCTGCTTATTTGTGGGGACTTCAACATGGTGGAGGACCCTATGGACAGATGGAAGGGCAAGGGCAGGGTCATCGATAGTCGGGACAAAGAAACGTGGGACAAAACCAAACTGCACTTGGATTTGGTCGAATTCAAAGATTCAAATGGCTTTTCTTGGTCAAATCTCCAAGCATGCGAGGACTTGAGGTAAGCCAAACTCGATAGATGCTACATTTCTCAGAGCTTTACTCATCAGTGGGGCCACCTTCCCTCTCGCAACGCACTGACCTCACCATCTCTGATCACTACTCGATCGTTATTACTTTCCAACGTTTCACCAAAATCCGTAAGGCTCCTTGGTTCCATGCGAGCGCGACCTCCTTCTCTCCCCTCCGTCCATCAAGAAATTATTGATGTGTGGAAGGAGATGTTCACCTCCGACTCTTCCCGAGCCAAGTGCTGGAGACGTGCGGTCGATAAGTCATGACAGATCATGATTAGATCCAGGAAGATGCTCGAGAGTGTGCGGCGGGCTCGTAGAGAAGCTCTATACCATAGACTCCGGAGACTTGAGGGGGAAGTGAACAAAGGAAAATCTCAACCCTAGAAAGGTCTACGAAAAATCAGAGCGTTGCTGAGATACGAGGAAGAAGTACAAAGGAAAAATTTGCAAATTTTCTTCAAGGAGTGGTGGGCTGGCAAAGCCGACAAACCCACCAAAGAGATGTGCCACATCCTTAAAAGGAAACAAAACAGAGAATCGATCCCCCTATTGCTAGACTCAAATGGCAATGTATGCGATTCGGAAGAAAATAATTTTGGGATCATTGAAGGGCACTTCACAAGACTCCTGGGGACCTCGAACCCCCTCTCCCACCATAGACAGGACTGCATGGCAGCCATATCTAGGGTTTCCCCCCACAGGATACCACTCAACCTTCTTTCCCTGCTTGATGCCCCAATCTTAGAAGCAGAAATCATTGAAGCCATTGATGCCCTCCCTTGTGGTAAAAGCCTGGGCCCTGACAGGCTCACTAATGAGTTCTTTAAATCCTTCAAGTTGGTGGTTGCCAACCCTCTTCGTATGGTTTGGCAAGAGGCGCTCAAGTTTGGCACGCTTCTAACTTGTCTCAACAATGGCATTATCAAGTTAATACACAAAAAAGGGGAAAAGAGCAGAATATAGAACTGGCGTCCTATTACGATGCTCCAAATGGGATATAAGATCATTGCCAAAGTCATAGCAAACAGAATCTTTAGCCATTTGAGAGCGTGGTTAAGCGAGGACCAAAAAGGTTTCATCAAAGGCAGGTCAATTTTGGAAACCATTATAGATATCTGGGAAGGTCTTGGCTTTGCAAATGAGTCAAAACAAGATGTTGTCTTCCTCAAGATCGACTTTGATAAAGCCTATGAAAGGCTGGAATGGGACTATATTCTACAGTCGCTTAAAGATCTTGGATGTAGTAAAAAATTCACCAAGATGATCGTGACCCTTCTGAGAAATACATCGACCCAAATTAACGTTAATGGCAAACTTTCTAAGGTGATCAAACTTAGAAGATCAATTAGAAAAGGGTGCCCATTGGCTCCCCTCCTCTTTGCCATTGCCACGGAAGGGCTTAGTAGGTTGGTGGATGATCAGGTGGAAGCTAGTAATATCAAAGGCGTCCGTTCACCTCATGACCACGGCCATATCACCATGAGACTTTTGCCTGATGATATGAACGCATTTGTCCACAATGATAGTGCCAGCCTGGAGACTTTCTAGAGGTGCCTCGACACTTTTTGCAAAGCCTCTGGATCCATAATCAACCACTCTAAGATCGCCTTCAGAGCTATTGTCGGGTCCCAGCCCGACCTTCTCATTGATCATGGCTATCAAATCATTCCCCAGGGCCAAATTTTTCGGCTTTGTGGGATTCTCTTGGGGTTTTTGTGTCTCTATAGAGCAGCGGTGGAACTGGCTGCTGGCCAGACTTGAAAAGAAGCTAAACTATTGGAGAGGTATGCAAATCAATCTCGCTGGTCGTGCTATGGTTATCAACACATTCCTCGTTTCATCAACCATCTACTTCCTTTCTTGTTGGAGACCGAAACAGCATGATCTATCCAAACTAGATAGTATATGCAGAAACTTCCTTTGGACGGGTGACCACAATAAAATCAAGTGGTCCATCTGCACCAGCCAAAGAGATAGTGGGGGCCTTGGCATTCTGGACATTGGGTGCATGGCTAACAAACTTGCGGCAAAATGGATGATTAAGGCTTGTTGCAACGGGGAGGCCTCGTGGGTCAAGTTGATCTTCAGAAACAAGAATGAGTTTGCTCTCATGGGATTCCCAAATTGGAAGAATCTTGACATCTTGACCTTGCTGTTTTCCCCAATCCCCGTCTTCCCGAAAGGCTCGAATCTTGTGTCCTCCCTATGGAAGAGTTGGAATAAAGTCAAAAGCTACACAAGAATAAGTGAAGACTGGAAGTGCGCGGCTGGTATCAGACAAAACGACTGTATCTGGTTTCGGATCCATGGCATCCAAAGCATGGAATCTTAGAACATTCAAAATGCCAAGAAGCTATGGAACAAAGGCTTCAAAAAATGGAAACATCTCTAGAAACAAGACACCAACTGGTGGATCAACTTTGAGGATATTGACCCTAGCATCAACATTTCATATGGAGAATGGAACACTTTGCAAAGTAGATGTCTCGCCTCAGACCGCTATAAAGTTCGCCTTCTCATGGGGCACGACATGTCGACCTCGCTTGGTCTCAAATGGCACAATGGGAATAGCCTATCAAAAATCTCGAACATCAAAGAAACGATTGATTATTAGGTTAACCTCAACAAGAAGTGGTGCCTATCATGGATGCGGCTTCGGTGGGACATTAAGTTAATGGCTATCTGGCACCCCCTCATCGAAATCAAAAAGTCTATCCTCTTATGGCAAATTCTTCATCGAGGAATCTGGACCAACCTTAAGGCTAGCAAATTTTCTGGGATACCTCCCTGGTGCAAACGCTGCTACCGGTCTATCGAAGATGTTTCTCACATCTTCTTTACCTATCCCAATTCCAACAGGCTTTGGCAGAAGGTTGGAGAGATAATTAGTCTTCCAAAACCTCTCTGTTGGAAGCAAGCTTTGCTGGGAGAAGCAATCGGCTGCTCCGCAACTCTCTGGAATGCCATTAGAGGGGAGGTCCTATGGAAAATCTGGCGGGAAAGATGTGCTTTTAACTTTGGCGACTCCCCCAAAGAGTGGTCAATTGAGGAATCGTTGTTCCTCCTTGGTAAAAGGATCGTTAACTGTAAGAAATCCCCCCACTCCCTTCAAGCATCATCAAGTGCTCCTTTTGATCAATAACAAGCTTAAACCCAAGTGAGCCCCACATGAGGGTGATGAAAGGGTGATTAACCTTGTTTGTAATGCCATCTAAACTCCGTAAAAGCTTCCCTGTCTTTGTGGCATTTGGGGGGTCCATGTCAAGTTCTTTAAACTTCTTACATTTCATATATCATAACAAACTCATATGTACACTTGAAAAAACATAAAAAGATCACATGCATAGTATTGCCTTTAAACATTTGTACACATGCATACTTGCATTGACGAAGAACAAAAGCATAGAAAGAGTTTTCTTCTTGCATATTTGCATATTTTGAGAACAGGTGATGCTTGTATCAATCCTACAGAAGGGATTGATGTGCATCAATCCTGCAGAAGGTATTGATGTGCACAATGCAACGGATGAAAAAGGAAGATATATTTCAAAACATAGGCCAAGAAATGTTTTCTAATGACTTGAAGGCCCATAGTCAACAGACACTTATGTTCCCACAAGTCAATGTATCCAATGTAAACAAAATGATTGAAGAACAGTTAAAAGCAATGGAAATCTGAATACGTGAAGCTATGCAACAAAAATTCGGAATCCTTTTGAGTTAAAGTAAACCATAAATTCACTGGCGGAAACTATACAAGTAATGAGAATTAGCCTTAGAACCGTAAAAGAGGAAATGAATTCTGAAGAAGTTGTAGAAGTGAAAAAGAAGTGTGAGTTCTTGACCAATAAAATTCAAGAATTAGATTCATTCAAATGCAAGCATGAAAATGAGGGAAAAAGCCAAGGTATTTTTGTATATCCCTCTATGCAAAAACATTCGCTTGACCTTAGCAGATCCATCCCTAGACTTACACTTACAAAATCAAATAGGGTTCTGAAATGACTATTAAGATGTTTTTGGTGCAATCAATATGGTCATATGTTCTAGGATTGTAGGGCATATGATGAGGCAAGGAGATGTACACTGGTAATGCAAGAGGCAAGGAAAATTCCTAAGTATCAAGACTGTGCACCTTTACAATTGAATGTAGGAAGGGGTGGGATGAAGTAATTCCTAGGACAAACTAAAACTAAACCAAATCCATGTAAAGAAATTTGAAAATTATGGAAACCAGATAGACATGTGAACATAAAATCTAATGAACAAATTAGTGTGATATCAATTGAAAGTGAACATGAACTAATGGAAGAAAACAAAAGAGGACAAACAAATGGAGAAAATCAAAATGTTGAACCAATTTTGGAAAAACAAATGGATATACATCAAAGGGAATCTGGTCATAAAATTCAACTAAGATCATTAAAACTTCATGATTTCTATGTGTCATTTGATTGGAAGCTTCTAGTTAATGAGAAAATACCTGATAAAGAGAAAGTTACAGAACTACAAACTCAATTGAACATCAATATAAATAATCAATGCAACAATCAAATTATTTATAGTGGGCAAACTCTTGGGGTTGGGCAGCTATGGTGGCTCCATTGAACACATACGGGACACACAGACGAGAGAGACAGAGAGTGCTCTATTCAGATAAGCCGCACGCAGTGCGTCGTAGATCACGCGTGTTTTTTCTTTTTAGTTTTGTAGTCTTTTACATGTAAAGTCAATACAATGCCACATCATCAAATCTCCCCCTCAAGCTCAAAATGAGCTTGAATACAAACTGAAAGAAATACATATGTCCATACAAGATGAAATAACATGAAATGAAACCTAGATACAACTAAAGCTTTCTAACTCCTAAAGCTTCTCTAAAGTAGATGAACTTTTCTTTGGGAAGAGCTTTGGTGAAGATGTCCGCCACTTGTTCTCTAGTGCTGATGTGGATCAGCTCCACTTCTCCTTCGATGACCTTCTCACGAACAAAATGATAATGAACTTCGATGTGCTTCGATCTTGCATGATAAACTGGATTCTTCGATAACATAATGCTGCTCACATTGTCACAATAGATGATCACCTTTCCGTCGATGTAGACTCCCATGTCTTCAAGGAGGTACTTAATCCATGTTGCTTCACAAACAGCTTGTGTAATGCCTCTATATTCAGCTTCGGTACATGACAAGGCGACAGTTGGTTATTTCTTGCTACTCCATGAAATGGTTGCACTTCCAAGTGAGAATGGAAAACCACTAGTTGACTTTCGATCCATGACATTTCCTGCCCAATCTACATCTATGTATGCATATATAAATGGCTGAACTTTTCTCTCATAAAACAAGCCAAAATTACATGTTCCTTTCACATATCGCAATATGTGTCACACTGCATCCAAGTGCACTCTACATGGTTTATGCATAAAGTGACTCACCAAACCAACTGCAAAACTCAAATCTGGTCTTGTCTTTGTTACATAAATCAAACTTCCAACCATCTTCCTATACACATTGGCATCATGCAAGTACTTCCCATCATCCATAAGCTTAGCATTAGAATCAAGTGGCGTATCAACAGGTTTGCAAGCACTCATACCAAATCTCTCAAGCATTTCCAGTATATAATTGCGTTGTATCATCCAAATTCCTTCTTTCGTTGAACTTACTTCAGTCCCCAAAAATTATTTTAGCTCTCCCAAATCCGACATCAAAAATTCAGATTTTAGTTGCCTTTTCAAACCATCAATCCTCTTCTCATCATTGCCAGTAATGATCAAATCATCAACATAAATCACTAATAGAATCGTTTCGCTTCCTTGATTCCATACAAAGAGTGAATAATCAGCCTTCGATTGCATAAATTTCAGATCCAACAACTTCTTAGTAAATCGTTCACACCATGCTCGTGGTGCTTGTTTCAAACCATAAAGCGCTTTCTTTAATTTCATACATAGTCAGGATATTTTGGATGCACATAACCTTCTGGTTGTTGCATATAAACTTCCTCATGCAATTTGCCATTCAAGAATGCATTCTTAACATCCATTTGATACAATTTCCAATTGTTCATAGCAGCCCATGCAATCACACTTCTCACTGTTGTCATTTTCACCACTGGACTAAATGTTTCATCATAATCCAATCCATATACTTGTGCATATCCTTTTGTAACTAAACGTGCTTTGAATCTCTCCACTGAACCATCACTTTTGCACTTCACTTTATATACCCATTTACATCCAATAGCTTTCTTATTCAATGGCAATTTCACTAAATCCCATGTATCATTCTTCTTCAATGCATTCATCTCATCATCCATTGCTTTGCACCAATCTTCACTTTGTGACGCATCATGAAAATTCTTTGGTTCCTCATGCTTAATTCTCTCAGTCATGTATGCATAATGAAGCTTCATAGACTTATTATATAGATTTAGTCTATCCATAGGATGTTTTACTCTCGTAGATCATCTCAAAGGTGTTTCTTCATGTGTCTCTTTCCTTGCGTGTGGGGGAACATATTTCTCTTTCATATTTTTCAACGTGCCAGGCGTAACTATTTCATCGTCATTATCCAAATCAGATATGTAATCTCTCATCTTCTCTTTTCCTTTCTCCTTTGTCCTTGCACAGTCTTTTGCATTTTCACTCCATGACGTTTCAGGTATAGTAAACTCATATGAACCATAGTCTTGACTCTCTTCATGATCAAAATTCCTACGACTTGTTCCTGGCTCATTATGAACATTATGCATAGAATTATCCATATCATTCTCTATCATAGCCATGTCTTTGGATGCATACCATGATGCTTTTTCATCGAATATAACATCTCTACTCACTATACATTCTTTTGTAACAGGATTATAACATCGATATCCTTTATTCTCTTCCGAGTATCCAACAAATATGCACTTTTCAGATTTTGCCTCAAACTTGTGTCTCAACTGACTAGGCACATGCGCATAACAAATACTTCCAAAAACTCGTAAATAGCTAACATTAGGCTTATGCTTCCATAGCCTCTCATAAGGTGTGAGATCATGAACCATGCCTGTGGGAGCTCTATTTATAACATGCACAGCCGTATGACAAGCTTCTGCCCAAAACATATCTGGCATATTCTTTCATTCAACATAGCTCTAGCAACTTCCTCAATCACACGATTTTTACATTCTGCAACACCATTTTGCTGTGGTGTGTATCTACAAGATAATTACCTTTTGATTCCATGATCACTTAGGTACTGATCAAATTCTCTTGAGATATATTCTCCCCCTGAATCTGATCGTAGGCACTTTATATACATTCCCAACTGCTTTTCAACCATGTTTTTGAATCTCACAAAGCACTCAAAGACTTCACTCTTATGCTTCAGGAAGTAAATCCATGTATATCGGCTATAATCGTCAACGAATATCAAAAAATATAGTGAGCCACCAACTGATTTTTTTCTAGCTGGTCCAACCACATCACTATGGATTAGTTCTAGAGGTCTCCTCCTGTGCATTTCTCTTCTTGGAAACTTCATAAGTTGATGTTTTCCAAATGCGCATGCTTCACAAATTCTTTCAAAGTTTAAATGACCAAATCTTTGTAGTCCATGCACTAAAGTTTGCTTCTCCATAGACTTCAATTTCCTCAAATTGATATGAACAACTCCTTTATGCCATAATTCTGCTATATCTGAGTGTTCACTATTCTTGGCATACATACTTTGATAAAGAGGTGTGCCCATATCAAAGGTGAACAATCTACCCATCTTCTTTCCATGACCAAGCAATTTTCCTCTTTTGCCATACTTGAAATCATGTATGAAACAACCATGTTTGTTGAAAATTACTTCCATGTCCTAATTCGTAAGTTGACCAACTGAAACTAGGTTCTTTGTAATGCTAGGCACATGTAAAACATCACTTAAAGTGTTCCGAACACCATTATTTTGTATGAGCGGTACATTTCCAACATTGTTAATCAGCTCTAAGGTATCATCACCAATTGCCACATATTCTTTAGACTTCAAGGACTCTTTTGACTCAAACCAATCTCCTATGCTCGTCATGTGATTTTTGCAACCCGAGTCTATGTACCAATTCATATCATTTCCAGGTTTAGACATAATATTCAACACATGCTCCATTGCAAACATATTATCTCTGCCATAGTCTGTGTATGAACTCTCAGCAGAGAAGTTCCCATGTGACGCATAACGGCCTCTACCTCTTCCTCTTTGGCTATTCTTCTTATGATAGCAATCTTTTTCAAAATGGCCATACTTGCCGCAATGGTAACAATTCCCAGGTGCCTGTGATCTTCCTCTACCTCTAGAATATGATCTTCCTCTACCTCTTGACATATCCACTGTATTTGCATTTCTAGAAGATGATCGCCCTCGACTAGAACCTCTGCCTCTATTCTGAAAAAATGCATGATCTCTCAAATTGGCACTTCCCGATGCATTTAAACCAAGCTTTACTTCTTCTATCATGCAAAGAGCTACTAGCTCGTCAAAATCTGGCATAGTGCCTCTCACTGAGATCGAAGTATCTAGGCTCTTGTACTGCGGTCCTAGACCATTTAGCATAACTGAAACCATATCATCATCATCGACCATGCAATTTATGGAAGCTAAATCATCAGTGATCTTCCTAATTTCAGCCACATAATCTGTTATGAACCTATTTCCACGCCATACGCTATGCAACTTTTGCTTTAAGTGAATTTTTCTAGCTTTTATTGACGTACCATATATCTTATGGATTATATCACAAGCTTCCTTCGGTGTGCTAGCTTTCATAATATGTGGAATCAAGCTCTCTGATATACATATCGAAATCCAATGGAGAACCTTTCTAGATTTTTCTATCCACGTTTTATATTCTTTTTGCTATTCTGCATTCGGGTTCTCTGGCAACTCAGGACACTCGTCCTCTCCATTCACTAGTCCCCAAAGACCTTTTCCCATCAAGAAATTTTCCATTCTATAAGACCATATGTGCTAATTGTCTTTATTCAGCTTATCACCAACTATTTGCGCAATATTATCACCCATCCTTGCAATTTTGATACTTCTCTGTGCTATGGCAATTTTATGGCGAGGCCTAGAAAAAATTCGACAGCATTTCGACTGTTTTTCTAGATATGTGCACCAAAAACTGAATCTTCACAAGTAATCTTAATGGTTTCCCTCTTTTTCTAAGCACTTCTTGCGTCTCTATGCACTTATATGCTCAATTTCTACCTCTCCCAAAAAAATTCGGTAGAGTCTCCTTTGTCCAAACTATATATGAACCAAGTCAACTATAGTCGCTCCACTCAAAAAACCCAAACTCTAGGTAAAAGCATCAATAAGAGTCCGTAACGTAAGCAAATATACTATGACGGGAGGCCTCAGAAATCATACATTCATCCCGTGATCGATACATGAGGTCTTTGGAGTGTCTTCTCTTTGGTCTTCCACCTATATCACCAGAGTATCTCCAAGCATGAGAATACCCTAGTTAAAAACCTCACCACGTCCCTCAGTTTTTAGTTTAAATTCAAGGTTTCAGCAGGGTAATGTAAAACCTCACAAGGCGCGTGAGTTGTCCAATTAAGGACCCACAAAATGCTTACATTCGTCTCACAGCGTATGAGTATTGTCCATTCAAGGACCCGCAAGAAAATACATATCGTCGCCTGCCACATGCACTCGAAGAAAAAAACCCGAAACTCAAATGTGTACGTGGCTATTTCAGAATTTCAAACACTGATTTCAATATGTCCATGCTCCGCCATCAATTTGTCCATATCACCGAACTCGAAAAACAAACTCCGGACACTGAGCTGCGCATGAGCTACTGACAACCAGGAAGGGTTGAAGCAGGGTTTTCCAGTACCTCTGTTACACTTCATTAGGTGTCTGGCCATTCTTCCCACTCGTTCTTAGTGAATTATTGCCGTTTCCTATCAGGAGCTCCGATATTTACTGCGCAGAAGGGATCCTCCTCGTCGTCCACGTTAGTGTAGACTCTTCTTTAGAAAATCCAGATAAGATGATGGGGTTGTGATCTTCATCCCCTCATCGTATCGAGCGCTAGACAGTGAGGCAGACTTCACGTATGACTTCAAAAAGCTTGGTCCACTGTATGCCTCTGCGCAGAGGTGAAGATGACCATCGTCAAAGAAAATGGACTGAATTCTCAAAATTAATGGCTCGCAAACTGACTCCACTGTTCATAGTAGCATATGCAGCGTGTTCTTTCTTCTTCTCTTATTCAGTGAGTGTATCCGCCATCGAAGGGGCTCTGATACCACTTCTTGGGGCTGCGCAGCTATGGTGGCTCCATTGAACACATACGGGACACACAGACGAGAGAGACAGAGAGTGCTCTATTCAGATAAGCCGCACGCGATGCGTCGTAGACCACGCGTGTTTTTTCTTTTTAGTTTTGTAGTCTTTTACATGTAAAGTCAATACAATGCCACATCATCACAAACGAGGTGGAAGTATGCATGAGAGGAATTAGTAGCATGAATGTATGAATGCACTATATGCACTTATATATATGAGACGATGACTCACTTTGAAAGAGTAGATTAGGAAATTTGTTTCTGGACAATTGAGACTAAGTTTGTAATTGCAATTTGAACTTAATTTCAACGACTTGTTGAATGAAATAGTTAACACTTGACACTTTAATTTGTTGTTATCACATGCCAAACAAAATATTAATAATAATAATTTGTATTCATGGATTGCAGAAAGGACAGTTCCTTCAGTTGCTTCAAATGAGTCAAGATTGGTTTGAGGAGGAGAGTTAGGTCTTGGGTTACCACTCTTGCAAGTGCTCCTATTTGAGAATATACAGGGGTATTGATGAGAACAACAGATGCCGATGACATTTTTAATAGTGAATGTCAATTTGAGTTGGATTGCATTGATGCTCGTACTTTGTGGGAATATCTATCAAGCAAGAGTATGGTTGTTTGCTGCATATGGCATTCCTCCATTGTTGGAGTTATGCTATGACGATGGCTATACAGTAGATAGCGTAGTCAACAAGGATGGTTAAATTAAAGTGTTGGCATGTTACTGCAAAGCGCACACATGCAGGAAGCAGCTTCCTTAGGGTGTGAAAACTTCAGAATATCCCATGTCTTTTGGGATCATGAGCCATCTAATATGTGAAACAACGCTTTGCTTTGCGTTCAAGGAAGATAAAAGCTTCAGGGAATGAGACGTTATCGATGAACAAGATACTTATATTTCTACTGGCGAACATGAAAACTTTGTTGAGCATGCATGTCATGTGATTTTTTAACCGCTATGTTTGCAACACCAAAGCACTCTATATTTAGAGTGGAAGCCCTATAAATGGGGAGATTAGCTGCTGTTTCTGAAAAATGATTGGAAGAGGCATACACTGTGATAGAAAAAAGGAGATGCTAAAGAGATTTGAGGCAGATCCAGAGAGATAATTTAGAGACATCTATAGAGGAAGGACATTGTAAAGTTGAAGGAGATTCTGAGATAGATGCTGAAGTGATATACGATGTGAATGGTTTAGATGCTGGTGATTCTCACAATGACTTAGAAGTGCACGTGACTTTGAAGAAGGCAGATTATGATGTTGATCAACACAAGAGATCAACACAAAAGAATCGCTAACTGTAAGAAATCCCCCCCTTCAGGCATCATCAAGTGCTCCTTTTGATCAACAACAAGCTTAAACACAAGTGATCCCCACATGAGGGTGATGAGAGGGTGATCAACCTTCTTTGTAGTGCCATCTAAACTCTGTAAAAGCTACCCCTGCACCATGGGATTCGGGGGATCCCATGGGCACTAGTCCAGTTCTTGTGTACTTTTCTTTTAATTAATTCAAGTCTGGGAGAACAGGCTAAGGCCAAACTTCCTTTATTAAAAAAAACACAGGAGAGCAAATACGTTTATACAAATTCTCGTGAAAGTGTTTTTGTAAATCATGATTATCATTATGAGTGCAAACTTTGATTTTCAAATGATTTCTTAGATTGATCTGAAAAGTTTTTTATATAAAGGAAGTTCGGCCTTAGCCTACTCTCCCGGACTTGAATTAAATAAAGAGAGAAAAGTACAAGAGAAGGCAACTAGTGCCCACGGGACCCCCCAAATCCCACAAAGGAGGGAAAGCTTTTACAAAGCTTGGATGGCATTACAAAGAAGGTTAAACACCCTCTCATCACCCTCATGAGGGGCCCACTTGGGTTTAAGCTTGTTATTGATCAAAAGGAGAACTTGATGGTGCCTGAAGGGGGGGTTTTATTACAGTTAACAATCCTTTTGCCAAGGAGGAACAACGATTTCTCGATTGACCACTCCTTGGGGGAGTCTTCGAAGTTGAGAGCACATCTTTCTCGCTAGATTTTCCAAAGGATCTCCCCTCTGATGGCGTTCCAGAGAGTCACGGAGCACCCGATCGCTTCTCCCAGCAGGGCCTGCTGCCAACTAAGATGTCTCTGAAGTCTAATTTTCTTTCCAACCGTTTGCCAGAGTCTCTTGGAGTTGGGGCAGGTAAAGAAGATGTGTGGAACATCTTCAATGGACCGGTAGCAACGTTTGCACCAAAGAGGGATCCCACAAAGTTTGCTAGCCTTCAGGTTGGTCGAGATTCTCTAATGAAGAATTTGCCATAAGAGGATATACTTTTTGATTTCTATGAGGGGGTGCCAGATAGCCATGAAATTCATGTCCCATCGAAGGTGCGTCCATGACAGGCACCACTTCTTGTTGAGGTTAACCTGATAGTCAATCGTTTCTTTGATGTTCGGGATTTTTGATAGCTAGTCCCATTGTACGATTTGAGACCAAGCGAGCTCGGTGTGTCGTGTCCCATGAGAAGGCGACTTTTGCAAAGTGTTCCATTCTTCGTAGGAAATGTTGATGCAAGGGTCAATATCCTCGAAGTTGATCCAGCGGTTGGTGTCTTGTTTCCAAAGATGTTTCCATTTTTTGAAGCCTTTGTTCCATAACTTCTTGGCATTTTGAATGTTCCAAGATTCCACACTCCGGATGCCATGGATCGGAAACCAGATAGAGTCGTTTTGTCTGATATCAGCAACCCACTTCCAGTCTTCACTAATTCTTGTGTAGCTTTTGACTTTATTCCAACTCTTCCATAGGGACCACACGAGATTAGAGCCTTTCGGGAAGACGGGGATCGAGAAAACAGCAAGGTCAAGATGTCGAGATTCTTCCAATTAGGGAAACCCAAGAGCGCCAACTCGTTCTTGTTTCTGAAGATCAGCTTGGCCCACGAGGCCTGCCCATTGCACCAAGCCTTAATCATCCATTTGGCTACCAGTTTGTTAGCCATGCACCCAATGTCCAAGATACCAAGTCCCCCACTATCGCTCAAGCTGGTGCAGATGGACCATTTGATTTTAGGCACCCCCCTTCTATTGTGATCACCTGTCCAAAGGACGTTTCTACAAATACTATCCAGTTTGGACAGATCTTGCTCTTTCGGTCTCCAGCAAGAAAGGAAATGAATGGTAGAAGAAAGGAGGAACGTGTTGATAACCATAGCATGACCAGCAAGATTGATTTGCATACCTCTCCAATAGTTAAGCTTGTTTTCGAGTTTGGCCAGCACCCAGTTCCACCGCTCTTCCATAGAGATGCCAAACCCCAAGGGGATCCCAAGAAGCCAAAAAATTTGGCCCTACGGAATGATTTGACAGCCATGATCAATGAGAAGGCCGGGTTGAGACCCCACAATGGCTCTAAAGGCGGTCTTAGAGTGGTTGATTATGGATTCAGAGGCTTCACAAAAAGTAGCAAGACACCTCCAGAACGTCTCCAAGCTGGTACTATCATTGTGAACAAACGCGTTCATATCATCGACAAAAAGTCTCATGGTGATCTGACTGTGGTCGTGAGGCAAGCGGAGGCCTTTGATATTGCCAGCTTCCACCTGGTGCACCACAAGCCTGCTAAGCCCCTCCGTGAACAAAGGAAAATCTCAACCCAGAAAGGTCTTCGAAAAATCAGAGCGCTGTTGAGATACGAGGAAGAGATACAAAGGAAAAATTTGCAAATTTTCTTCAAGGAGTGGTGGGCTGGCAAGGCCGACAAACCCACCAAAGAGATGTGCCGTATCCTTAAAAGGAAACATAACAGAGAATCGATCCCCTTACTGCTAGACTTAAATGGCAATGTATGCAATTCGGAAGAAGATAATTTTGGGATCATTGAAGGGCACTTCACGAGACTCCTGGGGACCTCGAACCCCCTCTCCCACCATAGAAGGGATTGTATGGCAGCCATATCTAGGGTTTCCCCCCGCAGGATACCACTCAACCTTCGCTCCCTGCTACATGCCTCTATCTTTGAAGCAGAAATCATTGAGGTCATTGATGCCCTCCCTCCTGGTAAAAGCCCGGGACCCGACGGGCTCACTAATTAGTTCTTTAAATCCTTCAAGTTGGTGGTTGCCACCCCTCTTCGTCTAGTTTGGCAAGAGGTGCTCAAGTTTGGTGCACTTCTTTCCTGTCTCAAAAATGGTATTATCGAGTTAATACACAAAAAAGGCGAAAAGAACATAATAGAGAACTGGCATCCTATTACGATGCTCCAAACAGGATACAAGATCATCGCCAAAGTCATTGCCAAAAGAATCTCTTGCCACTTGAGAGCATGGCTAAGCGAGGACCAAAAAGGTTTCATCAAAAGCAGGTCAATTTTGGAAACCATTATAGATATTTGGGAAGGTCTTGAATTTTTAAATGACTCTAAACACAATGTGGTCTTCCTCAAGATCGACTTTGATAAAGCCTACGACAGGCTAGAATGGGACTATATTCTGCGGTCGCTCCAAGATCTTGGATGTAGTCAAAAATTCACCAAGATGATCGCGACCCTTCTCGGAAACGCATCGACCCAAATTAACATTAACGGCAAACTTTCGAAGGTGATCAAACTTAGAAGATCTATTAAACAAGGGTGCCCATTGGCTCCCCTTCTCTTTGCCATTGATCTGAAAAGTTGCATTGATTTATGCTTTGGTATGATTTTCAAATTATGAAGAGCGCCCAAAAGCACATGGGAATCTAGTAAGAGTTTTTTCTATTGACCTAGTCTCATCTATTAAATGTCACTTCTCTTTTACCAAAATGAAATCGAGCTCACTCGTGCATCTTAAACATTAGAAGCTCTTAATAATACTAGAAAACGAAGTAAATTATTTTTTTTGAAAGACAAAGTGAATGCTTATGGTGTGTTTTCACTCGTTGAAGTTATCATGATTGAATTTTATAATGACGAGCATTTTTTTATGAAATGAAGAGCTTTGAGCTATTGATTATCTCTTTGAGTCTCCGTTTTATCACCTGAATGCGCTTGAAGCACGCCGCATGTGCCATCAATAACAACACGGGAAATTGACATGATCCACCAACTAAGCCCTTCACTCGGACTCCATTACCCCTAATTGCTACATGTATAAGGAGGTTATACCCCAACCTTGCATTGTATCTAGCTGATGTAAAAAGGGTCTTTCTAGTGTTCGAGCATCTTTACACATAATTTTTTTTCCAATATCTAAATCTCCTCATGAGTAGCCCTTTTGTAATTGTATTGGCCCCACTTGAAGAAGAACGTATTAAGTGTTGAACATCATGTCCAACATTTCAAGGTTAGGATCCACTAGGATTGATCCCACTACTGAGGTGGGAGAAACAGAAGTTGTGATGTGAGGTGATGGGGTGGGTGGGGTTTTACGGTTGAGGGAGTTTGAGAAGAGAGTTCTAAGATTTTCCCTTGGATCTCCTTGATGTTGTCTTCTAACTTGACATGCTTCTTGGTCCATTTTATTTTGGCCATATCCCTAGCCTTCTTATTACTAGGTTTATCTATCTCACTAAATTCTACTTCCCTCTCTTATTTTGTGTTTTTGGATGGTTTCAGAGCACAATCAATGCACAGATAAGTACTTGAATTGGAGAGATCTCTTATTATCCTTGATTGGCTTTGTGTACTATGCCTACGAGTTTTACAAGAGCAACCTTTGAAGCATTGGCAAGGTCTTGAGTAAAATCTTAAATGTGATGCCTTTGTCACATTGTGACAATATCCCTAGATCATGATGGATTGTGCTTGGCCAAGAGTTGGTGCGTAAGGGCAATCACATAGAAAGTGATCTTCTTTGCATCTAAATCAAGATCCCATTGGAACTTGTGGCTTTACTTTTCTCATTTGGGGTCTAGGTCATTACAATCTTGTAGTCTCACTCCCATGTGGGTTCTAGTAGGAGGCTTCATACTAATATGTCTCTGACTATTAAAGTGACTTGAAATAATAGGTTGGTAATTTATCACTATAGATTGAGTCAAAAATATTAATACTTTTATCATTATTTTAATTAATAGATACACGAGTATTAAGGCCCTATCTTGGTTCTCCTCTACCATTGTGTATTTGAGAGAAACTTCATTGGAAGTTGGTGGTGGTTGCTGACTTAAAATTGCATGAGATTTCTACTATGGTTGATACTACTAGTGATAATTAGGTTGAGGCCTATAGAGTGTTGTTGGTGATAGGGTAGAAGATATTGGTTTTACTACATTAGGGTTATTGATATGGCTTCTTAACTGATTTCTTATTGTAGGAAGATTCTTGAGCTAGGTGGTAGGTATACTTCATCTTGATGGTGGAGTAATAGGATCCTTGCACAATTGTAGCTTGTGCCTACATGGGGAAAACATTATTCATGTGGTCTCCTCCACATGTATAGAAATGATTAAGCGTAGTTGCTCTTTGGGCTTCCCTATTTAGGAAGTTACCTCCTAGGTTTTGTGCTACAAGTTCTACTACCTCCTCCAATAAACAAGAAGATTTGGAAATGGTTCTAGCCCTATAGTATGATCATCTCTAGAGCTAAGAAACCTTTAAGTCCTCTTATAGAAAATAACTATATATCTTGATTATCATGAGGTATCTTATGTCTTTCTATAATCGTGGTTAACATTAACTTTCCTCGAGGAGTTCTAGGACCTACATCCATGGGATCCTCCTTTTCAAGTTCTCCTATCTCTAAATTAGGAAGGACGATTCCAAAACAATTAGTTCTATCTGGGAGGCTAGTACCACAAAAATGGTTCCTTGATTATCTATAGAAGATCCATTCTCAAACTTGACCTTAGGTAGACCAATACCAAAGGTGCATTCAAGGTTCCTCAATCAAACAAGCAGCAACCTTTGCAATCTATCCCCATAGATGGTAGAACTTAATTGCTAGTATCATAAGTGTATTTCAGTTGCATCTTTTATGGTCTCATTAGTGTTTCTACATCCAAAATGCAAGAGCTAGTAGTGTGCCTTTCCACGCTATAGGGACTTTCTAACTCGCTTGTCTTTGAACTTAAGCTAGAGGGGTGGCTACCTAATTGTTTAGACCACAAGTTGGTAGCACGATTGCCACTAGCTTCACATGACCTTAAGTTTTGTCAATACACGTTTCCAGATTCTAGCCCTTATGGAAGATGTGCCACAGTTCTTTTCAAGAAAACCATTATTACTCTCAAATAGTGATATTTATCACTAAAATTTTGTAAAAACATCGATCTTTTTAAAAAGAATTAACTCCATTTTGCCATGTCATAGAGTTCTTCAGCTTGGGGAATTACTTAGAATGAGCATACAAAGTTTCATGATTTTTGGAGCTTGTTTGAGCCTCAAAATTAGCTTTAGACCTCATTTCTTTAAATATGTCGCCCGCTCGATATGAGATTGGCCAAATCTATTTTAAAAACTATACGTAGAGCATGTAGGCTCATTTTTAGAGGTTTGAGAGTGTGATTTTCTATAATTTTTGAGCAAAAACTTGTAATGTCCTTGTTCTCGTTGGAACGACTTCATTGTTCCACTCTATTTCTTCATTCTCACTCATGTGTGTGTGCCTCTTTGCTTGTGAGATACACATTTGCATACGTCACTTGTTCACGATCTTCATGTCACTCGGAGGTCTTTGTGGTTGAAAATTTGAGGTTGGATCTTCATCAATGTCACTATTTACAACTGCTCTATGAGAAAAAACCTTTTTGGTATCATTGTTGGGGAGAGCTACTTGAGGGCTAGCATGTGATGGTAAGATGAAGTTGCGAAGAGACATTGGAGTCATTTGATATATATATTTTCTTGAGCTTTATCTATCTATTCTTAATTAAATCCCCATCTACACTCATATGTCCTCCGTTCATTCCCCACATACCTCCCCCTTCCATCTCTGACTCCTTTGTCACAATAGAGCTAATCTATCACAATAGTGGACTATCATGGGAGACCCAATTTATGGCCACAAATTCATGATATCGCAATAGAGTAATCTTATCATGAGAAACACATTCTTGTCAACTTTTGGAGCTAGTATTTCATAATTTTAACTAGTTTTGGGTTATTTTTAGCAGCCATTTTGACAAAGCAAGGGTTACAATCCATCATGTACTCTAGACAATGTGTTCTCCAATGCAAAAGGGTGCTTGGAACTTCCATCGCAAGCTAGGATGAACCTTTTTGAGGTAGGTTAAGTGCGTAGCTTTAGGTCTAGAACATAGGAAATGATAAGAATAGAAACTCATAACAAACCTTAAAGTATAAAAACTAATCATATCAATATGAAAATGTAAGGGAAAGAATATACTAGTGTGATCAAACGATAAGTTGCGCACACTCAAGCTCATTCATAATGCGTTGAAAAGAAGACTATCAAATAATCACACTAAATAAAGAACTAAGTGATTGAAGACAAGGAACTATGATGAGGAAAAGTGAACCTAAAAGCTAAGGGTTAGGTTATTCACGAACTTCATGCGAGGAAAATTAGGCATGGAAAAATCATCAATAAAAGTCAAAAAGCAAAGGTAGTTCCAAAAAGAAGGTGTCTGCATAGAACGACAAACGTCACTGTGAACAACATGCAATTTTTGAGCAGCTCATACTAAGCCATCTTTTAGAAATGAGGAATGTTGCATTTTGCCCTGAATATAGCCTTCATAGACATGTTTACTAGGTGCCTCAAGTTTGGACAGAGAGGACACCATTTCAGATTTCTACATGCATTGCAAACTAACAAAATTTAGATGACCAAAGCATGAATGCCCAAGTTTTGAATCTTAGATAGCCTAAGAATCTTGAACTATACATGCTAAATCAATGACAAATTTTGCATAGTCTATGAGATTATATAGCCCATGACATAAAATGCCAGAAGCAATTATCACATTGCCATTTGAAAGATTATGAATTGTACATCTATCATTGATGAATTTGACAACCAAGCGAATCTTGGCTAATGCTAAAACTCACAACATATTTTTCTTGACATGTGACAGATACAAAGCATCTATCAATGTGAAAGTAATTACCATAAGTAGAACTCATAAGGATTTACCAACTCCTATTATAGGATAAAATGAGTTTTTTGTGCATGTGGTAGTATTCTCTATAGGGGCATGCTCAAATGAAGTGAAGAAATTGTGCTGCAAGGTAATATGTTTGGTTGCCCCACTATCAGAGTACCAAACATCCAAGTCTACTATGGACATGCACTACTCATGAGAAGATGGGTCATAGCTACATAGAGTAGTCAATGCTCATTCTTCATTTTGCACAAGATTAGCAAACTTTGTTTTTGGTGTAGAGACCTCTACAACAACCATTCCAACCTTTTTTTTTCTTTGCCTCTTTTGTAGCCAATTTATGAGAACTCTTTATGACATGATCATTTCCTTCACAATATTTATAAAACGATTTCTACTTTTCTCTTTTCTTCTCATCTTTTTCATCCTTCTTTGATTGTGTACAATTAGTGGATTTTTGCTTACTAGTAGATGAGCTCCATTTACCTTTGCCCTTCTGACTAGCTTGGAAAGCTTGATTTGCAACACGCATAATGGAACCATTCTTCCTAGACTTATCTTCCTACAATAGAACAGAGGCAAACTCCTCAAATGTTAAGGTATTTGGATATCCTTTCATCATCAATCGAAGAGTAGAAACAAAACTCTGATATGCATCTAGAAGACTGTTCAAAATACTCTATGCTAGTGAATGGTCTGGAAAAACTTCATCAACAGAAATCAGGACAAGTAGTGGAGACCTTAAGAGCCAAAGATTGGTGAAGAGAGTATTATATGCTCTTGTGTATTGAGGCTCAACTTCATTCTTGGAAGAAGGAAATCGAGATGTGTTATTGAAATACCAAGGAGGTGTTGCAAATCGAGAGTAGAAGTGATCAAGGCTTCAACCTTATTTTAGGCTTGAGTGCAACGGTGCTCAAGGGAAAGCCACTTGGCTAAGGTATAGAAGTGGCATCGAGGTTGGTTGCACACATATGGCAAAGTACTTGGTTGTACTTGTGTATACTTTTTGTCCTAAAGGTGTTACACATAGTGAGTACTTTGGTCTTATTCTTGAAAATAAAAGAAATTGAAATCTAATATCTTATTCAAAGCACAAAGAACTTTTGGGTAAAACATGTCATTTGCCTTCTTCTCTACTTGTCTTCTACGAACACTCAAGCCCCTTTAGCTAAAAACTTCAGTCAACAAAATATTTGGCATGCCTAGTGGGATAAGGGAGCTTGACAATAAGGGAAGAGGGCTAGCAAACTCTGTGAAAAATTTTTCCTCTGCACCCCACCAAAACCCCATAGTGATCATCTCCTCTCCCTTTCCTTTTGCCCATTCTTCAACGTCCCCACCTATACCAACCACTATTGGACCTACAATCACCTAGGTGGAATGTGAACTTCTTCCTCCTCCACCTGCTCAACCTAGCCCCAACTTGCAATTTTTCCCAGCTCCCTCTCTATTTGATCTACATGTTGCAGATTGTCCTTCCTTTTTGGATCATTCATTTCCATGTACTTTTTTCGCCTTTGGTGGTTCCTCTTCCTCTTTGAACTTGCCACTTACTTCCTTGATTATGGCACTTGATTTTTCAATTCCCCACTCTGATGAGACTTATTAACACTTCCATGTCAATAAAAATCTTTGACTTGACTCCCTCCTTGTACTCAACGCATCGTTGCAGCACACTTATGATTAGGTCATCAGTGACCTAGCATGTGGGAATACCATGTTGAGGGCCTAGCTTCTAAGATCTTCTAGGTCTTTGTGATCATCACCTTGCAAGAACCGGATATTATTTTATTGCACAATGCCATCCAAGAGGCTCAAAATGATGCACATTGCACTCAGTGATGCTCAGCTCATTTCAAAAAGAAAATTGAAGGCAATCAAGGAACATGATGTAGTGCAAGCTTGCTCCCATAATATACAAGAAGTGAATGAGAGAAACAAAGCAACCATTCAAGAACTTGTAAAGAAGAATGATAGCATGCAGTGCTTTGTGGAGGAGACTCGTTACGACCTCCAATAGGCCAAAGATCCATTAGCCACTGTGACCATCGAAGCTGCCCACTTCCGGTCCACTAATGCCAAACTAGCAGGTGGCATCAGTCCCATCACTACCAGATTGGAGCATACTCATGTTGAGCACAAAGGGGCCAAGTTGGTTGAAGGAAGTATGTGTTGTAGTTTTTGGTGGTGAAAAAGAAAGGTTGTGTAGTTGTGTAACAAGATTTTAACCTACAAGAAGACATGAACAAGCGGCTGACTACTGCTTAATCAAAGGCAATTTTGCATGATGCTACTACTATGGGATGTACGTTTGAAGATGCTATCTTGATGGACCAAGCTACTCTATGTCCAATGTTGAGAATAGTCAACAATAAGATGCAATGCACTTTTTCAAAAGTTCACGAAGTTTTCGAGATAGTCTTATAGACTGAGCTTCTGGATTCTGATGAACCAGAGGATCCCTTCCTAAACCGGATGTATAGTCACCTTATAGTATTTTTTTGGGTTCATTTCTACCATGCATGCCAAGTGTTAGGCTTCATTACCTTTTTAGTTAATTAATATGTATCACCATACGTGTAAAGGGATTCTACCCTTTCGGCAATGAATATGTGGCATCAAACTAGTGCAGAGTAGAGAAACACATGCTGAATTTCTATGAGTGGTTATTTGGGCATAGAGTGAGAAATTTCAAAATGCTAGGTAGGTGTAGAGAATTGTGTTCCAAAGTGTAGTAACTGGGCAAAGCTAAACAATGTATATGATTATGTTTGTCCTTTGTTTGAGTCTAATTACAAGTTTCAAAGGGTTATTACAAGGTTTTGAAGGGGTTTGAAGAGTTTCGAAGCTTTAAGTGAGTCCTCCCTCATGTGTTCAATGCAAAAATCGTATGTTTGACCCTCCATTATGATTTTTTTAATTAAGGTACTTTCTGAAGGTCACTATAGGACAAAACAAGATATAGTTGGAGTGTACATGGGAAGATTCTTGGAGAGAATAGGAAGGAAAAAGCATCATAAGTAATACAAGAATTTGAAAAGTGTGTGCACCAAGGAGTGGGAAAGTGGGCTACACATCCAAGGCTAGGATCTTGGATCCACATGTGAAGTAAAGTGTGCATACACACAAGGAGTTGGAAAGCCAAGTAAAGAGCGTATGAGCAAAAGGGATAGACTAAGAAAGTGTAAGCATAGAGAAGAGAGGATTGCAAGTAAGAGAGATTGTGCAAAGACCCTTTGACACTCAGTGAAGAGCTTGAGAACCAAGTGAAAAGTGAAGAAATCATTATGCTCTATCATGTGCTACATATCAACTCCATTCAAGGAGGAAGGTGCACCAAGTGTGACTAGAGTACAACCAAAGAGAAGTTGTAGGTTGACAGTGGAAGTGATCAGCACTTCAACTTGAGTGGAGGCTTGAGTGCAATGGTTAGGAGCAAGCCATTTAGCTAAGGTGAAGAAACCGCACAAAAACTGACTACTTGCACACATACTTGAAAGTACTTAGTTGCACTTTGGTGTACTTTTTTTTCTTAAGGTGTATATTGCAGTGAGAACTTTGTCTTATTCATGAAAGCAAAGGCATTGTAATCATACTATATTAATCACAACACAAAGAACTTTCGTGCGCAATGTGTCCCTTTAACTAAAGAATTCCCCCAACAGCACTTGTAAACGCTCGCTCCAAAGTACATGCACGTGCTTGCATACATCTAGAAGACACTCGTCGGGATAGAGAAGTGATTTAGCACCACATTTTACACAAGAGAATGCAGGAGGAAAGCTTGGGAAAGGAGAAAGAAGATAAAGAATCAAGGGTTATAAAACTTTCACTCTTTATGAGGTGCCAAATGAAGAACTCCTACATCGTTTCAAAGTGTCATTCATACCTTAGGGTTGAATGCTGGTCCTTTCACAATTGCGGTGGAAAATAAAACTAGAAATGTTTCAAAATGACTCAAATAATCTAAAATTGATGCAAAAAATGTGACTACAATTTCTACCCATAGGGAGACTCCTAGCCCCTAGTGTTGCATGATAACTCAAAGCATGATACAACAAGGGACATGCGGACTGCTTGTCAATAGAGTACGATAGAAGGGAATGGTTTTGTTCGTATGCGTTTGCATGGTAGCGTCACCAATCAAATATCCATTTCAAGAAGAGCGTCTTATAACGTGTTCTAAAAAGATCCAAAATAAATGGCCTAACCTCTACCTCTAGCTATTCCTTTCTCGGAAACTAAAGAAGAGATATTCCGAGTGAAGGTGGGTATAAGAAGGGAAAACTAAGGAAATGAAAGGATGATGGAATAGACACCGATCCGAGCTATGTTACCGAATCATACCAAATAATTTAAATTTTTATTTTCAGTATTAATAAACTATTTTGATTTTTCGGGGAACAATCTACTTTTGTCCATAGGCATGTAACCATTGCCAACGATAGTGCACATGTAATGGGCCTTAAGTCAATGGTTGGGGGTTCAAGCATTGCCAAGGATAGTTCACATCTAATGGGACTTAAGTCAATTTGTATTGGGCAGCTTGATATGTGTAACCTCTTTTTTGTGGGATATAAGGATTCATGGACACACGAACCTTCACATGTACAATTGTTTTTTCCATCTCATAGTGTAAGAACCCATGGGCAAGAGCCCCTTGTACTTCTATCCAAGACAACTTGGTGCTTAGGGAGTTTGCAATGAGGTGCAAAATTATCGTTACTTATCCGGGGACTAGCTCAAGGGCTACAACACGTCATTCAGAGGGTCGCTTGGATTCTTGGTCTACCAAGAATCCAATTGTTCTTTCCATCTCATAGTGTAAGAACCCATGGGCAAGAGCCCCTTGTACCTCTATCCAGGACAACTTGGTGCTTGGGGAGTTTGCGGTGAGGCGCAAAATTATCGCTACTTATAGGGGGACTAGCTCAAGGGCTACAACACGTCGTTCAGAGGGTCGCGACCCTCTGAACGACGTGTTGTAGCCCTTGAGCTAGTAGCGATAATTTTGCGCCTCACCGCAAACTCCCCAAGCACCAAGTTGTCTTGGATAGAAGTACAGGGGGGAGGGGAGGCTCTTGCCTAGTTTCTAAACTTGAGGCCATAATGTGTGTTGCATATGTACTTAATAGGTGTCCTACATAAAAGCATTATGTTCTATATCTTCTTATGAAGCTTCACATGGTCACGATCCATGTATATATTGCTCATATATGTGTTTCTGGTTGTTTGACATATGCATTCCTGAATGAGCAGCGATGCAAGAAATTAATCTTAACGCTGTAAAATATATTTTTTGTTGGATATACTTTTCAGAGCAAGGCTATCACATACATAATGTAGTTTTCTTTTTTGTGTGGAGGATGTTATGCAGAATGTAGATATGCATGTGCACTTACTGATGCGAGAGATATTGATGAGGAAAATCCTTTGGCAAAATGGTTGATGTAGACTTTGTGATATAGTAAGTTACATGCACCTTTGCCTTATTGTACTCAATAAAGTTTCAATGGTGCTTCCTTTGGATCTGACTTTCAAGCAATGGTTTTCTCTAGCCTTGGTGATGAGAATGAGCCTCTTTCCTTTGATGAAGCACAAAATCCTCAAAATTGGATGGCTAATATGCAATCAAAATCCAATGCTATTACAAAGAATGGTACTTTTTTTTTATGTGGCTAAGTGTATGTTTTTTCAACCTCATGCTTTTGTGTAGGAAGGGTGTGAAATCAAAGCGTCTAGGTAAAAGAAGGCATTGTATGTATCAAAGCAAAAATTAGTACTTGTTATGAGAAGATGCATGCCTACTTACTATCACATGGATTTGAGAACAATCCAACTATGAAAGAACCTTGTGTGGGAAGCATGAAAATGATGTACTTCAATTTTCTTTATGTAGTTGACATGTTCTTCACTAGTTCCAATGAGATGACTATGTTGGATTTTAAGGATTATTTCATGCATCTTTTGAAAATTTCAAATTTGGAGAATTTTTGCCATTATTTGGGCGTTCATTTTATGAACGTTGATGGGCCACATTGTTGTGTCAAACTAAGTATATTGACACTTTATTGCAACATTTTATCCTAAAGAACTATAAAGCTATACCCAGTCCCATTGAAACATGTTTACTATTGAGTGTTTATGATTCTAGAGATGCATTTGATGTTGGTCAAGTTGTTGGGTGACCTATTTATGTATGCATGAATCCGCTTGAAATAGAGTTTTTTGTCTCTCATATGAGCATATTCATGCATAGCCCAAGAACTAAGCGTGGTAAGTAGTCAATCATTTTTCCTACAATTTATCTACTACATGATAACTTTGGTTGTTTTTTCCTAGAGGGGTTAGTACCACAATATTTATATGCTTTTTTTTATACTCAAATTGAAAGCTTATTATGAAACTCTCATGCATAATAACTTATGAATATGATACAACAAGAGACTTGGGGACTTCTTGTCATGTATGTCATCATATTTGAGAATTTGCGTCACAAGTGAAATATAATCAGAAATAATTTGATCATTTAGCTTCAAAATAACCTTTCTCTCATAATTTGAAATCAAAGCGTCTAGGTTAAAGAAGGCATTGTATGTATCAAAGAAAAAATTAGTACTTGGTATGAGAAGATGCATGCCAAATTAAAAGAAAAAAAAAGTACAAGGAAAGGGGACTAGTACCTACGAGATCCTCCAAATCCCACAAAGCAGGGGTAGCAAGGGTAGCTATGACATTGTTTAGATGACATTACAAAGAAAGTTGATCACCCTCTCATCACCCTCATGCGGGGCCCACTTGGGTGACCTTCTCCCTCACAACCATTCAACTATTAATTACTCTTTTTTTTTTCTCTCTCTCTCCATGCAACCACTCATTTATTAGTATAACACCAGCCGCAATGTTGCGAATGAGGGGCAAGGATACTCATTTAGTATTGATCAAAGCAATAATGTTCCATGATTCCAGGTATGCCAAACTTTACTTGAGTGTAATGTGAAAAAAAAATATAATCACAAAAAGTGGCTTAAGAAGTTCGTAATACAAATAGATTGCGTTGAAGGATTTTGTTTCTAATTCACACACATAAATATGTAGCATATTTACGCATATATTATATATATATATATATATATATATATATATATATATATATATATATATATATATATATGTGTGTGTGTGAGAGAGTGAAGAAAGCCCTTCGCTGCAATCTCTCTTCAAAGCAATGTATTCATAATCCATATCTCTCTTGCATGTCGCGACTAACTTGTGTCGGCATCCAGTTCAGTCACTCCAAAGACAGTAACTAGATGACTCAACCCATGAAGCAAAAAGGGCTGTGGAGAGTAACACCCCCTTGCATTGTGAACTAGTAAATATACTTCTATCTTCACCACAAAGGAACTAGTATAAGGTCACATGTCCGGCCAAAACAACTGAATTGCATAGATCACCCACAGCTTGTGTGAAAATGCATAACTATGACCATCAAATTGATCAAACCGCTTGTTTGGACGTCATTGTATGACAAGATATATGACTTGATCCGTTGGCCGTGTTTATATCCGTCTATTTATCTATCTATCCGTCCTCATGTCAATCTATTTAACCACTGTTTGAGGGGCACTTTTTCTTTCTGTATTATGATTTGATCCGTTGGCGGTGTTCATATCCGTCTCTTTATCTATCTATCCGCCCTCTGTCAATCTATCTCGCCACGTTTATCATCTGCCTATCTGTTTCTTTGCTGTCTGGCTGTCCACACACACACACACACGTGTATGCGTGCGTGTTCAACAGAAATGTGTGTAAGAGTGTGCAAATATACACTTGTACTCTTGAGACTGGACCCTATGTACACCCTGTGTGGCTCTCCCCACATGTGAATGTGTTCGATTTATACTAATCAGATCATATTGCAAATTTAGTTGATAATCCGTGGATAACAGCCTAAGAGCGATCTTGAGCTACTCTTCACAGAGAAGGAGATGGAACAATTTCACACCAACAGATGGCCAGATACCTGGAGAAATCCTGAGAGATCAAGAAATAATTTTATAACCTGTTTGATTGATAGTATGGAGGATACATATACACATGCGCATGTTCACATATTGACGGACTCCATGTGTAGCAGACGGAAGTTAATTCTCTGGTGGAGGGGAAGTTAATTCTCTGGGGAGCGAGCGTGCGAGGCTCGTTGCTTCCATGGGCGTATATGTCATTTTCTCTCATTCTGTTTCTCTTTGTGAGAGAGATTAGAGATATAACAAAGAGTCAGGAACTCTTCTTATGGCTGGACTGAAAGACCCTCTTCTTCTGGCTGGAGTTGTACGCAGAAAACAACTCCTTATTTGCCTTCTCGAGCTCGGTCCACACTGCCACCCAAAACTTGCGCTGCATTAGATTGAAAGTAGAGCTCTCTCTCTCTCTCTCACATTAACTTGCATTACGCACATTCAACCCTCCCCCGTGTTTGCACTCAGTTCTATAAAGCTCTTCCATACCTGTCTTGGTGAAAATGGGATCGATCTGGGCGTGCTTAGCCAGAGCATCCATGCACTCCTCGAGGGTCATCATCATCAGCAGGCAGCGCTCTATCAAATGGTGCACCTGCACAGTGACGCTGAAGCGTTATGGGTGTGGATGTTCTCTTCTAGCATGCAAGATTTCGTCAGCAAATAAGCACGCATAACGTACCATGTCAACGTACGAGCGGGAAACAGGCGCTGAGGACGCCATTTCTGTGCACTGTTTGTTACAGAAATATAAATGGACTCTCAGCACCCTGAGAGAGATAATAGAGTGAGAAGGGGAAGTAGGCGAGAGAGAACAAGAAAGAATGGGAAGCTTGAGCACGAGAGAAGAAGAGCGCAGCACAACGGCAACTATGAAAGATGATGAAGGGAGAGAGGCTCCTCGATTTGGGACGCTTGAGAGCAGCGTACGTACTACGTATGTGCTCCCATGGGTACTATGCTCTTCCTTCTACAATTGCAATTTCAAAGTTAAACTCAGCAATTTCAAAGTTAAACTCAGGAGGAGTAGCTTCCGTCCAGCCTCTATTTAAAAAAAAAAAAAAATCTCTTTACATTTACAACCATAAATTGTAATCTCGAATTCGTTGCTACAAGTAGTTCGAACCAATAGTCGTTTAACATAGTCTTGTAAACCCCTCTTCTTGTGGGATAAGGGGGGTCCCATGGGTACTATGCCCTTCCTTGTACAGTTGCAATTTCAAAGTTAAAGTCAGGAGGAGTAGGCCTCGGCCGAACCTGTATTTAAAAAAAAAATTCTCTTTACTGCTACAACCATAAACATGTAAAGGACATATGTATCTTGGAATGATGTTGCATGTGGTTGAGGTGCCACCATTTGTCCATCCCCGTGGTAGTTGTGACCGCCGTTTAACCTAGTCTTGTAAACCCTTGTTGTTGTGGGATAAAGAGGGTCACATGGGTACTATGCCCTTCCTTGTACAGTTGCAATTACAAAGTTAAAGTCAGGAGGAGTAGGCCTCGGCCGAACCTCTATTTAAAAAAACAATCTATTTACTGCTACAACAATAAATTGTAATCTCTGATTCATTGCTACAAGTCATTCGAACCAATAGCCACGCAAAAAAAAAAAAAAACTCTAATTTTTCTATTCAGAACTATACTTGATATTGCCTTTGATATTCATTATCATTTTAACGAAATGCCTTTAAATTTCTTAATAATAAACAGAAATTAAATTAAAGAAGGACAGTAGTATACATCCTCAAAGAAAGGAGAAGAGACAACCCTCACATAGTGTTGTATTTTGATGGTCTACCATGCCTTTCAATTTTGAAGGCTCTCTACACATTGTACCTGTATTTGACATTTTTAATGTATTTTTTGAAGGTCTATAAAAATTCACGATTTTATTTTACAGCTTAAAATGGTCAAAAGGGGCACTACGGGCATCAAAAATCAACACTGCCCCCACATACCAGGCAATCATTAATCGGAAGTAGGGCCTAAAATTCACAGCTACCACAACTTTTGATATGACATGCATTTTTTTTTTCTGTAATAGGACAGGTTTTTTCGCATGTAATATGACAAGTTTATTTCAAATAATCCTTGTCAAATGACATGCATTTTTTCGGGAAGATAATCTCTGTTTAACAAGATGGATCACTTTCAACATCGAAAATTCAGTACTTCATCAATGAAAAGTTGATTTAGATGCAGAACAATCTTTACTAATAGTCTAATATATGTCACATAGGTATACTACATGTCACATGAGTATACTATATGCGTCTGATATATGTTACATAGGTATACTATTTGTCACATGGGTATACTATATGCAGAACAGTAAAGCATTAAATCCATGGAGAAGGCTTGTAAATAAACTTCTAGAATAGTAAAGCCTAAAATCCACATTAGTAGCTATCCTAAGAATTGTACTATGATGAACAATTCAATAACATCTCACAAGGTACCATACTCGAAAGCTTATAGTTTTCAAATACAATATCAACTTTACTAAAAGCAAGAAGTTCAACACTATTCTTAAAATCACATAATTCATACTAGATTTTGTGCAATAGCTACTTCTACATAATAATAGTCTCTGAGCATGCTCACCAAATCAAACAATTTAATCCATAATAGATAGGATTGAATATAGACAAATACTAATTGGCATGACTACTTATATACAATATTTTTTATGGATATGAATTCAAATCCCAATTCCTCTCGTTCTATTTTTGTTTGAACTTTAAAGTCTAAAATATATTACGATTCTACAATGTATTCACATGAGATATCTAGCATGCTATGCATGTTTTTGTACAAAGATTGAATCTCAGGCATAATGTAATATTGGATGATTCAAACCCTACTTTTCCATGGTTTCATACTTCACGTGTTTACCGTATTTCTTTTCCACGCATTAATTAGAAGTTACATAATTGATAAAGACATTTTTCTCTAGCACAGAAACATTTTAAGAGATTGAAATGGAGGCATAAGCAATAACATAAATTTACCATCCATTGCTGGTTCATTGAGTAATGGTGAGAATTTTGAAAGTCCAAGTTCTCATCAAGCACATCTCGAAGGGCCTAAATATATACAACCCAAAAAAAAAATAGTCAGAATGAGGATGTTGTTAAACTGGATCATAACTAAAAGCAATGTATTGACTAAATGACCACTCTAGAGCAAGTTATTTCTAGAAGATTCATATGCCAAAGCAACCAAGTTAGAGCAAAACAAAACCAAAAAGGAAGGAGAATAGACCCAGCCACGATGAACGAGCAAACAAATGAAAATGCCAAGGAGAAGCCCGAACCCCACTAGTGACCAGTAACTCAAGAAGCTTCTCAACTTGATTCACGTCGTCGTGAAGCCCTCAAGGCACACATCCCATCCTGAAGTCCCCATAGCAAAAGTTTTGAATTTTTTTTGCAAATGTGATAATTGACTGATTTTCTTAATTCAGAACTATACTTGATTTTTTTTTTTTGCAAAAATAGAAAATCTTAATATTAATACAGAGTGCTGCTAATCTACAGAGGGCAAGCCTTCAATGTTACATAAGAATTCCAGGAGATAAATTAGGTTTAGCTTGGACTTTGAATACATTGCAAGAATTTTGTCTCCCCATCTAGAGGGTTAAATTTACACATAATCTCACGGGAAAAGTTAGAATACCTAGGGGCCTCAACCATGGCTCCCTTACAAATCTTAATGATCCTCTTAGTTTCAAGAATACAAGAAAACAAGCAGTCTATAGGGTGACTATCAAAAATCTTGTTGTTCCTATTTTTCCAAATGAACCACACGGTTTGAGCCCTTAGTAATTGCCAATTGACAATGTCCATCTTGTTACTGATGCCAATAAGAATCTCCATGTACCCCAACTTAGGAAGACCAACAGTGGTACAATATGTGTTGATGTTCCTCCAATATCTTTGACCTTACCAATCGGTGATAAATATATGGGAAAGATCTTCCTCTCCATCAGAAGCAACATCTTCCTGTACCAATATTAAGCTTTCTTGCCTTACTATTTGTCCATATGCCCTTATGAAGAATCATCCATAGTAGAACAAAATGCTTTTGTAATAAGGAAAGACCCAAATACATTTGAATATGCATTTCCATTGGTGAGAGCTCCATTGAAGATTCCATTGCCTCTTAAGCTTTTTCGTTATGGATTGAATAGCAATGGGATAATTCTTAAACTTGTGGTACATATCATATGCAAATTCATGAATTTGCACATTTTTTTGAAGATTGCAGTTCTCACAAAGCTCAATAAGTCTTTTTTTTCTTGTCAATCAACATGGATCTACAAGAAGAAAAAAGAGACGTTTTAGTCATGTTATCATTTACACCTTGAGTTCCTTCATCCATTTGAAGAGTTTTCCAACTACTATATCCTTGCTTCCTGCATTTATTCATCCTAATGTTGAGGTTCATAAGATCTTGAGACGAGTGCCAGCCAAACTACATAGAATCATGAAGCAAAAATGAAGAGTTATTTTTATAATATTTAGGCATGTTGTAGCTCTATTTGACCTCCATCCAAGCTTTCCATAAAGATTTAACCAGTTTGCTACTTGCAGCTATAAAGGAGATGGAGAAGTATTTACATCCCAAAGGGATACTTTATTCCAAGATTTTTGATTCACAATGTAGTATTTAGGAATATTCCTTTTGATCAGATAGACCCAAAAGTCATTGGAACAAGTGGACCTCATCATCCATTTGATAGCCTTCTGGGTGGCCATTCTAACAGGGCACAACGAACCAAGGCCACCTTTCTCTTTCCTCAAACAGCAAGCCTTCCAAGCTACTTTAGGGATTCTGTTAGTTTGCTTAGTACCACCCCACAAAAATCTTCTAGCCAAAGCAATAGCTTGCATCAATTGCTTCTTGTGAGGCCACCAACAAGCAAAGAAATAAATAAGGTAGGGTAGAATGTGATGATTTAGAATGAAAATTCTTTGAAAAAGACCATGTTAGAGAGACATCAACCTAAAAAGCTTGTTCCTGAATTTATGCAAAAACCAGCTCCATCTTTGATCAAAAGAAATATTGAAAGCCATAGGGATGCCAAGAAGTCAAAAAAGCTAACCTTCTTTGATAATATCACAACTACTTTCTTTCACACATACAGGAATAAAGTTTTTAGTAGCTTTTAAACGTGTTTTCTTATGATTAGAAACAAATCCACTAGCAAGCCACAATAGGTCTAGACAATTAAAAAAACTAACACTACACTAACTATTGTTGGAGGAGATGGTGGACGCCTTCTAGAGATGAGATGGTGCTATGATTTCCTATGTCACACTAGCCAAAACTGAGTTGAGAAGTGTTGAGCTTTCTAGGAAGCACAAATAATCACCCAAGTACTTTGGAAGATGATCCTCAAATCATTGGATCAAAACAGATAAGTTGGAGTTTCACTATGAACCAAAAACTTGCTTTTTTGTCATCACACCTGCTCAGGAAAATGAACAGTACTCTTTTTCTAGTAACAATTAGACAAAATCGTTTTGGGCATATCTAATTAACTTGGGTAGACAACTTTTGTAGCACAAAAATAGGTAGTCTAACACTACAAGAAAAAGGGGGGTGTAGCGTCGCATAAGCGATGGTGCTGTTTTTGAATTTCTTTTTTGGATCCTTCATCGCATGAGCGATGCTAGAAGTATGCGTCGCAAATAGCGTCGCTAACTAGCGATGTTGTTTCCGACGTTGGCAAACTCGCTGCGACATTTTAGTGTCGCATAAGCGACGTCCTGTGTTCTAGAGCGTCGCATAAGTGACGCTCTGGAATGTTAAAAAAAAATTCGATTTCTCCCAGCACATTTGTGTCGGGATTTGGACGCGAGAGAGCGAGAGAGAGAGAGAGAGAGAGAGAGAGAGAGAGAGAGAGAGAAAGAGAGAGAGATAGAGAGAGAGATAGAGAGAGAGAGAGAGAGCGAGAGAGAGAGCAAGGAGTTGTCATTGAAGCTAGGTATGCATGCAAACACAAACATACACACATATACATATGCATACACACACACATATACACACATAGACACACACACACATACACATAGACACACACACACACATACACACACATATACACACATACACACATAATGATGCATACACACACATATACATGCATACACACACATACATGCACACACACATATATGCATACACACACATATACATGCATACACACACATACATGCACACACACATATATGCATACACACACATATGCATACATAATGCATACATAATGCACATGCATACATACACATACATAATGCATACACACACATATGCATACATAATGCATACACACACATACACACACATATGCATATATACATGCATACACATAGAGACATAGACACATACACACACAGAGACACATACACACACATAAACACATACACACTCATAGACACACACACATACACACACACATATACACACACATACACACATAATGATGCATACACACACATACACATGCATACACACATACACACACACACACATATATGCATCCACACACACATAGAGAAACATGCACACACATACACATACATGCATACATATGCATACGTAATGCATATGCATATGCATATGCATACATATATACTTACATGCATACACACACATATGCATACATAATGCACATGCATACATACACATACATAATGCATACACACACATATGCATACCTAATGCACATGCATACATACACATACATAATGCATATACAGACATATGCATACATAATACATACACACACATACACACACATATGCATACATACATGCATACACATACACACATACACACACATAGACACATACACACACATAAACACATACACACTCATAGACACACACACATACACATAGACACAAACACACATACACACATAGACACATACACACATAATGATGCATACACACACATACACATGCCTACACACATACACACACATACACACACATACACACACACACATACACACACATATATGCACACACACACACATAGAGAGAGAAATACACACACATACACATAAATGCATACATATGCATACAAAATGCATATGCATATGCATACATACATACTTACATGCATACATACACATACATAATGCATACATAATGCATACACACACATATGCATACATAATGCATACACACACATACACACACATATGCATACATACATGCATACACATACACACATAGACACATACACACACATACACACATATACACATACACACACATAGACACATACACACACATAAACACATACACACTCATAGATGCACACACATACACATAGACACACACACACACACATACACACATAATGATGCATACACACACATACACACATACACAAGCACACATACATGCACACACATACACACACATATATGCATACACACACATAGAGAGACATACACACACATACACATACATGCATACATATGCATAGATAATGCATATGCATATGCATACATACATACTTACATGCACACACACATATGCATACATATTGCACATGCATACATACACATACTTAATGCATACACACACATATGCATACATAATGCATACACACACATACACACACATATATGCATACATACATGCATACACATACACACATAGACACATACACACACATAGACACATACACACACATAAACACATACACACTCATAGATGCACACACATACACATAGACACACACACACACATACACACACACATATACACACACACACACACAAATACACACATAGACACATACACACATAATGAGGCATACACACACATACACATGCATACACACCTATACACACACATACACGCACACACATACACACACATACACACACATAGAGAGACATACACACACATACACATACATGCATACATATGCATACATAATGCATATGCATATGCATACATACATACTTACATGCATACATACACATATGCAATAATAATGCACATGCATACATACACATACTTAATACATACACACACATAAACACATACACACTCATAGACACATATACACTTACACACACACATCCATAGACATTTACACACACATACACATGCACACTGACATATATATATAGATACACACGTAGACACACACACATACACACATAGTCACACACACATACAAACATAGACACACACATACACACACATAGACACACACACACATACACATACACACAAATATACACACACACATAGACACACACACTTACACACACACACATCCACACACATTTACACACACATACACATGCATACAGACACATATATATAGATACACACACATACAGACATACAGACATACATGCATATGCATACATAATGCACATGCATATGCATACATACATGCTTACATGCATAGACACACATACACATGCATACACACATACACACATACACACATACACATACACACATACACACATAGACACACACACATACACACACACATACACACATACACACACATATATGCGTACACACACATAGAGAGACATACACACACATACACATACATGCATACATATGCATACATAATGCATATACATATGCATACATACATACTTACATGCATACACACACATATGCATACATATGCATACATAATGCACATGCATATGCATAGATACATGCATACACATACACACACATAGACACATACACACACATACACACACATATGCATACATATGCATACATAATGCACATGCATACACATACACACACATAGACACATACATACACATAGACACACACACACATATACACAGATTTACACACACATACACATGCATACACGCACATAGACATACACACACATAGACACACACATACACATGCATATGCATACATGCATGCTTACATGCATACACACATACACGCAGATCCATATACACACATAGACACACACACACATGTAGAGAGACACACACACACATGTAGAGAGACACACACACACATATACACACACATAAAGCGACATACACACACATACATGCATACATATGCATACATAATGCATATGCATACATAATGCATATGCATACATAATGCATATGCATACATATATACTTACATGCATACATAATGCATATGCATACATATATACTTACATGCATACATAGACATAAACACATATACACACACACATACATACATACATACTTACATGCATACACAGACATACAAACATATACACACACATACACACACATGCATACATATGCATACAAATGCATACACACATATATACAGATACACATGTATATGCACAGAGACACACACACATAGACACACACACACACATACACACACATGGACACATACACACATATATATGCATAGACAGACACATAGAGCCATACACACATATATATGCATACACACACATAGAGACACATACACACACACATACACATGCATGCATACATATCCATACATAATGCATATGCATACATACATACTTACATGCATACAGACACTCACATATACGCCATACACATATACACACATACATATGTACACATATATATATTGATTTCTAACCCATTTTGTTTTATATGGTAGGTATTATGGATCCTAGTAGAGAGAGAAAGGCGAAACTCACTCTCATAAAAAGTCTTATGAGAGCAAAAGTTCCGCTTGATACTCTAGGGGTCATCATGCATGAGTACTCAGAGACGCCTGATGATGAGCTAGATTATACGATCCCGATGCTTACCCAACGATCAGAGGAGGTCTCTTCTATGGCTCCATATGTAGGAAGACAACTATCTTCTCATAGGTATGTTTTTTGTTTTCATAAAGTTTTTTAATGATATTATAACACATATTTTTATTCATTTTTATCTATCTATTATCAAGAAACCTATACAACCTCCAGATCATGATAGCAGAGCAGAGTTGCCTATGAGGACATGCATAGGCAACTTAGGGCTAGAGTGCGATATAGAGCCAGAGGGGAACATTGTGTACATAGGGAATGGATTGGAGTTCAAAAGAAGAATGCAGGAATTATGTGAATCTTACTTGCGCCTTGTCCACTTACCATGGAAGTAAGTATAAATATTACATATAAATTGAAATAAATATCTTATGTTTTATTTACATGATTTTTTTTATTTTTGTAGTGAGCATGATGAGAGGGATAAAAAATATGTACTTAGTTCACTTGAGACAGAGTTTGGGACATGATGGTCGCATAAGTGGTGTCTAAAAGAGATGCGGACACTTATGGCTCATCGTCGCGATAATGCACAGTACGCATTGCTTTTATGTATATATATATGGATATGAGTATGTGTGTTTATGTATGTATGTATGTATATGAGAGAGAGAGAGAGATAAAAGAGTGAGACTAGAGGTACAAATACACGCATACACACACATATACATCATACATGCACATTTACACACATATACACATACATGCACATTTATACATACACACATACATGCACATTTTTACACACACATACACATGCATGCAGTTACACACATATAATGAATACACATAGACACATACACATACACACACACATACTCACATACACATACACATGTATAATCATATGTACACACACATAGACTAATATAATCATATTTACATGCATATATACATATACAAATGCATATACACACACACTCAACACATGCATACACACATATAGATACACATACATACACAACACATGCATATGCACAAAAAAATAAATAAGTAAATAAATCCTATTTCAAAAATCCTCATTTGAAAACACTAATTTTGATATTAGGGTTTTAAAACCCCTAATTTAAAAACTCTAATTCAACCTTTTAGCCATATGATTGAAGTATGTGTACACATGGCATCTATTCCTCCAACGTCCTACGAGAGAGATGTCTCTCCTCCCAACCTTATGCCTCTATATATAGCTACTCGAATCAACGAGGATCCTAATATATATAAAGATATATACACATCATGTAGATACACATACATAAATATAAAATGGAGTAGATATATTATGCATCACACATACATGCCTAAATGCACACATAAATATATATATACATGCATACATATTTACATGTACACATTTACACATAGACACATATACATATATACATGTACACCTCACATATACATGCCTACATGCACACATAAATATATATATATATACATGCATACATATTTACATGTACACATTTACACGTAGACACATATACATATATACATGTACACAATTATAAACACTTGCATATATTACATGAATATATGAATATTTTACATAAATGTTTATGCATATATACACATATGCATACTAACACATGTATAGATATATCACACACATGCACACACATACATATACATGAAATACATATATATGCATACTAACATATGTATACATATAATACACATGAATACACACACATATGCATACATACATGATAAAAATTTGCTCCTCGAAGATAAATCTATATATAAAATAATTAGGCATAACCCCAAGCTTCATGTTCTAACTAAAAGAACATGATTTCATCTCTCTAGTAGGATTCATCGCTATTCAAGTTGAATAAAAAAACTATTATCTGATATCCATTCAGAAGCTTCAAGTTATTGATCGATTACTAGAGTAGAATTTACTATCTAATCTGCTCATATGTTTTCATTATTGCCATCATTTTGGTAAGACATCAATATAGTCTCATCTTCATTATCCTTATTGATTTCATTTATTTCTTCTATGGTTAAATCTGTGTTTTGATGGGTCACATCATCTATTGATGGATTAATATGGATTTCTGGTAATTCTTCTTCCTCATCAGCATGACTATTTTCACCCTCCTCAAATGTGCAATTAGTCCTTGAACTATTATGTAACCCTCGACTACTATTTATTAAACCTGCTATATTTACATGTGTGTAAGGTCTTCCATCAATATATAATCTTTCATTTTCTGCATGTTAAATCCTTCTACTAGTAAGGGACGCTGTGTTGAAGCATATTCCATAAGTACTTATGCTTTGAACATAACGTGAAAGTCGATGCCAATCTCCCCATCCATATATAAATGACATAAGAGTGACTTCAGAGTTCAGAGGCACATACAAATCCTCTACAATAAAGAGACCACGGCCAGCATTAGTAATAGTGGATGGAGCAATCATATAGCGATTACCCCAAAAGTTGAAAACCTCTCCATCCAAAGGAAGTGGTCCTCTATTCCATCCGCCATATCTTCTTCTATCAAATGTTTATACTAGAGAACAATCACGAGTTGCCAATGGATAATCTCGAGCCGTTTCAGTTTCTAAACTAGGAGGTAGAGGATTTCTAGAAACCTCTGCTTGTTATTGACGAACAGCAAGTCCATGACGTGTATGAGGTATATTAACATTATGAGAAAAATTATCATCATCATCGAGCAATTATTCCTGTATATCAACAGTGATTTTGTATATGGTTTTTAAATAGAATAATGACATTAATCTATACAAAAAATACATACCCAAGCATTATCATGTTGACCAGGTGATGGTGCACACTCAAAAGTACCATACTTTGCCTCATGTTCAATAATTCCAGTCGTGGTCCTCGATACGTGCCATAACAAGAGTTACACCAACATATAATATGCTCTTGATAGTAAAATTCATCATAATTCTTATTGGAGGACACATGTGAAGTCGTTGCATGGATAGGAGGTGGTGGAGTATCCTCTGATTGATCAGAATCTGATTATAATAAGAAACAAAAAAATATATAAGTTATGTATCAATCAAATATATTTAAAATTAAATGTTTGATATACTTACAGTATATAGTCATTGCACAATGAGAAGACAGTGGTGGAGTTCCTTCTTATTGATGAGAATCTACAAATAATGGTATTTCATATTAATAATCTGATTATTTACATACACAAAAAATTCACATATACATATTTACACATACACACGTATTCAGATATACACATTTACACATACACACATATTCACATATACACAAATACACATTATTGTGGGATAAATGCATATATTTTGTATGAATGAGTGTATATGCATGCATGTGTGTGTATGTATATATGTGGAAATGTAGATGTGTGTTTATGTTATATGTATGTATATGTGTATATGTATGCATATATGTATGCGTATATGTTTGCATGTATATGTGTATGTGGGTATATGTATGTGTATGTGTGTGTATATATGTCTATGTATTCTGTTTTTTTTTTTATCTTTGAGATTAAATTAACAAGAGATATTGTATGGTGGAAAAAAATAAGAGGCAACCTAACATACCACCTGAGACGTAGTAGTTTTTTTGTAGATAGCTACGTCCTCAGGAGTCATTCCTTAGCAGAAGGTATACAGATTAATAGTTTATATTTATAATTTTCATATATTTTAGTAATAATTTTTTACATTTAATTTATGTATTTCTTTTTTCTTAAATAAACAGGCTTCTACAAAGAAGAGAGTGGAGTTGGGCCACATAGCGCACCTAGGCCAAATGGGCCATCATGGTTTTGTAGCTACATTTGTAAGTATATGTGTTATTGTGAGTATATTTTTTATTTTAGTTAAAATGCAAGCAACTAATATTTTTTATTTGTTTTAATGTAGCGAAAGGATTATGGCCGATATCCTACAAAACATGAGATCGAGTATGCTAGATAATTTGGATATCGGTGTTTGAGCGAGTATATGCGAGATCATCCAGATGCCTTTGTGAGTATTATTAAATTTTATATAATTTTTATTTTTATGAATGGTTTAGTTGTTTTACTTATTTATGTTTGTTATATGTAATACATGAGTATTATGGAGAGGAAGATATGGACGTGGTGGAGGGACAGACACAGGAGGGACGATCTCGATCGTCACAGGGTGATCATGATGATGAGGATGAGGATGATCAGGATGCTACTCATGATGATGATCATGATGATGATGATTGGGATTCTAGTTGATTATGACATTGGATTATATGTATTTACATTGATATATATATATATATATATATATATATATTATCTATATATTATCTATATATTTTTCATTTCAGTTATGTTTTCAATTGTGTGTATGGCATTACGTAATGAAGATTTTTGTTACATTGATTGTTACTATTCTTTATACTAAGCATGTTTTTTAATACTTTAATTATATAATTCATTCATATGTGTGTACATAAGTGTATATGTATGTGTGTGTATATATATGTATGTGCATGTGTATGTGTGTGTATATGTATGTATGTGCATGTGTATGTGTGTGTATGTGTGTGTATATATATGTGCATGTATATGAGTAACTCTATGTGTATATGTGTGTATGTGCATGCATATGTGTATATGTATGTATGTGCATGTGTGTGTGCATGTGTATATGTGTGTACGTAGGTGCATATATATGTGTATATATGTGTATAATGTATGTATATGCATGTGTATATGTATGAAACATGCATGTGTATATGGATGCATTTGCATTTGCATCCATGTGCATGCATGTGGATGTGCATATACATGTATTTAGAATATGTTAATGTGTGTATGTGTGTGTGTATGTATATATATATATATATATATATATATATATATATATATATATATATATATATATATATATATATATATATGCAATAATGAATGCATGTAAGTCTTTTTATGTGGTTGTAGGAATGTTTGTGCATATGCATGTGTATGTGTGTGTATGTCTTAGTGTATGTCCACATGTATCTGTTGGTATATATGTGTGTTTATGTGCATGTGTATATGTGTATATGTGTGTGCATCTTCATCATGTATAAGTGTATATGTGCATATCAATAAGTGTGAGTATGCTATCTAATGAAAATAAGACAATTCAAATGATATACGAAGAATATAAATTGTACTTAAACTAGTTAGCCATACTTTTTGCTTGGTTATCTTCTTGAATAACCTACAATAAAGAGAGAAAGAAGAGAGAGAGAGAGAGAGAGAGAGAAAGAGAGACAGAGAGAGAAAGAGAGAGAGAAAGAGAGAGAGAGAGAGAGAATTCAAAGAGAGAAAGACATAGAAACAGAGAAACAGAGACAGAGAGAGACAATAAGATAGAGCTTAGGCAAAACAACAATTCTGCATATACTTGTTTCAGCTCATAAGCGTAGCGCAATTGCGAATGTTGGAGAGCTCTTCGATCAGATGCTTGAAAATGCCGATCGAAGAGCCTCCAACGTTTTAATTTTTTTCGTCAACAGACCGTTGTGTAAGCGATGGAAAGGCATCGTAAAAACCACTGGAATCGGTGTCGCATAAGCGACATTTTCTTGTGTCGCTTATGCGATGCAAAAAGCTTCGCTTATGCGATGCAAAAAGGGTCACTTATGTGATGCTGTTTAAAACCCTCGCATTAGCGACACTCTATGCAAGCGTCGCACACCTTGTCGTGCCATATGTCAAAAAAAAGTCGTTTGGCTCGTCATTTAATCGAGGGTTTGCAAGTGACGCTCATTGTGACACATTTTGCAATTTTATAGCGATGAAATTGTGTCGCCTTTATCGTCGCTATGCGCCCCTATTCCTCGTAGTGTAATGAATCTATACCAACTTGAATCACTACAAATGATCAAGCACACACTGAGAAATGGATCAAAGAAGTTCACTATTCTAAGTGACACATGACAGAGAATAGAAAATGAAACATAATCAAAGTTTTTGTACTTATGAACATAAAGTACAATTATATTGGCAATGAATGATTGCACAATATGAGGGCAATTCTAGAGCTATAGTGTGAGATCAATATCCACTTGAAATCCTTCTGAATGTCTTTCCAAATCGGGCTCTTCTCACACTCTTCTTCTCGTGACTAGATAGTCCTCTTTTATAGCCTCTTTGTTGAGCCAAGATTCAAGTTTGAATTTGAATCTCTACCTAAAAATGTTTCAAAAGTTTAGGACTTGGTTTGCCATAAATCATCACCAAATAACTCGTGGAAAGGTTCTCCTAAGAGCTTGTGATTTCAAGTCCTTTTTTACATATGCACTTCTACAAAGATAAAAGTCATGCTTTTACAAGAGGGTAGTCATATGTGACTCCATGTGAGTTCATAGAGGTGAATATCCAAATGTCCAAGTATGTGGGCTTGGATTCATTTGCACCAAGAGCTCCCCCTCAAGCCTAACATGCTTGGGCTTTAACTCTCTTTGATCTCTTGCAATTCAATCATCATCTTGAACCTATTCAATTTAGTTCCTTTCAAAGATTTAGTTAAAATATCTGCACATTGCAAATTTGTTGATACGTAGGACAATTGTATGTCCTTGCTAAGTACCTTCTCTCTCACATAATGATATTGCACTTCAATGTGCTTATTCCTTGCATGATATATAGGATTATCAGCCAAATGTAATTAGCTAGTATTATCTCCAAAGATAATTGGAGTGTATGTATATAGCCCCAAGTCTAAGTAGAGTTAAAGCCCCACATTGCCCCTTGTGTTGCATTTGCAAAGCCCCTATATTCAGCTTTAGTTGATGACAATGCCAGAGTTGGTTGTTTCTTTGATGACCATGAAATCAACTTAGATCCTGCAAAAGATAAGTAGCTAGAGGTGCTCCTCCTATCATCTTTTGAGCGAGCCCAATCTGCATCAGATTATAGCTTGATATCCAAGTCAGATATAAATGGATAAAGTAGTTTTTCATTTATGGTACCCTTCAAGTACTCACCCCATAGCATATATTCACTCTTGTTAGGGTTGCATAATTGAGACTCCCAACAAGACTTTGATAGCCTCTAATGTCTTCAAGTAGCTCTCCTTCATGAGCACCAAGTTTGTGATTCGATTCCATGGTTGTGCCTACAATGGTTGCATTTTCCATTTTGCACTTAACTAGTTATCATGGATGTGCTTTCTCTAAGTAATGAAAACATCAAAATCTTTATAAACAATCTCTAAACCAAGACAATATGTAAGCAAGCCACAATCATTGGTCTTGAACTCCTCGTTCATTTGATTTCAAATCTTCTTGATGCCATTGACATCATTTCCTATATTGATAATGTCATCCACATAAACAAAAATAAAACCTCTGAATTAGTCTTATTAATTAGCAATGAAGAATCTGCTTTGCTTGCAACAAAACCTTGGTCGTGCAAGTATGTGACCAACCTATGGTTCCAAGCTCTAGGACCTTGGTTTAAACCATACATTGCCTTCCCTTATTTACATACATAATCAGGTTTGTCTTTGTCTTCATATCCTGGTGGTTGAACAACGTAGACCTCTTCAGAGATCCACCCATTAAGGAATGAATTTTTAACATCTAATTGGCACAAGTTCCAATTCTTCGAAGCAGCAATACTTACTAAAACTTTCATAGTTGGCATCTTGGCTACAGATGAGAAGGTCTCCTCATAGTCCAATCCATGGGTTTGAGAAAACCCCTTTGCTACTAGCCTTGCTTTATACCTGTTTATTGTGCCATCTGAATTCTTTTTCACTTTGTAAATCCACCTGGATTCTATTACCTTCATGAATGGTTTTTTTGGAAGCAAATCCCAAGTGCTATTCTCTTTAAGTGCTTCAATTTCGTCCTACATAACTTCTCTCCATCTTTCTTCCTTGTTGGCTTTCTCAAATGAAGATGGTTCCTCTGACATAAAGTCTTTAGCTATGTATATAGAATGCTTGGGGACTAGTGATGTGTCATAGCCATACCTTATATGTTTCTTGCTTTCCATTTGAGATCTTCTAAGTGCTTGATTGGATGACTCTTGAATGTCTTCCAATTTTTTGAATTTTACTTTGCCGTTGGACTTCGAAGCTTTGAATTCTTCAAAGTCATTTTGTTCTTCATCTTCAGATTTGACATCCTCTAATGCATGTGGTTCTTTTTTTATCAGATTCGGAAAATCATTTTGCAAATCATAGGGTAGCTTTATTTTCCTGCAACCACCCTCAAACCAAGAGCTATTTTCATCAAATACCACATCCCTACTAACTCTAAATCCTTTGTTAGTGGGATTATATAATCAAAATCCTTTCTGATTCTCGTCATAGCCAATAAATATGCATTTTTCAACTTTTAGATCAAGCTTTCCCCTAATATGTGAGGGTATGTGTGCATAAGCAATGCACCCAAAGATCTTACAATGATCTAAAGAAGGTCTCCTGCCATTCCATGCCTCATAAGGTTTCATCCCATCTAGAGACTTGGATGGAAGCCTATGGTTGTGTAGACAACCTCTACCCATAGATAATTAGGGCGTTCTTTCTCATTGAATATTGATCTTGCAGCCTCTACTATTAATCGATTTCTTCTCTCTGCCACTCCATTCTCTTCACGAGTGTATCATTTTGTAGTCTTTTTCTTTATGCCTTTGTCCTGTAAGAAGGAATCAAACTCATGTGAGAAATAATCACCACATCCATCAGATTTGAGCCTCTTCAAGCTTTTACCCATTTGATTATCAATCAATGCCAAATGCTTCATGAAACAAGTGAAGACTTCATCTTTATGCCTCATGGAATAAAGTATTGTCCACCTACTATAGTCATCTATGAATGAAACATAATAGCTTGACGCTAAAATCCATGTCTCTCTGGTAGGATCCCACACATCTGTGTGTACAAGCTCCAAGTATTCTTCATACATGTATCCTCTTTTGCTGAATGGTTGCCTATGTGACTTGCCAAATTGGCATGCTCCACATTTGTAAATCATGTGTTGCTTGGAAACATTTGGGATGCCAAGAAGAGTCTGATCCCTACATATTTGCTTCAATGTCGTTTCACCTATATGTCCTAGTCTCTTATGCCATATCTCCAATTCAGATAGGGTCCGGTCCTTATAATTGAAGAGAGCAATATTTCTTGTATCTTCCACTTGAAAGGTAAAAAGTCTACCAGATTTCTCACCTTTTGCAATCCTCTTGAAGCCTTGTTGAGGGTCCTCCACATCCATGCCTTGTGAATCTAACCTATAAATGCTTCTTAACAATCTGTCCAACACTAGATTCTTGGTTATTGTTGGCACATACAATACCCTTCTTAGAATATTCATGTTACCATCCAATGCTTTAACATTTCCAATCTTCTTTACTAAGTGGCTAGTGTCATCACCTGTCCGAACTTCATTCTTTCCTTTGGGTTCTTCAAGGTCAGACAATAATGCTACATTGCCTAATACACTATTGGAGCAACTAGAATCAATATAGAATAGGTACTCATCATCTTTACCTTGCTTGGTTGTCATATTCATGAGTAATAGGGAGTCCTCTTGATCATTTATATAGTTGTTGTAGTGTCTTCTTACTCTAAAGCTCCTTCATAGTTGTTGTTGTTGTTGTTGTTGTTGTTGTTGTTGTTATAGCCTTGTTTGTAATTGTGATGGTAGTTGTTTTATCCATTATTGAACCTCCCTCTTGATTGTCCATAGCCTCCTCTGTGGAAGCCTCTTCCTCTCCGATTCTTTTTGTTCTTGAAGCATTCATCTGTGATATGATTGGTCAAGCCACAAATATTGCAAGGTGAGGAATTGTATGGTCTCCCCTTACCATGCTTTCCTCCTCTGCCCCTTCCTCTAGTACCTGTTCCTCTACCTGCGAAATTCACTTGAGAGGTACTTGCATCTTCTTCATTCTTCTTACCTTTGCCCTTATCATTACCCTTGTTTTTATTTGTGTAAAGGGCAGAAGATTGATTACCTCTAGGAGTATCTCCATTCTGGTTGAGCTTTGTCTCATGTGTGAAGAGTTGCCCCATCAATATCTTAAGGTCAAGTATCTGCATGTCCATATATAGGTCCATTGTTGTAGTAAAAGACTCCTATTTGTCATCAGCCTTGATGCCATTTATGACCTGCCTTACTATGTGCTCCTCTTCTATTTCTTCTCCAATACTCCCAAGTTGATCAGCTACATCCTTCATCTTGGTCTCATAGTCAGCTACACTTTTCTTTGGTTGCTTCTTCAAGGTTGTGAACTCCATCCAAAGTTGGTTATTTCTAGCCCTTGTATTTGATGCGAAGTATGAAGATAGTACTTCCCAAGTCTCTTGGTAAGTCTTACAATTCCTAATATGAGGTAAAAAAAAACCAGTGATTGAATTGAGTATGTAAGACCTGGCTAGAGCATCCTTTGCACACCATACATATAGTCTCTCTTGCTCCTCTCTTGTAGGTTGGATTTTCCTTCTAAACGTTGGCATTTCTTCATCTCCAGATATGTATCCATACAAGCTTCTTCCTTGGAGGTAAACCTTCATCCTTACGGACCAAGCTAGATAAGTGCCCCTTTCCAATTTTTCAATGAATGATGGAAATCCATCTCCCAGTTTACCTTGATGTTGCTCTGATACCACTATTGGAGAAGATGATGGACACCTTCTAGAAATGAGATGGTGCTGCAAACTCCTACTTTACACCAGCCAAAAATGCGTTGAGGAGTGCAAAGTAGACCTCTTGAGCTTTTGAGGAAGCACAAACAATCACCCAAATACTTTGGAAGATGATCCTCAAATCATTGGATCAAAAAAGATAAGTTGGAGTTCCACTATGAACCAAAAACTTGCTATTTTTGTCATTATAGCTGCTCAAGAAAATGAAAAGTACTCCCTTTTTGGTAACAATTAGACAAAATCCTTTTGGGCATATCTAATTAACTTTGGTAGCTAGCTTCTTCATGCTATTTCACTTGAAATGATAAACTATAAACTAAGAATGATACTTAGCAAATCAGATGTCTACCCCGACATTTTTAGGAGTTAATAGTATGTAGACTAGAGCACAATGTTTTGCACATACGTGGAGAATGACTAAGGAAATTGAAATGAAATGTTTTAAAACAGATAGTCTAATGAATCTATACCAACTTGAATCACTGCAAATGATCAAGTACACGCTGAGAAATGGATCAGAGAAGTTCACTCTTTTGAGTGATACATGACAGAGAATAGAAAATGAAACATAATCAAAGTGTATGTATTAATAATCATAAAGTACAATGATATTGGCAATGAATGATTGCACAATGTTATGGCAATGGTAGAGCTATAGTGTGAGCTCATCCACTTGAAATCCCTGTAAATGTCAGTCCAAATCGATCTCTTCTCACACTCTTCATCACGCGACTAGATAGTCCTCTTTTATAGCCTTTTTGTTGGAGCCAAGATTCAAGTTTGAATTTGAATCTTTACCTAAAAGTCTTTTAAGGTTTAGGACTTGATTTTCCATAAATCCTCATCAAATACGTCATGGAAAAATTCTCCTAAGAACTCGTGATTGCAAGTGCTCTTTTTACATATGCACTTTTACAAAGGTAAAAGTCATGCTTTTACAAGAGGGTAGTCATATGTGACTCCATGTGAGTTCATAGAGGTGAATATCCAAATGTCCAAGTATGTGGGCTTTGATTCATTTGCACCAGCAATTATTAGCTCTCATTATCATATTAGTGTCATCAGCAAACATTTCAAGGCGAAGCTGGGAGGAGGCATTGGGGATCTCTAATCATTTGATGGTGTTCTGATTCATACAGTCTCTAACAAGCCAATCTAAAGCATCACTAGCAATAGCAAACAAAAGGGGCACAATAGGACACCCTTATCTTATGGATCTCTTAAGATTAAAAGGACTGGAGACATGGCCATTAATAGCGATTCTAGAATGAGCATTACCAAAAGAATACTAGTAAATCTAATGAACTTCTTACTAGTACCAATGTCATGAAGAGACTGTAGGATAATGTCCCAATCAACCCTGTCATAGGCTTTGTCAAAGTTAACTTTGAATAAAAAACAATCAATATTATTTTCACTAGCATACTCGAAGCCTTCCAAAATGGAAATAATGGCATCAAGGATGAATTTTCCCTTAATGAAACCTTTTTGCTTAGGGAGAATAATTCTATCCACTAGTGGGATAATTCTTCTTGCCAAGGAGGAAGCAAAAATTTTGTATAAAGAAGTCAAACAAGAGATAGGTCTCCATGGGTTCAAATCTTCCTTAGGTCCTTTTTTGTAAATGAGTTTAATAACTACAGTGTTGATAAAGGTTGAAAGTGTACCTGTCCTAGTAGCCTTTTGACAAATCAAGAGAATGTAGGGCACCAAAAGATCATTAAGCTCATGAAAAAATTCAATAGGAATACCATCAAAACCAGGAGATTTATAGGGTTCCAGTAAAATCTCATTGGCAGAGAGGGGTAAGTCCATGTTAGAGGCTAATGACTGAGGAATCATTTTTTTCCTTTTAAGAGCAATAGTGGACCTAGCTCTCTGGATGTCCTCCCCTCCCATCGGAGGTCTAGAGAAAACATTGGTGAAGAAGCTTAAACCCTCTTGTAAATTCTCCTTGGTAGAAGTAGCATAGCCTTTTGAACTCTTTTTGAGAAAAGGAGCAAAGTACCTAGCTTTCTTCTTCTTCAATAAATCAAACATGTGCTTATTGGGCTCATCAACTTTACCAGCCTAGAATTCTCTAGAAGAAGCAAGATCATCAGTGGTAGAGAGGTAATCGTCAAATCGTAGTCTTTTCTAAAGATCAAGGACCATTTGAAGAAATTTGGGGGACAATTAGGAGAATTCCTTATGTTATCTATCTCTCCAATAATCCTCATCATTCTCTTATACCTACTCTCTTTGGCTTTTTTCTTGTATCTAATAAACATCTTTCGAATCTCTATGATGGAAAACTTCCAAACCTCAGAGGGATAAGTCAAAAGTGAAGTGCTTGTGGAAAGTAGCCTTAGTTTCATCTCTGACACAAGGGATCTTGAGAAGGCCAACATCAATGTGAGGGCAACCAACCAGCTCTGTAGTCCGGAGAGTTAAAGTACAACTTGGTAAGCACAAGGGAGTGGCCAGAAGGCAAAGAGAAGGGTCCTCATCACAATTAACTTGCCAGCGGCTTTGAAATGTATTCACATTTATATACCCCCTTTCAAGTCTAGTAGAGAGATGATTGTTATTAGATCTATTATGCCAAGTGTGCCCTAGATTCACAGAGATATCAAAGAGATTATGAGTATTAACTATATGAAACCAACTCATTTTTTCAGTACCCTGAAGAATGTATTTTATGACATAGGATATCCTTGAGGTAGAGGTGTGAGCTACCTCGATCATATAGAGAAGGATACTTATATGAGTGCCAAGTGGCACTCATGTGAGAGTCTATGTGTGAAAATACCCTTTGTGGTAAGTTGAGAGAAGAGGGATTTTTAGGAGTTTCACGTGGCTTGGTGGTAAAGAAGTCTCATAGATCTCCATGAGCTTGCGTTCCATTCTCTTAGCTGGTCGTCTTCTTCAGGTCGAGTGGTCCGAAAACCTCTTGGAACCAATGTCCAACAATGTCACAAGAGGTCCAAAATCTTCTTATAAGTTTAGCATTAGATAATATTACGTATAATTATAGTAAATGTATGAGAACCCATCGTGGGCACTCTGGCTACGTCTCTCTACTTACAATGAGAGGGCATGGGTTCGATTCCCGATGAAGGCTCAACGTAAAGTGATGAAGCTTTGGAGTTTTTTTCTCACAAATAAGATATGAAAATGACATGTTTTTCGTGAAGCTTTTCAAGATGTGTGATTTTATCACATGGCAGTGTCGGTAGGGATCATAGATGTATGATTGCTTTATTGCTTTATGTGTTTTTAGAGAAAGTGTTTTTAAAACCATACACAAGGATATATAAACAAAGTTTTGCCTCATTATGTGAGCATCAAATCAAGAAGCTCTAGCAAGAGCTGTACACTCTTGGAGGTGATCACACAAGCAATCCTCTCAAGGAGACCAAGGAGGGAGTCTCCCAAACTTGGAGGAGGTGATCAATCTTCTCAAGCTAGGAGGAGATCTTGGAGGCCATCTTGGACGAGGAGTTCTCACACTCTTGGAGGAGTTGTGGTCTAAATCTTGGTGATTATCTAGAGGATATTCTGCCAACTTACCATCAACATCTATTGTTGATTTACTGTGAGTAGTAAGTCTATTTCTATTCTTACTTGCTAGGTCACTCATTTCTCATTCAGGTTTATCAGAATTTGGCTTTGCTGTAAAATTGTTCTAAACTGTTTGTACTCTCCATATTCTCACACACACACTCTTCATACCTCTTAGGCACACAATCTCTTGTATCTAGTTCCTATTTTTGCCTAGATACAGATATTGTCAGTTTGTATCATATACACACATTGTAATTTGACATTCCTTTGAATATAGATAGTGCAGGTGAGCTTCATAGCTTACTGTCACACTTGAAAATCACATCTATTCTCTCTCTCTCTCTACCTATCTCTTACTGATCTATTTTTGAGTCTTAAGGTGTGTATGTTAAGGTTCATCTGTTGGAAGATCCTATAAATCTATGGTATATTGTTATTGTGGCCCACTCCCACTTCCAACATTTTTTATCAGAGCCTAGTTGAGATACACCCTTAACAAGATGAGTGACTATAGACTTGAGAATGAAGACAAGATTGAGGGCATGTCTAATTATCCAATGTGGCGTTTTATGATGATGAATCTGTTAGTAACAAAGGACTTATGGAATCTTGTCAATGGCACTTATCCAAGGCCAAGACAAGTCAGAGAAGATGTTGCTTCATCTTCTAGAAGACCTGCTGTTCCTATTTCTGCTCAATAGGAGGTTAGTGGAGAAGAAGAAACTCTTTCATCATCAAGAGTCTATACTACTACTTCCTACAGAAGAGTAATCTAGATGGGATTCAAGGGATGCTTTAGCACTTTCATATATTGCTATGGGAGTCAAGAGGCATATTATACCCCAGATTAGGTCATGTAGAAGTTCTCATCAGGCTTGGTTGGAGTTAGAGAATCTCTATCTGAGTAGAAACCTTGCTACGAAAGCTCACCTAAGGAGAAAACTAGCCAACACAAGGATGAAAGTTGGTGAATCAGTTCAAATAGATATTTTGAAGTTCAAAGATTTATGAGATCAATTACTCAATGTTGGAGTCAACATTTTAGATGAAGAGATGGTAAACACACTTCTAGAATCACTTCCATCAACATATCGTGCTTTTGTTACCTGTTTATCCTTATCTACAAGAGATAGAGAACTTTCATTTGAAGAACTATAGTTCCTACTACTTCAAGATGAAGAAAAAAAAAAGATTATGGAAGAGAATGATGAATCCATGTTATCACCATCAAAGGGAAACAAGAAGAAGGAGCAAACGAGTCAGCAATCTAGGAAGAATAGTAAGTCTTTTAATCCTAAGTCTTCCAATCCTTTTCGTAATGCTTTCTCTACACCCAACTTTTCTTCAACTACATCTGATTCAAAGAAACGAGTATGCCATTATTGTAAAAAATCAGGTCATTATATAGTAGAATGCAAAACAAGGATTTTTAATGACAAGAAGAAAGCATCAGCGAATAGTTTTGAAGATGATCCAAAACCTAAATCTTCAAAGGTAGATTCATATGCATTTACTACTATTGAAGAGCTAGCTTTTGATCAGACAACGTTAAATGCAATCTCAGATAATCCTTGGATCTTTTATTCTTGAGCTCCTAAGCATATGAGAGGTTGCAGAAAGGTATTTTCTTCCCTTTCTAACTCTTCAAGTAGAAGAGTGACCATTGGACATGGTCATGATTTGGATGTCATTGGTGTTGGAGAAGTAAACCTTAAGTCAAGAGCAAGTGGAAATTTCATAATTTCCAATGTTCTTTATGTTCTAGACATGAAGAAGAATTTTCTCTCTATCTCTACTTTCTTATCCAATGGTTATAAAGTACTTTTTAACAAAGATTCATGTCAGATCCTCTCATCTGATGAGGGGCATCATCTACTACAAGGTGAAAACAAAAGTGGCATGTTTGTTTTGTCCAAAATAACTCATGATAATGTTTCTAGGTCTACTACACTTAAGGAAAACATGAAGTTAGGGCATGCTAGATTTGTTCATATCAATTACACACCTCTCAAGTATATCAAAGATCAAGGTATGGTGGAGAGTTAACCTACTTTTGCTTTACCAGATGATGCGCAGTCATGTGAAGGATTTCTTGAAGGCAAGCTTCATAAACTTCTATTCAAAAAGCATGATATATTATGGCCTCAAGGAAGTTTCAGATCATACATTCATATGTGAATCGTCTGATGAGAACAAATTCTATTCAAGGTTACAGATAGTTTGTTATGCTCATTTGTTGGAATTTGGGGCCCTAGGATCATTCCAAACTAAAACCTTTTGAGCATACACACTTAATTAATTAAGATGATAAGTGAGAGATAGAAAGAAAGATCTTGAGACAAGGATAGAGAACCTAAGCAAGATGCTTACTCACTAAAAATAATAGATGTCTAAATTACAAAATGGGAGTATTACTCAACCATATAAAGTGGTGCACTCACTAATGGAAGAATATCCAAGAAGATGATGATACAAAATTTAGATTATGTTGAAATAATCCAAGTGTGTGAAGTGAATGAGCAATGAAGCTAACCTTATTCTCAAAAAATAGTGTAACAAAATAGTAAGTCAACCAATCCTAGTTTTGAGATTAGGGTAGAGAGACCCTAAAAATAAAATATAATGGTAGCTCACAAAAGATAGTTACCACCACCTTGTAGAAGACTACTTACTCCAAGAGAGTAGCCTCTCCTTCACCAAATCTTGACCTCCTCCAAGAGTGTGAGACTCCTCCCCTTGATCTCCTTTAGAGACTGTTGATGAGTTCTCCTTGATCCTTGAGTGAGTGATTTTACAATGAGCCAATTATCTCATTGTATAGCTTTTGTACTCCTCCAAAAGCACAATGTAAAATCATTTATGTACAAAAACAAAAAACTTTCGCTAATAATTGACATCGCTCCGAGTAATGCGATCGCAATTTGGCCACCATAGATTTTGATTTTCTCAAAAGAAACTTCCACGCACTACCGTCGCTGGGAATCAAAACCGGGTCACATCAATGAGAGCTTTTTGTACTAGCCACATTGCCCACGTGCTTTTGATGTAGAGGATACTAAAGGAGTATATACTATATCTATTGCTGAGCAGTTTTGGACGTATATGAATGGGTTCATGTACTCTTACATCAAGATAACTGAAAATCTTTTGCAACCAAACTAACTCTAGAGCAGTTGTAAATGCTGCACGATATTCAACTTCACACGATGAAGTGGCAATAGTGGGTTGTCTCTTCGATAGCCATGAGATAAGAAAATCTCAAAAGATAAAAACAAAATCCACTAGTACTTCTTCTTCTGTCTCTATCACCTGCCCAATCAGAATTTGAAAATCCTTTTAGTAACAAATGTGTAGATTTCAAAAATACCATAGCAAAATTTGAAGTTTCCTTCAAATATCGAAATATTTGTTTTACTGCTTTCCACTGTAACATTGTCGGATTCTGCATGAACCTTAATACTTGAGAAACTGCAAACTATATATCAGGATGTGTATTACAAAGATATATCAAGCAACCAACTGCTTGACTATATAGAGTAGCATCAAATGGCTCTGCATCTGCTACCATTTGTAAAGATGCATTTTGATCCATAGGTGTTTGCATAGGTTTAGAATCACCCGTCTGAAACCTTTCCAAAAGTTTCTCAATGTACTTCTGTTGTGTCATATAGATACACTCATCTTGAAACAAAAATTGAATCCCAAGATACTAACGCAAAATGCCTAAATCATTCACATCAAATGTTTGCTTCAATTGTTCTTTGAACATCTGCAAATCTTCATCTCTGGGACCTATGACTATAATATCATCCACATAAATGATTGCTATAATCATCATACCTGTTTCAGCTTTGACATAAAGAGTTGGAGCTGCATCTGAGTTATGGAAACCAATGGATAAAAGATATGTGTGTATCTTTTCATACCATGCTCTAGGTGCCTGTTTTAATCCATACAAAGATTTTATAAGCTTACACACTAAGTGTTTTGTACCTGTCTCTTCAAAACCTTCTAGCTGCTCAATATACATATCCTCATGTAATCACCATTTAGAAAAGCAGTCTTTATGTCGAGTTGATATATATGCCAACCAAAATGTGCTGCTAAAGCAAGTATTGACCTAATAACAGTCATCCTAGATGTAGGAGCAAACATCTCATCATAATCAATACCTTTTTTGTCGTGCATATTCTTTGACAACCAATCTTGCTTTGTACCTGTCAATAGTACCATCTGCTTTCCTTTTGATTTTGAGGATCCATTTTACACCTATAGCCTTCTTCCCTCTGACATAGCTACCAAGTTTGATTCTTATGAATAGAATCAATCTCTTCTTGCATAGCTTTTCTCCAAATAGGAATGTTAAGTGCATCTTTAACACATGCAGGTTCATCTTCAACTATCGTAAAAGCCAAAATATCATGAATCTCAAAGTCTTCAACAAAACTTACATGATCATTTTGTTGTTGCTATCTGGTGTGACTTATTATTCTTATATGATCTTGTTGTTGTTGTCTAGTCTAACTCCTTGTTCTTCAAGTAAAAGTCTTTATACCACTATCTTTCCAAGTCTGATATAACCAAGTAGGTGTATCTTTAAATAGTGGTGAAACTCTTTCTGACTCTTCAGCTTCCACAGGTTCTGGAACTTGTCCTACCGAGATACTAGGACTTTTTGGAACTCTAACTTCTTCCATTTCTGGAACCAAAGTCTTTTGTGGAACTGAATCTGTAGAAGGTTGTGAAAATCCTCTTTCTTCAACTTTTCTTGAATCCTATAAATTTTAACTCTCTCCTGATATGGCTGAACATGTACATCCAGAAAAAATCCATAATCATTTTCACTAATGAACTTTGGAGTTTCTGCTTCCTTATCACAAACCTTATTTTCAGCAATATAAGCATTACGTGAAAGAATAACTTCACATGTCTCTGGAACATAAAACCTGTATTCTTTACTCTCAATAGGATATCCAATAAAAAAAGCTTTCTGTGCCTTTACATCTAGTTTACCTTCGTCCTTTTTCTCAATATGTACATAAGAAAGTGATCCAAACACTCTGAAGTAACTCACATTAGGTTTTCTACCATGATATGCTTCATAAGGTGTGATTAACTTTAAAGCTTTTGTAGATGACCTATTTAAAATGTGGTTAGCGATATGTACTACATCAAACTAGAATTTTGGTGAAAGCTTTTAGGATGCCATCATGCTTCACATCATCTCAACAAGTACTCTATTCTTTCTTTCTGCAACACCATTCTACTAAGGAGTATAAGCATTAGAAGGGTGTCGAGGAATACCTTTATCATCAAGAAATGTATGGAACTCATTTGACAATTATTCTCCACCTCTATCACGTCTGCAAATCTGGATAGTTTCTTGATTTTCATTTTCAATCATAGCTAAAAAATTTTTGAACATACGAAAGACTTTTGACTTCAACTTAAGACCATAGATCCATGAGTATCTCGTAAAATCATCGACGAATAGAACAAAATATCTGAAATCTTGAATAGAGTCTGCTCTCATAGGTCCATTCACATCTGAATGAATAATCTGTGATTTCCTCGTAGCTGAAATATGACCATGTTTCTTGAAAAGTAGTTTATGCATCTTACCTTCAAGACAACCTTCACATATATCTGTATCATCTAGTAGCTTGAATGATGGTAAACTCCCAGCCATACCTCTGCCTTTGATACTTTTAAGAACTCCAAAACTAATATGTCCAAATCTTTCATGCCATAGCTTCATATCTTCCAGTGGGGACGAAGATTTGACTGCATAAGCCTGACTGATTTTTGACAAAACAAAGATCCCTCCTCTATGCTTACCTTTTAAAATACACTTGTCATCTTTGTGTGATAAGATTTTACAAAGATCTCTCTCAAATACAATTTTAAAACCATCACCTAAAAATGAAGATATAGACAGCAGATTCTTCTTCATTTTAGGTACATATAGAACATCTGAAATTTGAAAATTACCACCTTCTCTTCACTTTAGGGTTACTTTACCTATTCCCACAACATCCAAATCATTGCCATCTACAATAGTAACTCTTGTACCTGAAGAATAGGAAAGAGAAGAAAACACATCTCTGTAACCTATCATACGCTTTGTAGCACCTCATTCAAATATCCAAGGACTTGCTGAAAGAACTTGTAAAGTTGCATGATTAAAAGCTACTTCCTCAATGGTGATACAGGCATAAGAATCACCTTGAGATTTCCCTTTTTTATCATCTTTTGCAACATTACGTGATGCCTTTTTCTTTTCTGCTTCAATCCTTTTATAACATGCTGCTTTTAAATGTCCAGGTTTCTTGCAGTAATAACATATTACTTCCTTCTCCTTAGAATACTTCTCTTTAGATGTAGTAGAAACAGAATCTGAAGTAGAAGGTGAGAGGGACCTACTTTCCTTCTTGGATTGCTTTCCCGTCTTATCCTTCTTCTTCTTTTTACCCTTTGATGAAGATGAAAGTGCTTCTTCATTCTCTTCCATTCCCTTCAACTTATCTTCATCTTGAAACAACAATAATTCTTACTCTTCAAATGTAACCTCTCTATCTCTTGTGGTAAGAGTAAGAGTAGTTATGAAAGACCGATATGAAATAGGAAGTGAATTAATCAGCCTATTTACCATTTCTTCATCTGATATCTCAACTCCTACATTTAGAAGTTGATCTCTAAAGTCAACAAGTCTCGTAATGTGGGTTTCAATTGACTCACCAGCTTCCATCCTTGTATTTGCTAGATGTCTCCTTAAGTGAGCTTTCCTAGCAGGATTTTTGCTCTGAAAAAGATTCTCAAGATTTAACCAAGCTTGTCTAGAACTTCTACAAGATCTGATCTGTGGTAGAATATGCTTCTTGAAACTTATTGCTATGAATGAAAGTGTTAAAGCACCTCTAGCATCCCACCTTGCCTGATCTTCAGTAGGAGGAACTATAGGTAAAGACCTACCTGTGACTCTAGATGTCGAAGTAGTTACCTCTTCTGCAGTTGGTTTTGGTAGTAGTAACTCTAGTACCTCTTGAAGTTGTTGTAGCTCCTTCTTCGCCTTCTCGTCTAGGTCTTGTTAAGGATCCATTGATGATACTCCATAAATCCTTTGTCACTAAAATATTCATCATCATGAAACTCCACATGGGATAATTAGAAGATCCATCCAACTTCTCTTCAATCTCCATTCTAATCTCACTCATCTTAACTAAGTGTGTATGTCAATTATGCTCTGATACCAAGTGTTGGAATTTGGGGCCCCAGGATCATTCCAAACTAAAACTTTTTGAGCATACACATTTAATTAATTAAGATGATAAGTGACACATAGAAAGAAAGATCTTGAGACAAGGATAGAGAACGTAAGCAAGATGCTTACTCACTAAAAATAATAGATGTCCAAATTACAACATGGGAGTTTTAATCAACCATATAAAGTGGTGCACTTACTAATGGAAGAATGTCCAAGAATTTGATGATACAAAATTTAGATTATGTTGAAATAATCTGTGTGTTTGAAGTGAATGAGCAACAAAGCTAACCTTATTCTCACAAAATAGTGTAACAAAGTAGTAAGTCAACCAATCCTAATTTTGAGATTAGGGTAGAGAAACCCTAAAAATAAAATATAATGGTAACTCACAAAAGATAGTTACCACCACCTTGTAGAAGAATTCTTACTCTAAGAGAGTAGCCTCTCCTTCACCAAATCTTCACCTCCTCCAAGAGTGTGAGACTCCTCCTCCTTGATCTCCTTGAGAGACTCTTGATCAGTTCTCCTTGATCCTTGAGTGAGTGATTTTACAATGAGCCAATGACCTCATTTTATAGCTTGTGTACTCCTCCAAAAGCACAACATAAAATCGTTAACGGACAAAAACAAAAAACTTTCGATAATAATTGACGTCGCTCCAAGTAAAGCGATCGCAATTTGGCCGCCATAGATTTTGCTTTTCTCAAAAGAAACTCCCACGCACTGTCGTCCCTGGGAATCGAACCGGGGTCGTATCGATGAGATCTTTTTGTACTAGCCACGCTACCCACGTGCTTTTGATGGAGGATATTAAAAGAATATATACTATATCTATTGCTGAGCAGTTTTGGACCATAAGACCTTGTTGGACCATATGATATTGACTCCAACATCATTGATTATTTCTCAAGATATTCAAAGATTTATGGTCTGAAAGTGAAGTCAGAGGTTTTTCCTACTTACAAGAAGTTTTTAGCTATGGTTGAAATGAAAGTCTATCAGAGATCTAGATTTTGAGAAGTGATAGAGGAGGAGAGTACATGTCTAAAGACTTTAAGTCTTTTCTTGAAGACAAAGCTATCTCTTATCAACATTCTATTACTTACATGAGAGAATAGAATGGTGTTGCAGAGAGAAAGAATAGGATACTTGTTGAGATGATGCATAGTATGATTTCATGCAAAAAGCTTTCTTCGAAGTTTTGATTTGATGCAGTACATACAACTAATCACATTCTGAATAGGTCTTCCACAAAATCTTTGAAGGTCATTATGCCTTATGAAGCTTATTATGGGGAGAAGCACAATGTGAGTTACTTCAAAGTTTTTGGTTCCCCAGCTTATGTTCACATTGAGAAGAAGGATCGTGGTAAGCTTGATGTAAAAGCCATTAAAGTGGTCTTTATTGGTTATGCAATTGAAAACAGAGGATATAGATAAAGAAAAAAAACATCAAAGGTAAATAAATCTTCGTAACAAGTCTTGATTTCATATGGGCTTTACAAACAATAATCCATTTTATTGAGTCATCAATGTCTATCTCTTGTCAAAAGCATATGTACACCATCCGTATATCTTAACTCATATGACATAGCTCAATCTTCATGAATTTATTTACATATATAAAGAACAGATGCCTACTTGCACTTAATTACATGTATGCACCGGAAGAGTCATATTCAAACATGTATTCACTTGTTCTCTCTTTCCAATCTATTCTTTTCTCATTAACAGAAAGATATAACATATATGTGCATGCATGTTCACTTATCCAAGTTCCCTTAGTTTCTCAATTGTGCATCCGTTAACTTGCATACAATATATTCACAAATCAGAGAGAAATCCTTCACATAACATGCTCACACCCAAATTCATGCTTGAGCATAAATATCCCCACACCTGTTTTAAGGAAATTGAGCTTAGGAAAAATAGAATCTTGGAGCCTCCATGTTGTTTGAAGTTCTTAAACATGTCAACAACCACTGATCTAGAATTCTTTAGTGCACGTCTAACTTGGAAGTGTATTTGATGAGCAACTGTCAACCAAAAGAGAAATTAGGCAATGTCATAATTTGATAATCACTTAACACTTCAATATCTTGCAAAGAGTCATCCTATATGGTAAAACCAAGCTTTCAATATCTAGCTAATGAATCTCTCACAGATGTGCATATGCTCTTGTAATGCATACCAAAAGCAAATCTTATGTCATTGGTGAAATAAATCTATTAGAAGCACTGAATGCGTACCTCTCAAATAAATATCAAATAAAATCTTGATTGATGATGGGTCACTACAATATAGATATCTATTATAGGTATCATTATCAGCGACCTAACCAAACACACACTATGATTGCATGCCATGATTATTCTAGAAATCCAAAACTCTAGAGCTTTGAACTAGCCCCATAATGGTGCACTACTATTTATCAATGCATGGACTTTGCCTACCTTCAAAAAAAAAACCATCTCAGAGACAATGGAATCAGCTTACAAAGACCAACCATAATCTAGAAATATGTTATGGTCAGTTTGATGTACTTAAGAACCAGGAAAAGTAGAGATATGAACCAAAAACATTGATTTTAGAGGGGAATCCTCATGTAATTCCGTGTTTGAAGTCTGCAAAGAAGGAAATCAAAGATACGTGAACTAGAAAACATTGATCTTTAATTTTTTTCAAGATAGAAAATAGAGATACCTAAAAACAACTTGTTGAATGTGGAGTGGGATGTTAATCTCTTGAGAGTAGACAAGGTTGTGGAATGAAAATACTACAAATAATCGATCATAACCAGGCCTATTCTTATAGCCCTACATAGTACAAACAAGTACAATATTATGTCCAAGTTCACCCTCAAAATGAAAGTGCTATGATAAGCTCATGATAGTCAACCATCAGACTACATAGGAGATCAACCCTTGAGCTCCTCAATTCGAACAAAAAAATGAATCTTGGAATGATTGAATATAACAAGAATGAGTATAGAAAAACCCCAAGTCACACTCAAAATGAACATCCAACTATAAGCTCTTAGTAGTCAACCACTAGACTATATAGCCTTTCAACTACTGAGCTCTTTAGATCAAAGGTAGAAGAACTCTAGAATGATATAATACATGCCAGAATGAATCTAGAAAATTCCCAAACTCACCCTCCAAATGAAAGTGAAACTAAAACTCATGGTAGACAACCATTGGACTATATAGCAGATTAGTTGATAGCTCCTCAAATCGAAAATAGCCCCAAGATGATTTAATATATACCTATGAATCCATAGAAGCCTTGAATTCATCCTCCAAATGAAATTACAACTATAAGCTCATGGTAGTTAACCAAAAGGCTATATAGCAGCTCAATTCCTAAATTATTTCAGCTAAAAAACAAGTGAAACAGTGTGCTCATGATAGTCAACTACCAACGTATATAGCATTATGCATATCAACTCTTGAGGTCCTTATATTGAGAACATACAAACCCCAAAATAATTTAATATATAACAAATTGAATAAAAAAACCCTTATTCATCCTCAAAATGAAAGTGCAACTATAAGCTCATGGTAGGCAACCACTAGACTCTTTAGCACATCATCTTCTTAGCTCTTCAAATTGAAAACAGACACATCCTGGAATTCTTACTAGATTGAATCTAGACAAATACCAAATTCACCCTCAAAATCAAAGTGCAACAATAAGCTTATGGTAATCAACCACGAGACAAATAATTATATAAAAAATCAACTCTTAAGCTCCTCATAGTGAAATCAAAGAAACCTGATAATGATTTAATATATACAAGAATGAATCCAAATAAACCTCAAGTTCAACCTCAAATTGGAACTGTACCTATAATCGTATGTCAACCACATGACCATATAGCAGAAAAGGCCTTCAGTTCTTTATATTGAAAAGAGACAAAACCTACAATGAATTCATATATATCGCAATGCATCTAGAAAAAACACAAGTTCACACACAAAATGAAACTGTAAGTATAATCTCATGGTAGTCAACCAGACTTCTATATAGCAGATCATCTCTTCAGTCCTAAACCCATCCTGGAAATGAAAGTGTAGCTATAAGCTCGTGGTAGTCAAACACTAGACTATACAGTAGATCAACTCCTTAGGTCTTTCAATTGAAGATAGACAAGCATAATGTTTCCATACATGACAAAGTGACTCTAAAAAAATCCCAAATGCACCCTCAAAATTTAAGTGCAACTATAAGCTCATGGTACTACTAGAATATATAGCATATCAACTCTTGAGCTCCTCAAATTGAAAACAAAGGAACCACAAAATCATTTGATATATACCAAAATGAATAAGGATAAGCATAGAAATCAACCTGAAAAATGAAAGTTTAACTATAAGCTCATGGTAGTCAGCAATCAAACTATCTAGTAGATCAGGTCCTCAGCTCTTAGCTATTTAGATTGAAAATAACAAGCCCTAGGATGATTTCAAATATAACAAAGTGAATCTAGATAAATCCCAAAATGCACCCTCAAAATGATAGTGCAACTAAAAGCTCATCATATTCAACCACAAACTATATAGCAGATCAGCTCTTAAGCTCTCCCAATCGAATTAAAAGAAACCCCAAAATGTACCATAATGAATCTAGAAAAATCCCAAATGCACCCTTAAAATGAAAGTGCAACTACAAGCTCATGGTAGTCAACCATCAGACTATATAGTAGATCACTTCGTCAGCTCTTAGCTATTCACATTGAAAATAGACAAGTTGTAGAATCATTTCATACATAAAAAATTGAGTCCAAAAAAATCCCAAATGCACCCTCAAAATGATAGTGCAACTAAAAGCCCATCATATTCAACCACCAAACTATATAGAAGATCAAGTATTGAGCTCTCCAGATTGAAAATAAACAAACCCTAAAAGGTATCATAATGAAGATTCAAACAAATCCCAAAACACATCCTCAAAATGATAGTGCAACTAAAAGCTCATCAAATTCAACCAACGACTATATAGCAGATTAGCTCTTGAGTTCTCCATAGTGAAAATAAACAAACCCCAAGGTGTATCATAATGAATCTAGACAAATCCCAAATGCACACTTAAAATGAAAGTGCAACTACAAGCTCACGATAGTCAACCACCAAACTATATAGCAACTCAAGATTTAGGATTCACCTCTTGAGCTCTTCCAAAACCATTTTCTATATACCGTAATGAATCTAGATAGACCTAAATTCACCCTCAAAATGAAGGAGCAACTATAAGCATATGGTAGTTAACCATCATACTATATAACATATGAGCCCTTGAGCTCTTTAGTATGAGAAATCGAGAAACCGAAGAACGATTCAATAAATACTAGAATGAATCCAAACAAAGCCCAAATTCATCCTCAAAATGAAGGTGTGACTATAAGCTCACGGTCATCAACCACTAGACTATATACTAGATCAACTCCAAAGCTCCAGACATTGAAAACACAAAAACACTAGAATGATTTAATATCTACCAAAATGAATCTAGACAAACCCCAAATTCACCCTCTGAATGAAAGTGAAGCTATAATGTCTTGGGAGTTCGCCACAAGACTACTTAGCATATGAGATCTTCAAATCGACAATAGGCATCAATTAGACACTTATATAGATCGAAAATAGACTACATCGATTTAAGGAGGAAGAACCCATGTTTCTTGAGGACATTTAAACAAGAGTATGAAAAATCTTTATAAAGGTCACTAAACAATCTAATTGCATTTTTTCCATATAGCACATAAAATCTCTCATCTCCAAAGGTTCCAGGAGGAATGCCCCGGTGGAAACAAGAGTGTATGAACTTTTCTTGGTATCCCAAATATTTGTAACATAACTAAGAAAAGCAGTTATTCAACAATCTGCAAAATCTCTTGACAGACAAAACAATCATGAAAGCATGTTGTAGATCTTCAAATTCTCCATGATCTTTGCATATCCCTTCAATAATGGCAATCTAAATATCCAGCAATGCATATAAATAGGCAAAAAATATAATAAAACATAGTTATTATCTCCAATGTATCATTCTAAATATCTTAAGCTATTTTCATGAAATCTAAAGAAGCAATAAATATAATCAAAGCATATATATTACCTCAATCATATCACTCCAATGGCATAGCTCTTCTTTTCTTAGAACTCATCCATATATCAAACATGCCAATCCAATCTATTGAAGAAATTTCACATCCATCTATGGACAAGAACATTAGAGCATCTAGTGTTTCCAAACCCAGTGAGCACCATGATGTATTTTTAATAAAAGTTTGATGTGAAAAACCACGTTCACATGCTGTTGTAGTGGTTGTAATAACGATTGATAGCTGCCATAATTTCATCATTTCTGGAAACATGTTCCACCATGATTTATGTGACCTGCATAATTCCCAAGCATCATGCATAGATTCATTTTTGCAATATGATACAACATACCAACAAACGCTTCTCTCTTGTTGGTACATCTCTGTATATCAATTGTTTGGCTATCAACATTCAGTCGATTAATCAATCACTCCAACCACTCAACGATTATTCTCTCTCTCTCTACACTACACCCGATGGATAAGAAGATGCACTGAATACCTTAAAAGCATTGAATATTGGAATAGGCCTTCATCTTTTTTTTTCCAAGTCGCATAGTTGTGTCGATCAAGCTTCTCAATCATTGAGGAAAAGTTGTCACCCATCTTGATCTAGCTCTAATACCACTAAAAGAATTTGCAGAAGCTTGTAGGAGGTAGAAAAGTGAGTTGTTAAGCGACGAAGTTCGGTCCAAGCAACTGGCACAAGACCAGCCCTTGAGCTTATGGAGACTCAAATAGACCTTATAGGCATGCAGTAAGTGCAATAAAATGCACTACGTACTTTGGAGCAAGGAGAAAGACTGGATGCAAAACAGATAGGTTTTCACATTGACTAGCTCAAAAAACTTATTATCTTTGGATGAGACAACCAATTTTAAATGCTTATAGCAGCCAACATTATTACAATTGGAAAAAATCCTTTCTGAGGAGTGATAAACATAGGGTTGATTGTATAGAATGCAAAAGAGTACAAGAAATCAGCAAAATATGCTTTTGGAATGAACCAGGCACTCAACAGTAGTACCTCATATTTTTCAAGAATGTGTAGAGATAGACCTTGAGATAGAAAAACTAAGATTTCTCCCAATCTACTAAACCAAATGATTTGAAAATTTATACACATACACTAGACACTAATACATTGGATTTTGAATTCAAATGAAGGCGGCACTAGTTGTTGTAGGGAATCAATTCACTTTCCTAAAATGTAGGAAATGTGAACATCTAGTTTGATCTACTTTTAGGTGATTGATGGATTCATTGACTACAACTCAACCACCTCAAATTTGTGGGATTTTAGCTCTCTTTTTCACCCTTTACATGTGTAAAGATCTAGGCTTGTACAATGGTAAAAGATCCAAAAAAAATCTTTTAAGAAAATACAATAAATGAACATAGGTAAAAGAGCGATTCAATGGATATTTTGGCATAAAATACCATAGCTTTTTTTATGTAAATCAAATCCACCTCAAGCATACTATACGGTTGATGTTCCAACAAAGATGTCTCATGTATTCACATATTACATAAACAAAAACTTTTGTACTACACATAAGCAAATATACAACTAAGCATTTATACACACAATATTGGATATAAACACATACAAGTGGAAAACACAAATGATGTTCCAACAAAGATGTCTCATGTATTCACATATTACATAAACAAAAACTTTTGTACTACACATAAGCAAATATACAACTAAGCATTTATACACACAATATTGGATATAAACACATACAAGTGGAAAACACAAATTTTTCTGTTTAATAGGCATATTCTTATAGCTCATAAAATTGAAAAGATAATAACTGCTCAACATAGATCTCATGTGAGAAAACTCTTGAAAATCAGTAAAACATTTTGCATCTACATTCGGTATCATGCCACCACATTTGGTGTCATTCTTTGCCGTTCAAGTAGGCAAGTGGCTTCTATGCCACCAAAATAATCATTTCCCATGTATGGCACCAAATGTTGAGGATGAAAAATTGTACTATGATGAACAATAACAGAACATCTCACAAGGTACCATACTTCAAAACCTATAGTTTTCAAATACAATATCAACTTGACTGAAAGGAAGAACTTGAAGACTATTCATAAAATCACATAATTCAGACTAGATTTCGTGCAATAGCTACTTTTGCATAACAATACTCTCTGAGTATGCTAACAAAATCAAACAATTTTAATCCATAATAGATACAATTGTATATAGACAAATACTAATTGGCCCAACTACACAACTGCTCGCAGCTCCAACTTCAACTTCCCACTCGCAGGTCACTCTCTAGTCTCACTCTCTGTTCGACTTTGCTCGTCTCCCTCTCAGCTCTAGCTTTAACTTTCCCACTCCCAAGTCGCTCTCTAGTCTCACTCTGTGCTCGACTCTGAGAAGTCTCACTCTTTGCTCAACTCTCTCGCGAGTCGCTCTCAAGTCTCACTCTCTACTCGACTCTGGCTGCTAAGAAGTCGGGGAGGGAAGTTAGGGTTTCAACTTACGCATTTCACATGCTTTATGAAGAGTCCAAGCCCAAATGTAGTGACCTAGGCTCCAATGTCTAGTGCCCAGTACCCACTGTCCTGGGTCCAGACTCTAGAATCGTGCTTATTATTCCTATATATATATATATATATATATATATATATATATATATATATATATATATATATATATATATATATATGATAGAAATTTTATGAAAATAAACCTATACAATGACATATAGATTTTATGTTTTATTTCATTTAAAATGACATATAAATAGAAGTTTTATGAAAATAAACCTATCAAATGACATATAAATTTTATTTTTTTATTACACATAATTGAAGAAAAATATTAGCTTGTATGTCATTTGACACGTACTTTCTAAAAATACTTGTTTTTGACAGGCAAAATGGCGTTTAACACACATTTCGTCCATCAATTTTAGGCCTTGATCGGCAGTGGTTTAGCATGTTGCTTCCATGGCCTAAATTTGATGGCTAGGACAAAATGTCATATGATAGGCAAAAAAGTGCTTCTGCCTTTCATAGGAGAAATTTCGATATGTCTATAAAAGGTATATACATATAGTAAACATATAAATATATAAAAGATGATAAGAAAATTACCACGCCGAGCTTGTCATTTGAGATGAAGTTTCAAAAAACACCCATGTTTTATAGTCAAAATGCCCTTGACAGGCAAAATGCCCATCAATTTTAGGCCCTGGCTGCCTCCACATTGGGGGACGAGGATCAAACTTTGCATGGTGTTGTGGACACCCCCTACTAAGGAATGGTGAGATGTATTGGTTATCGGGCATGTAAACTTCATCATATGAGCACCTTTCAATATGGCTTTTGACTTAAGTAGATGCATCTCTGACCTTTGGGCCTGTCAAATCAATATATGTCTTGGTTTAATTTAGGGACTTCCTTTCTTAAGTTCAACTCTAGTGGATCTTTGGGTTTTGTAATCAAGGTCGTGCGAGACATCTAGCCCTTGCTTTGTGGGATACAAAGGTTTTCATGGGTACTAACTTTATCTTCACCTCTACTTTCAATTAAGCTAATCTGAAGAGATTAGGCCTCTTGGAGAACTTTCTATTACAAATACAAGGAAAATAAAGAATCTCTCCACTTCATAGTTCTTTGCACTTTAGAAAGGTTATTTTACAAGCATCACTTTATGAAAGGGAATTTCACAAGCATCACTTTATGAAAGGGAGTTTCACAAGTACTTTTATGCAAGATAAGGCCATTTTTCCAACCAGTATAAGATTAGTATACAAACAAACCACTTAAATCAATGGATACATTTTAGAGGATTTTTTATCCACCAAGTCCAAAAATAATGAGCTCTTTATAACATACAAACAACAAGCTCAAGTTTTCTACATTTACCAAGAAATATTTCCTTGTAATGAAAATTAGCAAGGTGAATAGATTTACAACCATTCCAAGGAGCACTTCCGACCAGCCAATTGCCTTTACTGTTGAGAAAAAGGTGAGCTGAGTCTAATTGAACAAGGCAAAGCTAGCAAAGTCCATTGCCCATGTTACCTTTTTCGCGACCCACAAACCATTGTGCAAGATCAGCCACATCAAAATCGAATGCTTGGTTTCTAAAAGGAATGTGCCAAAAACCAAAAAGTCGATAATTCCATTGTCCCCAACCCCATTGCACATGCCAGTTGGCTTTCTAACTTCCTTTTGATTCGCTCGATAATGTAATATCTCGTTTTCAAGGAGTTCAATAGAGAAGGAGCAACCTTATGTATAATAATCTTTTTTCTTTTGAAATAAAAGGGAGTTCGGCACTATCTACTCTCCCTGACTTTAATTAAAAAAAAGCAAGAATACAAGTGAATAGGACTAGCGCCCTCGGGACCCCCCAAATCCCACAATGCAGGGGAAGCATTAACACATCAAGAAGTCATACTTTCTTGGTAGACCTTACAAAGCTTACATGAAGTTACAGAGAAGGTTGATAATCCTTGCATCTCCATCATGCGGAGCCTACTTGGTTCTATCCAGTCGAATTGAAGGAGTTCAATAGAGAAGGAGCAACCTTATGTATAGTAATCTTTCTTCTCTTGTCAATCCCCTTTATAACCAGTCGAATTGAATCCTATCTATATATCTTCCCAATGGCCTTCAGATAGCTAGAACCATTGCGACAAAACTGACATTATTAATAACATTATGACAAAGATCCTATCCCTCGTTTATTAGCATAAATTCTTTTGGGCAACGAGAAATTATTGTTAACTTCATCCACGCTTCCAGAAATATTGAAAGAACGAATATATAATCAATGAACTAATACTTGTAAGATTCTTTGTTTTTCATAAAAAGAGGGTAATATGAATTAAACGAGTTAATACTTTTCTTAAAATATTGACAGAAGAAATTTATAATAAATGAATTAATACTTGTAAGATTTTTGTGTATCATAAAAGAAGGTATGTGAATTTCCTAATTGGAAACCTCTCATAAAACATGAGAGAAATGAAATGATTGGATAAAATAGGAGGAAATCCACTCGGCTCCGATTGGATAATGATCACATCCGTGCTTGGGGCATGGAAATCGAAAAGGATTGATGTGGAAAACTGATAAAAAAATAGATGAAATTCCGAGGTTAAACGAGAAAGTGTCTTTCCATCCAAGCCTAATAAAAAGTGTTGCAATAATTGGTCTTCGATTAAATGAGAAATGAAGTTTCAAGTACGACAATTGAATATGAGTTCTTCACGGATGCAAAATGAACTAAAAATGACAGGTATATCCATGGGCAAAACAACTTGTGATAGAAACCATGGGTTCGGCAGATGGATTCATAATGTCATCACCATATGATCAGTATATGAGTTAGGCAAAGCATGTTTGTTTTTGAAGCTCCAAAAAGACAAAACAATTCAGGCATAATGACGGTAATATCCATGTGTATAGTGATTAATATAGTGAAGGATTTTTTTCCATTATGTCTTTTTTTGATAAATCCAAATATTTATTGTTATTGGGATAGGAAAAAAACTCCTGACCCATGTAGTGATGGATATTGCGACCAAAATTGTGATGAAACATTTATATAAAAGAAAACATGCGCACTGCACATGGTATTTCTTGAAACTCATTTTTGAGAGCAAGCACATTTTTTAATTAGCTATTTTATGTTTAAAATTCATAAAAAAGCACACATTTATACATACAACACATCTATACACACATACATACACACACATACATACACACACATACATACATACATATACACACTCACTCACACATACATACACTCATGCACATACATTAAAACACACGTACATACACACACATTCATACACACATACATACATATAGACACATTCATATGCACATAAATAAAACATACACATACACACATAAACACAAACACATACATACACACACATACATACATACATACATTCATATATACATACATACATATATACATACATACATAAATACATACATACATACATACATAATACACACACAGATTCATACAAATATACACTTGCATACATACATACATACATACATACATACACACACACACACATAATCACACACATACACATGTACATATGCACACATACATACACACACACTCACATACATACAACACACATTCTCACATACACACATACACACACATATACATACATACATACATACATACATTCGTACATATATACATACACTCACACCGATAAATACATACATACATGCTCACACACACATACATACATACATACATACACACACACATACACACATATATACATACATAAATACATACACACAAACACACACACACATACATACATACCTACATACATACATACATACATACATACATACATACATACATACATACATACATACATATACATACATACATACATACACACATAAACACAAACACAAACACACACACACACATCCATACATGCATACATACATACACACATACATACAAACACATTGATGCACACATTCACTCACAAAAATTCATACATAATACATACATAGACGTAAACACATACACACACATACAGATGTACATACACACTCACACATATGTAACACATACATACACACACAGACATACATTCATAGATACACATATACATACATGCACACATACATAATACATAGATATGCACACATACATACATACAATCACACATCCACACACAACCATACATACATACACTCGCACACATACATATACACACATACATGCACACACACGTTCATACACATATACACTCACACACATGCATACAAATAGAATGCTTTTTGTAGGTGGATTTTTTTTTTTGCAAGTAGCTTTTAATATGGTCTATCAACTTTATTTGATTAATTTTAAGCAAGTGTAAAAATAAAATCTTTTGCAAGTGGCATGCCTTATTTGGTTAGAGGTCTATGTGCCTTATTTGGTTAGAGGTCTATGTGCCTTATTTGGTTATAGCCCTGATGCCTTACAAGCTTACATGACTTAAATAATGTTTACAAACATGCATTGCTTACGTGGATTTCTACGGGGTTTTTTTTGTACTCGGCTTATAGAGGTTGTGAGCACTGTTTTAGGAGGTTGGAGGACTCATAGCTTCATGGACTTATATGATGTCACTCGCAAGATAACTTAGAAGTAGTTAGAAAAAAATCAGAATAGAACTTTAACAAAAGAGAGACGGGAGGAATATACAGAAGGAAGATTTTTGTTACAGCAAGCCTAGGACCAAACAATGAGAGCACTGCAGAGTACACCGATTGTTTTGCTTCCACAGGGACTCTCGAACTAACCATATAGATGGAACTTATGCGATATAAAAATTAAGTAGTCAAGGTATTCTTCGGGTAGGAAGAGCTCTTGAAAATATGCAGAATCAATACACATGCAATTGATCCTATGAGGAGTACAACTGATTTAGGGGATCCTCAGGGAGAAAGAGTGAGGAGAAAGCTGGTCAAATGCACGCAGTAGCAATCTCACAACTCTTAGTGCCTCCTCCTTCAATCGCTACTTCTGCGATCCTTGTTCAACTCTACCTTGTCCTACCAGTTTGCATACTCTACTCTCAATGGCTTCTCTAGCTAGTGTTCTTGTGTCATTGTATCTCGATCACTCGATCCAACAAGCTCAACACTATGTGCTTGGACTTCTTCGCAATTCCAACCTTCTAGCAATCATGAACTCAGGGGGTCTGCCTATCTCAATCTCTACCTCCTCTCTTTAAATAGGTGAAGAGAAACTTGGATCATCAAGCATCTTCATGGCTTTTGTCGAAAGCACCCCATGTTGTACCATCATGATTTAAGGTGACACTTGTAGGGAACTAAAGTTACAAAGAGACAAGATGGTGAGGGAATATCCTTCCAGCTGATTGGCGCAACATTCCAGGGAGGTATAGCAGGTGAGAGGACGATTACGGGTAGCCAGAAGGACGGGATATAGTTAAGACAATGGATTTCTCCAAGCGTTTTTAGAGAGAGATCCTCTCTCACTACTTTGATGAGAGATGACAAGACCTTTAGCCAAATAATTTCTAACTCATGATCCCAAAACCTTTTGCCATCTAATATGTGAAACAACGCTTTACTTTGCTTTCGAGGAGGATAAAAGCTTCAGGGAATGAGATGTTTCCATGTCAGTGAGTACCTAAGAGATTTATGAACGTGTTAGAGCTCCAAATGAATTGTCACTGACCATGTGTTAGAACTCTGGGGAGTTCTTAGAAGGTCGTGATGTGCATGTGTCAGATTGTGTGTGTGGCTTTTACTATATATTTGGTCAAATCAATCCAACGGATGTAACGAGGATAAGGTTTCTGATACATCAAAGAGCAAAAATATTCAACCTTTTAGGGTTAGCAACTTGGAGTATACTACATCCAACTGATCAGATTTTGCATGAAGATTAAGGAGAGGTGCTATGTCAACGATGGGTTGACGAACGGGCAAAGTTTGCACCAAGAAAACATTTTGAGCATGCATGTCGTATGATCTTTTAACCGCTAATTTTGCAACACCAAAGCACTCTATATTTAGAGTGAAAGCCCTATAAAAGGGGGGATGAGCTGCTGTTCATGAAAAATGATTGGGAGAGGCATACGCTGTGATAGAAAGAAGGAGACGCTGAAGAGATTTGAGGTAGATGCAGAGAGATAATTTAGAGATGTCTTTAGAGGATTTTTTCGCATCGACCTAGTTTCATCTACTGAATGGCGCTTCTCTTTTAACAAACTGAAATCAAGGTCACTCGTGCATCTTAAACATTAGAAGTTCTTAACAATAATGGAAAATAAAGTAAATTATTTTTTTTGAAAGACAAATTGAATGCCTATGGTGTATTTTCATGCTTTGAAGTTATCACAATTTGGATTTTATAATGACGAGTGTTTTTTTTAATGAAATAAAGAGTTTTGAGCTATTAATTATGTCTTTGAGTATTCATTTTATCACTTGAGTGCACTTGAAGCACCTCGCATGTGCTGTCAATAGGAACAACGGTAGTTGACCTGATCCATTAACTGAATTCTTCACTCCAACATTTAAATCTGACGTGAATGTTCCACAACACTTCGATTACTCAGGTGGTATAATTGCACATTCTGCACATGCATTCTTATTCTTGGCAAGATTAATGGGGGAGCCTCTTCGTCCTTAGGAGCAACTGCTTGACCAAAATGGTGTAAGATCTCCTTGGCGTTGAAGGCTGATCTACATGATTTGAGTGCCTCCATGGAGACTTCAAGTTGTTGAAGCTCCTCGCTTCAACCTTCCCATCAATTGATCGAAGCTGCTATGTTAGCACAAAGAATTCTCTTAGATTTACATTGTATTTAAGATTTTGTCAAAACCAAAAATGTATCTATTTTCCAATTGCACACACTTGGAGCGTCTTCTTCAAGACAATTCAGCTACTCCCATGTCAAGATCTTGAAACTTCTTACATTTCAAATATCATAACAAAATCATATGTACACTTGAAAAAGCATCAAAAGATCACATGCACGCTATTGCCTTTAAACATTTGTACACATGCATACTTGCATTGACGAAGAACAAAAGCTGAGAATGACTTTTCGTCTTGCATATTTGCATATTTTGAGAACATGTGATGCTTGTATCAATCCTACAGAAGGAATTGATGTGCACAACGCAACAGATGAAAAAGGAAGATATATTTTGAAGGATAGGCCAAGAAATGTTTTCAAATGACTTGAAGGCCCATAGTCAACAGACACTTATGTTCCCAGAAGCCAATGTATCCAATGTAAACAAAATGATTGAAGAACAGTTAAAAGCAATGGAGATCAAAATAAGTGAAGCTATACAACGAAAATTCGGAATCCTTTTGAGTTAAAGTAAACCATAAATTCAATGGAAGAAACTATACAAGTATTGAGAATTAGCTTTAAAACTATAAAAGATGAAATTAATTCTGAAGTTGTAGAAGTGAAAAAGAAGTGTGAATTCTTGACCAATAAAATTCAAGAATTAGGTTCATTCAAATGCAAGCATGAAAATGAGGGAAAAAGCCAAGGCATGTTTGTATACCCTCTGTGCAAAAACATTCACTTGACCTTAGTAGATCCATTCTGTTGGTGGTTTCTTAGACAAGAAGGAGTTTGAGGGTTTGTAGGAGAAAAGGGGAAGAAACAAGAAGAGAAAATACACCTCGAAGCTTCTGCCGATTACAGTAAGACAATTACAAGGTTTGAAGTACAAGACAAGCCAATACCTCTGTGCACAATCCCACAGGGTGCCCAATTACAAAATACCAAATATCCCAAAGTCTTCTTGCCGCCGGCCTCCTCTGCACCAGACCTCCACCTGCTTCAAGCTTATCCTTGTGCACACCTTGCACCAAGCTTCCACAAAGGGGGAGGAGTGAATACCTTCTGTCAGCATGCGCCCACTGCAATGGGACCTTGAGATACTTGGGGGACTAGCTTAGCACACTCTGCACAATCCCTTAGGCACTCCCTATGCACTCCTTCACTTCCACTTCTCTGCGTCGTCGCACTCGTGACTGTTGCACTTCTCTCTCTTCCTTCTTTAGACTATGCTCTCTTGCTTACTCTAAAATTGGTCAAAGAATGGCCCTTGCCTTCATGTGAGTGTGTCGATCACTTACGCTCATAACTGCCATGGTATCTTGGTGCTCACTTTGATGTCCCAAGATTTTCCTCCCAAGTGCCAGCCAACGACTCATTGTTTTGTCCTGTAGTGACTTTAGACTAAAACCAAAAAATTTTAATGGGGGGCCATTCTTTCACCTGTGCGTACACTTTGCCGCTTCACATACCTTCATGTTTCCTTTTAAGTCTTCACTTTTGCACATAAGAGGGGGTTCACCTGAACCTTCCAAAACACTTTGAAACATACTTTGAACCTTAGGGAAATTAGAGAAAATACCTTTGCAACCTGCAACCCATTTTCTCCAATTTACCCTTTGTGGACAATTCATTGTGCACTACCTGTGCACTTTGACACCTGCACTTACGCACTTTGACTTTGCACCTGTTGACTTTGACCTTGACCACCGGGCGTGCCAAATTTTGTTGGTGGATTCTTAGACAAGAAGGAGTTTGAGGGTTTGTAGGAGAAAAGGGAAAGAAATAAGAAGAGAAAATACACCTGGAAGCTTCTGCCGATTGATTACAGTTAGACAATTACAAGGTTTGAAGTACAAGACAAGCCAATACCTCTGTGCACAATCCCACAGAGTGCCCAATCACAAAATACCAAATATCCCAAAGTCTTCTTGCTGCCGGCTCCTCTGCACTAGACCTCCACCTGCTTCAAGCTTATGCTTGTGCACACCTTGCACCAAGCTTCCACAAAGGGGGAGGAGTGAATACCTTCTGTCGACACGCACCCACTGCAATGGGACCTTGAGATACTTGGGGAACTAGCTTAGCACTCTCTGCACAATCCCTTAGGCACTCCCTATGCACTTCTTCACTTCCACTTCTCTGCGTCGTCGTACTGGTGACCCTTGCACTTCTCTCTCTTGCTTCCTTAGACTATGCTCTCTTGCTTGCTCTAACATTGGTCCAAGAATGGCCCTTGCCTTCATGTGAGTGTGTCGATCACGTACGCTCCCAACTGCCATGGTATCTTGGTCCTCCTCTCTTTGATGTTCCAAGATTGTCCTCACAAGTGGCAGCCAACGACTCACTGTTTTGTCCTTTAGTGACTTTAGTCTAAAACCAAAAATTTTAATGGGGGGCCATACTTTCACCTGTGCGTACACTTTGCCGCTTCACATACCTTCATGTTTCCTTTTAAGTCTTCACTTTTGCACATAAGAGGGGGTTCACCTGAACCTTCCAAAACACTTTAAAACACACTTTGAACCTTAGGGAAATTAGAGAAAATACCTCTGCAACCTGCAACCCACTTTCTCCAATTTACCCTTTGTGGACAATTCATTGTGCACTACCTGTGCACTTTGACACCTACACTTACGCACTTTGACTTTGCACCTGTTGACTTTGACCTTGCCCTTTGTTGACTTTGACCAGTTAACTGTGACTGCAGTTGACTTTGACCAACATGACTTTGATGGGCTCAACAGTTGCCCACCACCTAATGTGCTCTCCGTCCCGGAGAGCTACAACCAAAACTTTGAACATAGAGGACACCATGAGAATAGAGCTGCAACAACTTGAAGAGAACATCTGAGAACATCCACCACAACAAGCACCAGAAAAGAACAAGAAGTGGGATTTTGTTATGGAAAAGCAAAAGAGGGGCAATGGGAGGTTAGAATGGAATGGGAAGGGAGGGCTGAGGGTATGAAGATGGATGGGGCGGGGAGGGTGAAGGATGTGGCTGGGCAGATTGGTAAAGGGAGGGGTTGGAAGTAGGAATCAGGGCTTGGGGGGCTAAAATGATCAAACTGGAGGGCTATAGAGGGTACAGATGGAATATTATTAAACATAAGGAAAGTTAAGGTGAGAATAGACCATGTGGACAATGTGGGTAAATAAAAACATGTGATAAATGTGTGCAAATAGTGAGGGTTTTGACCAAAACTCAGAGAAAATGCAGGAATTTGGAAATATAAAGCCAAAAACTGAGTCCAGAGGTGCCAAAAAACATGAAAATGACTCCTTTTTTGTAAAAAACGGCCAACCGAGGTACAATCCAGAGCCAAAAGCTTTTAGCCATGAAAATGAAAAAAATAAAATAATAAAAATAATAATAATAAAAAAATTAAAAAAAATGTTTTTTTTTTCAATGAACGCCCACTAAAAATATCAATAAAATAAATAAATAAATAAAAATAAAAATAAAATAAACTAATTTTAAAAAATAAGAAAATTAATAAAATAATTTTTTGTTTTTTTTTGTTTTTTTTTATACGAAAATAAACAAAATGAAATAAATTAATTAAAAAAAAAACAAAAAGCCGGGGGGGGGGGGGGGGGGGTTATGGGGGGGGGGGGGGGCGCCGGGGGGGGGGGGGGGTTATGGGGGGGGGGGGGCGCCGGGGGGGGGGGGGGGGGGGGTTCTTTTTTTTTTTTTTTTTTTTTTTGCAAAAAAAACGCCTTGGGGGGGCTTTTTTTTTTTTAATTTGAATTTTAATTATGAAAAAACTCAAAAAATACATAAAAAATCCAAAAAAATACATAGTTTGGGGGGGGGGGGGGGGGGGGGGGGGGGGGGGATTTTGGTCGGTGGAGGTTGGGGGGGGGAGGAGGGGGGGGGGGGGGGGGGGGTTCTTTTTTTTTTTTTTTTTTTTTGGCAAAAAAAACGCCTTGGGGGGGCCTTTTTTTTTTTAATTTGAATTTTAATTATGAAAAAACTGAAAAAATACATAAAAAATCCAAAAAAACGGCAAAAAATTCCAAAAAAATATGCAAAAAAATTCCCTACTGGTTGAGGCCACTTTTCTCACTCAAACCCACAAAGAGCTTCCTTTATTCCTCCAATTTGGCAAGAAAAAGACACATGAAAAAGGAGAAAAATGCTAGAAAAATTCAAAAAAATGCTTGAAAAATTTTGAAAAAATTTTCTAAAAATTCCAAAAATTGTACCTTTGCAAAGTTGATGAAATGGCTGCTAGATTTGCTAAAAACGCAAGAAACAAACATAAAATGGATAAAAAAAACTACTAAACTTAAGTAAAAATGACGAGAAAAGAGTAAAAATATCCCATCGTGGTCGCCAAATTTTGTTGGTGGATTCTTAGACAAGAAGGAGTTTGAGGGTTTGTAGGAGAAAAGGGAAAGAAATAAGAAGAGAAAATACACCTGGAAGCTTCTGCCGATTGATTACAGTAAGACAATTACAAGGTTTGAAGTACAAGACAAGCCAATACCTCTGTGCACAATCCCACAGAGTGCCCAATCACAAAATACCAAATATCCCAAAGTCTTCTTGCTGCCGGCTCCTCTGCACCAGACCTCCACCTGCTTCAAGCTTATCCTTGTGCACACCTTGCACCAACCTTCCACAAAGGGGGAGGAGTGAATACCTTCTGTCGACACGCACCCACTGCAATGGGACCTTGAGATACTTGGGGACCTAGCTTAGCACTCTCTGCACAATCCCTTAGTCCCTATGCACTTCTTCACTTCCACTTCTCTGCGTCGTCGCACTGGTGACCCTTGCACTTCTCTCTCTTGCTTCCTTAGACTATGCTCTCTTGCTTGCTCTAACATTGGTCCAAGAATGGCCCTTGCCTTCATGTGAGTGTGTCGATCACGTACGCTCCCAACTGCCATGGTATCTTGGTCCTCTCTTTGATGTCCCAAGATTGTCCTCACAAGTGGCAGCCAACGACTCACTGTTTTGTCCTGTAGTGACTTTAGTCTAAAACCAAAAATTTTAATGGGGGGCCATACTTTCACCTGTGCGTACACTTTGCCGCTTCACATACCTTCATGTTTCCTTTTAAGTCTTCACTTTTGCACATAAGAGGGGGTTCACCTGAACCTTCCAAAACACTTTAAAACACACTTTAGGGAAATTAGAGAAAATACCTCTGCAACCTGCAACCCATTTTCTCCAATTTACCCTTTGTGGACAATTCATTGTGCACTACCTGTGCACTTTGAGACCTGCACTTACGCACTTTGACTTTGCACCTGTTGACTTTGATCTTGCCCTTTGTTGACTTTGACCAATTGACTTTGACCAGTTGACTGTGACTGCAGTTGACTTTGACCAACATGACTTTGATGGGCTCAACAGTTGCCCACCACCTAATGTCGTCTCCATCTCGGAGAGCTACAACCAAAACTTTGAACATAGAGGACACCATGAGAACAGAGCTGCAACAACTTGAAGAGAACATCTGAGACATCCACCAGAACAAGCACCAGAAAAGAACAAGAAGTGGGATTTTGTTATTGAAAAGCAAAAGAGGGGAAATGGGAGGTTAGAATGGAATGGGAAGAGAGGGCTGAGGGTATGAAGATGGATGGGGCCGGGAGGGTGAAGGATGTGGCTGGGCAGATTGGTAAAGGGAGGGGTTGGAAGTAGGAATCAGGGCCTGGGGGGGGGCTAAAATGATCAAACTAGAGGGCTACAGAGGGTACAGATGGAATATTATTAAACATAAGGAAAGAGAAAGTGAGAATAGACCATGTGGACAATGGGGGTAAATAAAAACATGTGATAAATGTGTGCAAATAGTGAGGGTTTTGACCAAAACTCAGAGAAAATGTGGGAATTTGGAAAAATAAAGTCAAAAACTGAGTCCAGAGGTGGCAAAAAACATGAAAATGACTCCTTTTTTGTTGGGGGGAGGTGCTAGGTGGAGGTTGGGGGGGCGGGGGGGGAGGGCACGAGGGGGGGTTCTTTTTTTTTTTTTTTTTTGCAAAAAAAACGCCTTGGGGGGGCTTTTTTTTTTGTTTCTTTTTTTTAAGTTTGAATTTTAATTATGAAAAAACTGAAAAAATACATAAAAAATCCAAAAAAATGGCAAAAAATTCCAAAAAAATATGCAAAAAAATTCTAAAAAAATTCCCTACTGGTTGAGGCCACTTTTCTCACTCAAACCCACAGAGAGCTTCCTTTATTCCTCCAATTTGGCAAGAAAAAGACACATGAAAAAGGAGAAAAATGCTAGAAAAATTCAAAAAATTGCTTGAAAATTTTTGAAAAAATTTTCTAAAAATTCCAAAATTGTACCTTTGCAAAGTTGATGAAATGGCTGCTAGATTTGCTAAAAACGCAAGAAACAAACATAAAATGGATAAAGAAAACTACTAAACTTAAGTAAAAATGACGAGAAAAGACTATGAAAAGACTATGTACAACCTGGACAAATATTGCAGGTTCCAGGGGATCCATAAAACTTCAGTTGGCATGATAGGCCTTGAGCCTTGTATTGTTGACTCAGAGAGACTCCTCCATAATCTGCATTTGTACTGCACTTCATTTATTTTGTCTTCTCCTTGGGCACACTGATCATCTGATAGGGGTACCCTAAATGCTTCATTAGAATGTTAGCTCCTCCAGCAACTTTATGACTTAATCTGCAAAATTCCATTTTTACTATTCCAGCAACTTCATCCAATGGAACCCTTTGTTTCCAAAGACTTGCAGGTGCTCCTTCCGCATTCTTGTAAAGCCCTGCACTTGCTATCATTAAACTTGACATAACAATTGATATCCATACCAGGATCCATAAGACAGTGGCCATTGACATGATTTGAAGCATCTTCATCAGGGCTACACTTAAGGAGTACTTTGCTTTTCTTCTGTTTTCCATGGCCTTTGACTGAGACTGTTTCAACCTGAGTGATTTCCTCTTTTTCTTCATATGCTTCTTCCCTACTTGAGTTTGGGAAAATTCCATAGCAGGAAGATGGGTCTTCTGCATGGAGCCAAGCCAACATGTTTTCATCTTCATATAAATCTGCTCCTTCAAATAGATCTACTTCTGGGTTGTCCACCACTTCTTCTTCCATACAAATACCAATTGTTTGCATCATACTAGTATTTCTCTGATTGTCTGGTCCTTCTTCTAAAATTATCTGCTGCAACTCTTTTCCCTCCTGCTTTACCCACATTGTGTCTTTGCCCCAGTCATGCAACACATTGGCATGCCTTAACCAAGGTCTCCCAATTAACAGGGGGAAACTTCGTTCTACCTGTGGCAGCCTTAAAACAACAAAGTCCAGGTTAAAGATGGTACCTTGTATTTTGACTGGAACTCCAGGGACCACACCAATAGGCCTTACTATGCTTTGGTCTGCCATTGTTACAGTGAAGTTGGCAGGTCGTGAAGGGTATATTCCAATCTTTTTCATGGTATATTCAGGCATCAAGTTAATGCCAGAACCACCATCCACAATAACTCCTTGAAACTCATGACCTTTAATAGAGAGTGTTAGCCGAGGGCTCTTGTAATCTATGAGGGGTGCTTCCCCTACACATCTATCTTTATGCATAACAGCAGCCTTTGCCACTAAACTTGTTGTGGACATTTCATCAATTATCTGCAAGAATCTGACCTAAACTTCCCATCCATCTTTATTAAATCAAAAATACTAACCTCCTTTTTCATGGATTTGAGTAGTTTGGAAGCTTCTGATTCCTTAAGAGCATGGGCTGCACTTGACTTATCAAACTGCTCATGAGCCCTGTTGAATGCATATTCAATGGCATCACTAGTACCTGTGAAATTTTCTTTTTGCCTTATATTTGCACTTGGGTTGGCTTTTTCTTCAGACACACCTTTGTCTCTGTTTAATCCATTGATCATTGATTCTTGGCCTATTTCCACTGGAGCCTTCCCCTTGCTTCTTGTCTGCACTGTAAAAGATTCAATTTCTTCTAAATGCACCACCCTGGTAGATGGAGATGGCACCTTAACCTGATCTACCCTTTCTTCTTTCTGCACAGAAATCATTTGAATGTGGGGCCTAGATGAAGAGGCTTGATTCTTAGGACAACAATTTGTATAATGGTCTCTCGCCTCTGGGCAGTTTCTGCAAGGAGGGGCATTTTCTGGAAGAGTGCACCTACTTTGATAGTGCCCACATTCTCCACATCTGAAACAAATAATTGGCCTTCTAGGCCCATTTCCAAAATTATCCCTCTGTCTAGGGTTATAAGTGTTACCTTGATTGGGGGCAGCAGCCATCACATTTGTGGTTGGTAGGGATCCTCCTTGTGTCCAGTATGTCGTTGCAGGCATTCCCCTTGATTGGCATTCATGGGCCTCATGACCAACTTTCCTGCATAATTGGCAAGTTACACTTAACAGAGGACACTCACTTACTATATGCCCTTGTTTGCTGCACATGGAGCACCAAAGTCCACTCTTGATGCCACCTCCTTTGAGCTCCTGCAACTCCTGTCGCAACTGAGCCAATTCCTCTGCCTGGGCCTCCTCCTCCTTTTGGAGCTTTAGTGCTTCAATCTCTCTTCTCAACTGAGCAACAGCATTCTCTTCCTCTTTGTAGGGCTTATTTCTCATTAAGCCCTCCAACTCTTTCCTTAGCTGTATCACTGGATCCTCCATTTCTGTACCATATGTTGGTTGGGGAGAGGTTGCTCCATATTGGTACCTTACATGCTCCAAGCGTGTGGCTGTGGTGATGAACTCCTCTATGGAGGCTGTAGGTAGCACTAACTCCTTTATTTTGCATTGGGTGGCCACTGGTAGGGGCTTAGCCAACCATTTCTTGACAAAAAAATCGTGGGGTGGGTCTGGCAATTTAGCCATTAGTGCTTTGGCCCGAGTCACAAACTCTGGGAACTTTTCTCCTAGACCTAATCTTAAATTTTCTAGCTCTTCTATGATAATCTCCGCGGTGTTTCCATGCTGGAACTGATTTTTAAAAGCATCTTTCATCACATCCCAAGTGGTAAAATGGTTTTCAGCAAACTCGCTGAACCACTTATCAGCTAATCCCTCTAATGTGGCAGGGAAGAGAATCAAAAAAGCATCCTCCCTACCCATTAGGCCTCTAGTCTTACATAGTGCTAAAAACCTTCTAATGTGTTCATCTGGATCCTCCTGAGCTAGGCCTTTGAAAGAAGGAAACTTTATATTTAATCTAGAGAGTAAAGTTTCCAAGTCTACCTGACCCGCCATGCCCTTGACTGATGATGTGGAAGATAGAGGACTGGGGGACCTTCTAACAACCTTCCTCCTTGTCTGCTTGCAGGTGACCCTCAATACTTGGGACCGGGTTGCGGTCATGAGCAGCTCATAGCCCACTGAAGGTAAGACACTTGATAAGAATATATTTACCTTTTGTTTGATGAAGTAGCACTGTGGTTCTGTAGACACTTGATATCTTTTATGCTTGACACTTGGTTTCTCCTAAGCTCAAATCTCCTTGGAAGTCCCACCGGGCGTGCCAAATTTTGTTGGTGGTTTCTTAAAGGAGTTTGAGGGTTTGTAGGAGAAAAGGGGAAGAAACAAGAAGAGAAAATACACCTGGAAGCTTCTGCCGATTACAGTAAGACAATTACAAGGTTTGAAGTACAAGACAAGCCAATACCTCTGTGCACAATCCCACAGGGTGCCCAATTACAAAATACCAAATATCCCAAAGTCTTCTTGCCGCCGGCCTCCTCTGCACCAGACCTCCACCTGCTTCAAGCTTATCCTTGTGCACACCTTGCACCAAGCTTCCACAAAGGGGGAGGAGTGAATACCTTCTGTCGGCACGCGCCCACTGCAATGGGACCTTGAGATACTTGGGGGACTAGCTTAGCACACTCTGCACAATCCCTTAGGCACTCCCTATGCACTCCTTCACTTCCACTTCTCTGCGTCGTCGCACTCGTGACTGTTGCACTTCTCTCTCTTCCTTCTTTAGACTATGCTCTCTTGCTTACTCTAAAATTGGTCCAAGAATGGCCCTTGCCTTCATGTGAGTGTGTCGATCACTTACGCTCCTAACTGCCATGGTATCTTGGTGCTCACTTTGATGTCCCAAGATTGTCCTCCCAAGTGCCAGCCAACGACTCACTGTTTTGTCCTGTAGTGACTTTAGACTAAAACCAAAAAATTTTAATGGGGGGCCATTCTTTCACCTGTGCGTACACTTTGCCGCTTCACATACCTTCATGTTTCCTTTTAAGTCTTCACTTTTGCACATAAGAGGGGGTTCACCTGAACCTTCCAAAACACTTTGAAACATACTTTGAACCTTAGGGAAATTAGAGAAAATACCTCTGCAACCTACAACCCATTTTCTCCAATTTACCCTTTGTGGACAATTCATTGTGCACTACCTGTGCACTTTGACACCTGCACTTACGCACTTTGACTTTGCACCTGTTGACTTTGACCTTGACCTTTGTTGAATTTGACCAGTTGACTTTGACCAGTTGACTTTTACTATAGTTGACTTTGACCAACATGACTTTATGGGCTCAACACATCCTTAGACTTAATGTTACAAAATCAAATGGCGTTCTGAAGTGAGTAATAAGATGTTGTTGGTGGGATCAATATGGTCATATGTTCTGAGATTGTAGGGCATATGATGAGGCAAGGAGATGTACACTGGTAATGGAAGAGGCAAGGAGAATTCATAAGTATCAAGATCGAGCACCTTTACAATTGAATGTAGGAAGGGGTGGGATGAAGTAATTCCTGGGACAAACAAAAACTAAACCAAACCCATGTAAAGAAATTTGAAAATTATGGAAACTAAATAGACATGTGAACACGAAATCTAATGAACAAACGAGTGTGATGTCAATTGAAAGTGAACATGAACTAATGGAAGAAAACAAAGAGGACAAACAAATGGAGAAAATCAAAATGTTGAACCAATTTTGGAAGAACAAATGGATATAGATCAAAGGGAATCTGGTCGTAAAATTCAAGTAAGATCATTGACACTTCATGATTTCTATGTGTCATTTGATCGGAAGCTTCTAGTTCATGAGAAAATATCTGATAAAGAGAAAGTTACAAAATTACAAACTCAATTGAACATCAATATAAACAATCAAGGCAACAATCAAATTAGTTATACTCGGCAAACGAGGCAGAAGTATGCATGAGAGGAATTAGTAGTATTTCATGTAGATGTATGAATGCATTATATGCACATATATATATATGAGATGATGACTCACTTTGAAAGAGTAGATTAGGAAATTTGTTTCTGGACAATTGAGACTAAGTTTGTAATTGCAATTTGAACTTAATTTCGATGACTTGTTGAATGAAATAGTTAATACTTGACAATTTAATTTGTTGTTATCACATGCCAAGCAAAATAATAATAATAATAATTTGTATTCATGGATTTGCAGAAAGGAGAGTTCCTTCAGTTGCTTCAAATGAGTCAAGATTGGTTTGAGGAAGGGAGATTTTTGTTCATGGCAATTAGGACTTGGGTTACCATTCTTGCAAGTGCTCCTATTTGAGAATATACAGGGGTATTAATGAGGACAACAGATGCCGATGACAATTTTAATAATGAATATCAATTTGAGTTGGATTGCATTGATGCTCGTACTTGTGGGGATATCTATCAATCTATTAACCATAGTTGTGAGCCGAATCTGTTTGAGTAGTGTATGCTTAATGAACATCATGATCTTAGCCGAGCAAGAGTATTGTTGCGTGCTGCATATGCCATTCCTCCATTGTAGGAGTTATGCTATGACGATGGCTATACAGTAGATAGCGTAGTCAAGGATGGTCAAATTAAAGTGTTGACATGTTACTGCAAAGCAGACACATGCAGGAAGCAGCTTCTTAGGGTGTGAAAACTTTACAATATCCCATGTCTTTTGGGATCATGAGCCATCTAATATGTGAAACAACGCTTTGCTTTGCGTTCAAGGAAGATAAAAGCTTCAGGGAATGAGACGTTATCGATGAACAAGATACTTATATTTCTACTGGCCAACATGAAAACTTTGTTGAGCATGCATGTCATATCATTTTTTAACCGCTATGTTTGCAACACCAAAGCACTCTATATTTAGAGTGGAAGCCCTATAAATGGGGAGATTAGCTGCTGTTTGTGAAAAATGATTGGAAGAGGCATACATTGTGATAGAAAAAAGGAGATGCTAAAGAGATTTGAGGCAATTGCAGAGAGATAATTTAGAGACATCTATAGAGGAAGGACATTGATGGAGTTGAAGGAGATTCTGAGATAGATGCTGAAGTGATATACTATGTGAACGGTTTAGATGCTGGTGATTCTCACAATGACTTACAAGTGCATGCGTCTTTGAAGAAGGCAGATTATGATGTTGATCAACACAAGAGATCAACACAAAAGAATCGCTAACTGTAAGAAATCCCCCCCTTTAGGCATCATCAAGTGCTCCTTTTGATCAACAACAAGCTTAAACCCAAGTGAGCCCCGCATGAGGGTGATGAGAGGGTGATCAACCTTCTTTGTAGTGCCATCTAAACTCTGTAAAAGCTACTCCTGCACCATGGGATTCGGGGGATCCCATGGGCACTAGTCCACTTCTCTTATACTTTTCTTTTAATTAATTCAAGTCTGGGAGAATAGGCTAAAGGCAAACTTCCTTTATTAATAAAAAACACAGGAGAGCAAGTAAGTTTATACAAATACTCGTGAAAGTGTTTTTGTAAATCATGATTATCATTATGAGTGCAAACTTTGATTTTCAAATGATTTGTTCGATTGATCTGAAAAGTTGCATTGATTTATGCCTTGGTATGATTTTCAAATTATGAAGAGCGCCCAAAAGCACATGGGAATCTAGTAAGAGCTTTTTCTATTGACCTAGTCTTATTTATTAAATGTCACTTCTCTTTTAACAAAATGAAATCAAGCTCACTCGTGCATCTTAAACATTAGAAGCTCTTAATAATAATGGAAAACGAAGTAAATTATTTTTTTTGAAAGATAAAGTGAATGCTTATGGTGTGATTTCATTAGTTGAAGTTATCATGATTGAATTTTATAATGACGAGCATTTTTTTATGAAATGAAGAGCTTTGAGCCATTGATTATCTCTTTGAGTCTTCGTTTTAGCACCTGAATGTGCTTGAAGCACACGGCATGTGCCATCAATAGCAACACGGGAAATTGACATGATCCACCAACTAAGCCCTTCACTCGGACACCATAACCCCTAACCTTCACTCGGACACCGTATAAGGAGGTTATACCCTAAGCTTGCATTGTTTCTAGCTGATGTAAAAAGGGTCTTAGTGTTTCACCATCTTTACACATATTCTTTTTTCCAATCTCTAAATCTCCTTATGAGTAGCCCTTTTGTAATTGTATTGGCCCCACTTGAAGAAGAACCTATTAAGTGTTGAGCACCATGTCCAACATTTCAAGGTTAGGATCCACTAGCATTGATCCTACTACTGAGGTGGGAGAAACAGAAGTTGTGATGTGAGGTGATGGGGTGTGTGGGGTTTTACGATTGAGGGAATTTGAGAAGAGAGTTCTAAGATTTTCTCTTGGATCTCCTTGATGTTGCCTTCTAACTTGACAAGCTTCTTGGTCCATTTTATTTTGGCCATATCCCTAGCCTTCTTCTTACTAGGTTTATCTCACTAAATTCTACTTCCCTATCTTATTTTGTGTTTTTGGATGGTTTCAGAGCACAATCAATGCACAGATAAGTACTTGAATTGGAGAGATCTCTTATTATCCTTGATTGGCTTTTTGTACTATGCCTACGAGTTTTACAAGAGAAACCTTTGAAGCATTGGCAAGGTCTTGAGTAAAATCTTAAATGTGATGCATTTGTCACATTGTGACAATATCCCTAGATCATGATGGATTGTGCTTGGCCAAGAGTTGGTGCGTAAGGGCAATCACATAGAAAGTGATCTTCTTGGCATCTAAATCAAGATCCCATTGGAACTTGTGGCTTTGCTTTTCTCATTTGGGGTCTAGGTTTTGTACTAGTGTACATTACAATCGTGTAGTCGCACTCCCATGTGGGTTCTAGTAGGAGGCTTCATACTAATATGTATCTGACTATTCATGTGACTTGATATAATAAGTTGGTAATTTATCACTATAGATTGAGTCAAAACTATTAATACTTTTATCATTATTTTAATTAATAGATACACGAGTATTAAGGCCCTATCTTGGTTCTCCTCTACCATTGTGTATTTGAGAGAAACTTCATTGGAAGGTGGTGGTGGTTGCTAACTTAAAATTGCATGAGATTTCTACTATGGTTGATACTACTAGTGATAATTAGGTTGAGGCCTATAGAGTATTGTTGCTGATAGGTGAGAAGATATTGATTTTGCTACATTAGGGTTATTGATATGGCTTCTTAACTGATTTCTTATTGTAAGAACATTCTCGAGCTAGGTGGTAGGTATACTTCATCTTGATGGTGGAGTAATAGGATCCTTGCACAATTGTAGCTTGTGCCTACATGGAGAAAACATTATTCATGTGGTCTCCTCCACATGTATAGAAATGATTAAGCATAGTTGCTCTTTGGGCTTCCCTATTTAGGAAGTTACCTCCTAGCTTTTCTGCTATCACGTTCTACTACCTCCTCCAACAAAGAAGAAGATTTGGAAATTGTTCTGGCCCTATAGGATGATCCTCTCTAGAGCTAAGAAACCTTTAAAGCCTCTTATAGGAAATAGCTATATATCTTGATTATCATGAGGTATCTTATGTCTTTCTATAATCGTGGTTAACATTAACTTTCCTCGAGGAGTTCTAGGACCTACATCTATCTCTAACTTAGGAAGGACGATTCCAAAACAATTAGTTCTATATGGGAGGCTAGGTACCACAAAAATGGTTCCTTGCTTATCTATGTAATATCCATTCTCAAACATGGCCTTAGGTTGACCAATACCAAAGGTGCATTTAAGGTTCCTCAATCAAACAAGCAGCAACCTTTGCAATCTATCCCCATAGATGGTAGAACTTAATTGCTAGTATCATAAGTGTATTTCAGTTGCATCTTTTATGGTCTCATTAGTGTTTCTACATCCACAATCGTAGAGCTAGTAGTGTGTCTTTCCACTCTATAGGGACTTTCTAACTCGCTTGTCTTTGAACTTAAGCTAGAGGGGTGGCTACCTAATTGTTTAGACCATGAGTTGGTAGCACGATTGCCACTAGCTTCACATGACCTTAAGATTTGTCAATACACTTTGCCAAATTCTAGCCTAAAGACCCCCATTAGCCCTTATGGAAGATGTGCCACATTTCTTTTTAAGAAAACCATTATTATTCTCAAATAGTGATATTTATCACTAAACTTTTGTAAAAACATCCATCTTTTTAGAAAGAATTAACTCCATTTTGCCATGTCATAGAGTTCTTCAGCTTGGGGAATTACTTAGAATGAGCATACAAAGTTTCATGATTTTTGGAGGTTCTTGGAGCCTCAAAATTAGCTTTAGGACCTCATTTTTTAAATATGTCGGCCGCTAGATATGAGATTGGTCAAAACTAGTTTAAAAACTATACGTAGAGCATGTAGGCTCAATTTTAGAGGTTTGAGAGTGTGGTTTTCTATAAATTTTGAGCACAAACTTGTAATGTCCTTGTTCTCGTTGGAACGACTTCATTGTTCCACTCTATTTCTTGATTCTCACTCATGTGTGTGTGCCTCTTTGCTTGTGTGCCTTTATTCTTGACCACAATTGCTCCACCCTTTAGGACAATCAGGTTTTCAAAGGACCCAAGTCTTGACAAAGTCAAAGTTCCCAGAGATTAGAGGATGACCGGATTTCCCACATAAGTGCCAACCACCATTGCCGAAGAAAACTTGGTATATACACCACCTCTAGGGAGAGGGGAAATTAGTTTCTTTTTTTAATTCCTCCTCCACACCAGAGATTATAGAAGGCATTGTAGTCTATTTTACTCTAATCTCACTATACATAGATCAAGGCTCACAATTTTCTTTTCCTTTCAGGCTTGTATATAAAAATGTGATATAACTATTGTAGGTGTAAATATTTTCTTGCTGATATCAATTGGGAGGAGACTTAAAAAGAGCCAAGTAAGACTTATAGCATCCAAGTAAAAATCTTATTTTTGAGATTCAATTGAGAAAAGAAAACATTACTACACTATAGAGTTTACTTGAGTGCTTTCTCGAGAATGCATGCGTATGATTCTTAGATTAGATAGATTAATAGGAACCAATAGATTAATGCGAATAGGAGCATGACTTGTTACACAACAAGTGACTCGAAAACTGACATTGAAGTGATGTGCTCGTCAAGTTCTTCGGTTGCTCTAACACATATTCAAAAGAGGTACCATTGTATGGTTCCAACAACTACAAGCTTGTAGTTGATGCGACACACCTATTGTATACAAGAGGTAATAGTGTATACAAGAATTACTATTGTAGTTGATGCGACACACCTATTATATACACCTATGGTTCCAACATCTACTTTCACTACTTTCAAAGCATTCACTACTTTCAAAGCTTTCACTACTTTCAAAGCTTTTGTTGTTCCAACATATGCTCAAAAGAGGTGCTACTCTATGCTCCCAACAACCACAAGCTTTTATTTGATGTAGGCAAGAATAGTGTTCTGTAATAGTGTACTGGAAGTGATTGACTAGGCAACGAATAGTGTTCTATAATACTTCTAGTGGAAATGATGCAACATGCGCTTACATGTCAAGTTCGTCAATCAGAATTGCACGCAACAATCACTCCATCGCCATTGTAATGACATTTTTGTACCACATTATATTTTCAATCCTCACAGCTGTGATCGTTTTTTTTTCTCACAGATGTTCTCAGTGCATGAGATACATAAAATGAAAAAGTTCTGCCATTCACTTAATTATGCGATACATTCTAGCAACGTGAGAGAGAGAGAGAGAAGAAGTACAAGCGTGAGAAGAAGAAAAGTAAAAGTGAGGCAAAGAGAGAAAGAAGGGCGGATGTAGAAGAAGAGAAAAAAGGGGTTGAGGGAGAAAGAAGAAGATGGGAAACAGAATGGAGAAGCGGGAGAAAAAGAAGAATAAGAAGAAGAAGAAGAAGAAGAAAAAGAAGATGATGATGATGATGAAGAAGAAGAAGAGGAGGAGGAGGAGGAGGAGGAGGAGGAGGAAGTGAAAAGGGTAGAAATGGATAAAGTGAAATGAGAATAAGCAGAAGAGAAATGACAGGGAGCATGAGACGAAGAACGAGAGAAAACTATGGAAGAAGACGGAAAAAGAGAGAAGTGCTAACAAAGCTTTAAGGAAGAGTGGCAAGTAAAAGAGGACGAATAAACTCTCAAGAAAAGATCATATTCCACTAAGGACTCCCCTAGGGGAATTAATTTCCTATACAAGTTGACATAAATTAGGGCTTAGAGCATATAATTTGCTAGAACCTAAGGTCACAAATCTCATAAAATAGACCCGAAAAAAAGAAACCCACAAAAAATTGCAAACAATCCAAATTTCTAAACATAATTGTTCCCATTGCTAAGGAAATGATCTATGTGGTGGAGAATAAGCTATATGGATCATTGAGTGATCCTTGAGAAGAAACCAAGTCGAGAAAAGCTCACAAAATAAGTCCATAATCGTTTTTAGTGAGCAAGGCAATTGTCTATCGAAAAAAGTGGCAATGGTGCCACAACCACTCCATCGCCATTGTAATGACAGCTTTGTAAGACATCAGATTTTCTATCCTAACAGCTGCAATGGTGCATCACATCGATAAGAATCGTTTTTTTTCTTACTTGAGGTTCTCGGCGCATGATAATGCTTTCTCTTTATTTAGAAGGGCTCTCTTCGAGAACAAAAACAAGGACGATGTCACTCAGGGAAATGACAGGAGGTTTCAATTCATCAAAAGGAAGAAATATGGTAATTCCCAGAATTTCTCAAGTTTTTTATTTCCTTAAATTGTCTTATATTCATTATGACAGCATACAACTTTATTTATTTATTTTTTTTAATCTCAAGAGTTTCATACAGAGCTAAATTGTAGAAGTAGTGTGCGAGCAGATTTCACTATATGGCTTAAAGCTGTTAATTAAATCTGTTTAGCACGAACATTTCAGCCGAAATAATTTTTCTGTGCAAAATGTGATGTAATGTTTGCAAACTTCAATGCTTTGGTGCATGGTTTAAACTCGTTTGCTTTTTTTGAGGATTAACTTGAAGTGCAAATAAACTTTCTGTTCTCTTCTTTCAGATCTGTTGCGATGAGACAAAGTGCAAAACGATTTTGAACTTAACAAAGTACATAAAACCGTGTTTACGTATGAAAGTGAAGATATGTGCTTGTAAATCTGTGTTCGTTCAAGAGAACGTTGTTGGGGATGGTTTTGTTCACTTGTGCTTATATTCATAAATCTATATGCATTGGTATAAGCATGATAATGCTCTCTGCCATTCACTTACTTATACATTTCCTCAGAAATCCATCCATTTAAGAAAGCATTCTTTACATCATGTTGATAGAGCTTCCAATTTCTAGATGCAGCAATACTAATGAGAACCCTAATTGTAGGGATTTTTGTAACAAAAGAGAAATTCTCCTAATAATCGATACCATGGGATTGAGCAAACCCTTTAGCAACTAACCTTGCTTTATGTCTATTTATACTTCCATCTGGATTCCTCTTGATTTTGTATATCCATCGAGATCCAATTACCTTCATAGATGGCTTGTTAGGTACAAGCTGCCAAGTGTCATTCTCCTTCAAGGCTTCCATTTCTTCATCCATTGCATCTCTCCAAGCTTTCTTGCTTTGTGGCTCTTCAAATGTGGCAGGTTCTTCATTGGTTGAATCCTTTGCAATGTAGATTGAGTGCTTGGTGACCAAAGAAGTATCAAAACCGTACCTCTCTGGTTTCTTCTTCTCCCTTGAAGACCTTCTAAGTGGTTGATGTGAGCTCTCCGGTCCATATGTAGCATCTTGCATCTTTGCTTTACCTTTGCTGTTCCATAGCTTTAGTCTTTCCAAGTCTTCTAGGTGAATCTCCAAATCACTTTCTTCAATTTGCTTTGGCTCCTTTGCTTGAAGTGATGAAAAATCTTTATCCAAGTCATAAGGTAGCTTCACTTTTTTGTCATCATCAAACATGATTTGTTCTCATAAAAAATTACATATCTACTCACAAAAAATCCTTTATTAGTTGGATTGTACAATCTATATCCTTTTTGGTTTTGTTCATAACCAATAAATATGCACTTCTCTGCCTTCGGATCCAATTTCCCTGTTACTTGAGAAGGAATGTGAGCATAGGCTAAGCATCCAAATATTTTACAATGCTCTAGACTAGGTCTTCTTCCATTCCACACTTCATATGGAGTGGTTTGATCTAGTGACTTAGATGGAAGTCTACTTATGAGATATGTGGTTGTAGACACAGCCTCTGCCCATAGTTAGTTTGACAATCCCTTTTCATTGAGCATGCACCTTGCAGCTTCAACAATAGCTCTGTTTCTCCTCTCTGCTAGACCATTGAGTTTGAGTGTATACCTTGTAGTGACTTCCCTTTTAATGCCTCTTTCGTGCAAGTAGGCATCAAATTCAAAAGAGAAGTATTCTCCTCCACCATCTGATCTGAGTCTTTTCAAAGTCCTACATGTTTGGTTTTCAACAAGAGCAACATACTTCTTAAAGCAATTAAAAACTTCATCCTTGTGCTTCATGAAAAACAGATGGTTCACCTGCTACAATCATCTATGAAAGACACATAATATCTTGAGCTGGATATAGATGGATCCTTACTAGGACCCCACACATCCGTGTGCACTAAATCCAAAAGATTTTGATACACATATCCCTTCCTATTGAAAGGTTGTCTATGAGCCTTGCCAAATTGACAAGCGTCACACTTATAAATCATGTGTTGCCTTGTGATATTAGGCAAACCAAGTACACTTTGGTCCCTGCAAATTTGTTTGAGTGTCCTCTCACCAATATGAGCAAGCCTTTTGTGCCATATCTCCAACTTTGTGAGAGTTTGAGATCCATAGCTAAATAAAGCTATGTTCATTGTATCTTCCACTTCAAAAGTGAAAAGCCTTCCTATCTTTTCGCCTTTGGCAATCCTTTTTAAAGCCTTTCCTTGCGTTATCAACATATGCTCCAAATTGATTGAATCTAACATGCAATCCTTTTTCAACAGTCTATTCAACACTTATTAAATTTTTGGTAATTGTAGGGAGATACAAGACTTTGCTTAAGAGGTTCATATTCCCATCTGATATCTTCACATTACGTATCTTCTCCATCGAGTGCTTTGTATAATCTCGTGTTTGCAGTTCATGTTTGTTGTGAGGATCTTCCGAATCAAAAATTAAAGCCACCTTTCCTGCTACATGATTTGAGCTTCCCAAATCAATGTAAAAGATGTGATCATCATCCTTACCCTTCTTCCCTGATAGATTCATAATCAATAATGAGTCTTCTTGACTTTGGTCCTCTGCATAGTTATTTTAATCTCTTCTTCCTCTATGGACAATTTGATAGTTGTTGTTGTTGTAATTGTTGTTGTAGCCTCCATTGTATCTGCCTCTATTTGATCCATAGCCACCTTTATTGAATCCTCTTCCTCTTGAGTTCCTCCGGTTCTTGAAACATTCTTCAGTAGTATGATTAGATAAGCCACATATACTACAAGGTTGAGATGATTGGAATCTCCCCCTGCCTTGCTTTCTACTACTACCTCTTCCTCTAGCTCTTCCTCTACCTGCAAAGTTTGCTTGGAAAGAGCTACCTTCATCTTCATTCTTCTTATTCTTTGACTTGTCCTTGACCTTAGCCTTATCAGAATATAAGGCAGAAGTTTGATTACCTCTTGAGGGCTCACTGTTGGAACATCAAGCTTACACTATGCTTGAGGTGGATTTGATCTACATCAAAGGCTATCGCATCGAAAGAATATCCGTTGGAGAGTTCTTTTCCTTATGCTCACTTATTGTATTTTTTTAAAAAGATTTTTCATGGATCTTTTAGAATTGTAAAAACCTTGAGCTTTACAAATGTACAAGGATAAAAAGAGAGCCTAAATGCCACAAACTTGTGGTGGTTGAGTTGCATTCAATCAAACAATCAATCACCTAAAAGTAGATCAAACTCGATCTTCACTTTTCCTAAATTGTAGGAAAGTGAATTGATTCCCTCCAACAACCATTCCCACCTTCATTTGAATTAAAAATCCATTTGTAGAAGTCATGGAACACTCCTAGAGTCTATATAAAGACTTGAAATCACTTGTAAAATACATGGAAGCAACATACATACACTTGTAACCATCATTCTGTCGATAGGATTTTCGAGAAGCTCACACGAAAGTGATAGATTGTCAAACATCCGATAGAAACGTTTAGCTTCCTGTCTTGATAAAAAGGATGCCTATATGACCCCGTCGAGGTGGCAACGTCCCTCAAATGGCCTAGCAGCGACTCCATGAGGCAGGATCGATCGAGAGGTGGACAAACTCTCTGCCCATGCGCGCATCGTGGTTCGCTGAAGAGCTGAAGTGAAGATGCTCCTTTCTCTTTACATTGTGTTTGAATAATACAAGCGCCTTTTCTTCTTATACAGGTCATTGGGCAGCGTTCTCCGCTATATGGGATTATGAGATGCCCTCTGAGATTTCATCCATTGTGTCTGAATTAAGAGAGTGTGCGAGTGGTGTAGCTTCACTTTATTTTCTTTTAAGGATATCTTCATCCACAAAAAGATGCTCCGCGAATGGCCATATTGAAAGTCTCAATGCTTATGCATTTTTCAACGCTTTGAAGAGATGGACTAAGCTCGAATGTCTACAGATAAGTTATCAATATATATAGTTTTTAATTTCTAAGTGTAAGTGGGGAGCATAGGTTATGGTCTGGGATGACTTTCAAGGCACACGATATGGGACAAGGGTGCATAGAGTCTTGAGGAAGCTTAGGTGCCTCCTAATTATGGACATTATGGGCTTTTGAACCGTGGACCTCCACCTCAAAAGGCCAAAGCTCAACCAACTGCTCTACGGGACATAGGCAAGGGTTTTTGAACCTTGAACCCCACAATTAGCAGTATATTCATCATCAAACTATATCACGGAAGTACATTTTTTCTTTCTCATTCTCAATTTTATGAGTAAGTACATTTGGAATTATTTTTTGGGCCCTTTCATATGATAGAATACCCATGTGCATGCCTACAATAGCTCATGCACATATGATTAGGCATGGTCGAGTTTGTATAGCTATATTTTGAGTTCTTTTATTTTAAACTGCCTACTCAATAATTGTGTGCAAGGGTACGAGCATAGAGAAAGTGTCTCTTCATAAATTTCAAGGCCATGCATACTTTTGTTTTATGGCATATGAAATTATTGAGAATTTTTCATACACAAAGGACAATTTTTTACTAGCACATGCATGTATAAAAAACATGAGTTTATTTGAAAGTTTTATTTTCATGAAGCAAAGGGAGCATGTGTTTGGTTAGGTCTAAGGACCACATCTTTTCATATGCATCCATAAATTAGATGTATAGTGAACATGCACACTCGGGCATCCAAGTAAGTTTGTAATGCCAAGAATGAAGGAAAGGAGCAAGATCGCCCAAGCTTGCTTCATCACCGTAAGAACACTAAAGTAAAGTCAAAGGATGGACGAAGCTTAATTTTCATGTAAGTATTTGCACACCTTTCTTTTCCTATAGCTTGCAAGTAAGAGGCATGTCATAATAGACATGAATTTGAAAAAGGATGCATAGATTGAGGTGGCCTTCTTTGTCAGGTCACATACACAACTAACTCATGGAAATGATTTGCACTATGCATCAATTCATATAGTTTCGGAAAAGAAAGATTGGTTGTGCATAAATATAGTCATGTTTTAGTTATGCATTATGGAAACTCTGATGCACAAAAAGAAAGATGCAGGGAAAATGTTGCACCATCCTTTGAATGAACAAAGTTCCAAATTGGGACTTTTGCATGCTTTAAGGAGGGGTTCAACTTTAGAACCTTATGCATGCTACACATTTTCCAATAAAGGTGTAAATGTTTGACAAGCACTATGCACATGGAACATATTACATGGGTTTTTTGAATTGAGAGGGAGATTAAGTTCTTGAAGCTAAGCTTAAGTAGGATTTGATTTTATTGGTTTCTAGGAAGAATGATGATGATGACAATTGGCCACTATAAATCATTTAATTTCTTTATGTTTGGCTTAGTAATTAAAAACCAAATAATCGTAACTTCTTGAAAATACCTTAAGCTTAAAATCCCTCTTATGGAATTTTAAATTCCATAAAAACCCATGGCATGCCTGATCAGCAAGGCCATAGACTTAAGGTAGTAATACAAAAAAATTTCTCTTAAAACCACAATACAATGGTGGTAACTTAGAGCACTATCTTCTTAAACCTCTAAGGAAGAGAAAATATGGTATAACAGAATCTTAGTTTTGGAAGATGAAAGTATTAGTGCTTTTGTTCAAGAAAAGTTCTTTGTTTGAAAGAACTATAGAACTATTTGGAGCTTTACATTATTCTTCCAAGAAAATGCAAGACATGAAGAGAAGGTAAAACTCAAGGGTTGTAATAAACCCTAAGTACCATTTTTTAATTTCCTAGAAATAAAGGACTATATAGTAAATGGAATTACCATCTACTTCAACATAGAGATTGGATTGGCAAAGTCAATTATTCTCAGATTACTCATTATGTCGTAAGAGATAATATCTAGTTGAGATCTAAACTAGCTCTATTATCAAGTGACATAAAAGGGATCTTTTGAAGTATATCTAAATCAAGAAATAATTGAAAAAGTCAATTTAAGACTAGTCTTGTCAAGTTGCAATTACAACTGAGACTTGATAAGTTGAAAGTCCATTGTAGCATAGGCAATATATATGCTCTATAGTGGAAATAACACTTACAAATCCAAGAAGTAATAGATCTTACTTGATTAGAAGAAGGTTTGATCCTGAAATTCAAGTTAAAGTTACTTTACTTAAGTGGAAGATGGTATGGGACATCTAGGCTTACATTACCAATGAAGTTGATTCGATGGTATGGGACATCGAATTTAGAGGTAATTCAAAACTTGAACCTTGGGACATTTGTTCTATATGCTTGAAGAAAAGAAAGAAAAAAAAAACTCTGAATAGTTCTTTTAACCAGGAAGGACAATAAAAGATTGAAAATAAACTCTTTCAAATACTCATGAAAGAGCACAATTTTCAATTTACTCTGAGGTAGTTTTCAAGGACGAAAACTCTTCGGGAGGGGAGAAAGTCCCCAAGAACTTGTATCTTATGCTTTGAAAAGACCAAATAGGGTATTGCAAGGTAAAAGATATGCAAGAAATAGATAAAGTTGAAGTACTTTCTCATATTCTAGTACTTCATATATCTTTCATTACATCTTCCAATGAAATGAAGTTCTCAAAGATTGGGAATTCTCAAAGAACCCCAATGCAAGAGAAGGCATGCATACACTAGAAGGATTGTATAAATCCTAAGTGGGTTAGGAAAAGAAGTTGGATGAGCTATAAAGCATAATCTATCTTGATGCTTCATGGGGATAACATAACATACGTTATAGATTCCAATAATATAGACCTAAGGAAAATGGCTTCTTGTATGAAACATAATAGCTAGATCCCCAAGTAAAACCCCTGGGTAAAGCATTGAACATGAAGGGATCTATTTGAGAAAGACCTAGTCTTATCTCTTATTTTTGCTAAAGAAGAGAAGAAAGCCAAAAGAATGAAGTAGGGCAAAGATCAAGTCAGACTTTAAGTTTGATAAGATGAGTCACACCACAGTAAATGGTTAACCAAATGTTTAAGTAAGATTCGTAGTGGTGTATCTAAGCACCTTAGTCCTTGCTCTTATAATTTGGTACCATAGTATGAAGGGCATTTAAAAGGACAGAGAAGGTGAAAAGATATAGAGACATAGTTATGTGGATTGGATGAAGAACCCACCGGTATGGGATGGTGGGTGATGATTCCCATTGAGTACTTTTTCTTGATGGCGAGAAGAAAAAGGGACTCATGATCCAATGGAATACATCAAAAAGATAATGTCTAGGAATGAGTATCTTCTTCAATTATCCTCTCAAAGGGAAGAAAATTTCTTCCAACAAAATATGAAAGGATCTATCTCTCATAAAGAGTTAGAAATAAGGAGAGGATCGACTTTTTTGAGTTTGAAGGTAAACTCCACAGAATGAAGCTCTAAAAGCTTCATCCCAAAGAATGACTTGAAATTCAAGGATCATAAAAATGATCTTAGATCAAGCTTGAAAGAAAGCTCAGAAAGATCATCTTTTTGATACTTGATAATTGGAGTTAACTGAAGCATATGAAAGATCTAATTATGATGTCAACATAGGACATCTTTAATAGATCTAGAATATAAGGGAGAGAACTCTGGAAGGATCAAGAAGACCTTTAAGGTTTGAGATCCAACTAAAGATCTGTAAGGATTAAGCAGTGAAAAAATGATTGGAATAGTCTATTTCTACTCATGACCTTAAAGATAACACGATCTTTTACACTATGAGTTCCCATCTTGGGACATAGTTATAAAGATCTTAATCTTTTTGGAAGAACAAGTAAAATAGATTTCAATCAATTGGATTCTACAATAGTTAGATTAATCCCTATGGATTCTAGTCCCTTAAAGTGGATTCTGAAAACTACGTAAAGTTTTGAAAGAACATTGCATCCACTTTTTGGTAAGCAATTCAAATTCTCTCTGAAGATAAAGAGGATGTTATAGCCTTGTAAAAACTAGATAATCCACCTTCACCATTCTATTGGTTAGGTAGGGATAATATAATGAAATTCCCCTCTATTTAGATTTATTGGAGGCAAATTGCAAACAAGAAAATCCACCCATTTCACTAAAAGAGAGTGATTTGGGCAGGGATTATGTAAGATTCATCTTCTTTTTAGAACAAGTTGGATTCTAACTTGAGGGATGAATCTGATAAGGAAACCTTAAGTAGCATTCATCTATTTTGCTAGGTCCATGCACAAGTGGTGCAAAGCAATGGACCAAGATAGTAATTTAGCTGAAGTCACTTTGTATCCACCTAATTCACATGTTTGAGCTATGGAGAGCCAGATGGCACATGGCGTAAACAAGGAAATAGGCAAGGATGTTCTCTTTCACCCTTTTCATTCTTTCCATACTTTGCAACTCAATTCTTTTTCGTATGCAAACTAGATGGAACTTTGAATGATTGGGGCAAGGAATTAGAGTACACATGGATTCTCCTCTTTTAAGATTCAGTCGGGCTAGAACTCCCCTTTTGAATTAAGAGGCGAACTTAGAGAGATGAAAGCCATGATGCTTGAGATTGATCATGGAGAACGGGGAAATACCCCAAGGTATATATCTCCACTCATTTCCGAGGACGAAAATGCTTTTAAGGGGGGATGAATGTTGTATAATTACATGGGTATAAGGGGTATAACCCTTGGGTTTCTAAGTGGGAAACCGTTTGGATTTATGGTTTATTTACCGCTTTTAGATGGGTCTTGAACCTTAGGGCTAATTCTCTAAGGTTGAGTACCTTAGGCTTGATTGGAAGCTTCTCCTAGACACTTGGTTTGTACATGAGAGCTTGGAGAGTCTTCTTTTAGAAGCCATGTGATTTCATGTAATTTGCTAAGCTTGGAAACCATGTCGACACCTAAGGGACCCATGTGATGGAAGGTACACATGTCCCCTTGAGAGGGACTTACCCCCTTGGACTTGGAGCTATATATTGGAAGGGTTGGTTGGGTGGAAACACATCTTTCTTCCTAGTGTGAGTCTAGTTACTTAGTTTCCTAGTTGATTGCTGTGATGGGTATGGAGTCCTTCCACAACAGGAAGGCACAAAGACAAGCATTCAACCACAAAGGCTACATCCACAACAATTTATTCCACTTAGTACATATAGATGTATGGAAACCAAGTCAAGAACCTTCATTCCCAGGATCAAGGTATCATGTCTCATTTATTGATGACCATACTAGATGGACTATTCTATACTTTATCGAGTAAGAATGAAGTGTTTGATTTCTTCAAAAAGTATCTCGCACATGTGGAGAATCATACAAGTAGATCACTCAAGAAGCTCAGATCTGATGGAGGGGGAGAATGCTGCTCCAAAGAGTTTGATGAGTTCTTGCAGGACAAAGGTATCAAAACGGAAGTGACTACTAGGTACTCTCCTCAACTAAATGGAATCGCCAAGAGGAGAAACAAGACATTGGATGGATCAGCTAGAACAATGCTTGAAGAGAAGAAGTTTCCACATTATCTATGGGCAGAGGCTATTTCAACTACTGTGTACCTTGTCAACAGATAACCATCCAAATAACTTCAAGGTATGACTCCTTATGAAGCATGGCATGGAAGAGAAACTAGCCTTGGAGATTGCAAGGTTTTTGGTTGTTTAGCTTATGTTCATTTACCATCTCAAATAAGAGGTAAGCTAGATGAAAGGGCAACAAAGGCAATGTTTATTGGATACCATTCAACTAAGATGGGTTACATGTTCTATAATCCTTCAACCAAGCAATTCACTACAAGTAGAGATGTTGTGTTTGAAGAACACAGGTCTTGGTATGATGAAGAAAAACAAAAGGTAACTCTACCATATGATCTTGATTCTGATTCTCATCAATTAGGAAGCAAGCATGATACAAAGGCCTAGGATCCAAGAAGTGATACAGACGATGACCAAGATGAAAGAGAAAAGGATTACAAGCTATGGAAGTCAAGAGGCAAAGCAAAGATGCTAGAGAATGGAGAATGCTCCAAACAAGCACCTAGAAGATAAGCAAGAAAGAAGAAACAACCAGAAAGGTATGGATATAATTCCACATTTATTATGAAGCATTCAATCTACTTGGCAAAAGATTCAATTTAAGAAGAACGATCAACCTATGAAGAGGCAAAGGGAAACCCTAATTGGGAAAAGGCCATGAAAGAAGAAATAGATGCATTGAAGGAGATGGACACTTGGGATTTGATTCCAATGTTGCCAAATGAAAAGGTAATTGGTTGCAGATGGGTGTATAAAGTTAATTGAAATTCAAATGGATCAGTTTGCAGGTACAAGGCCAGATTAGTTGCCAAAGGATGCTCTCAAACTCATGGTATAGACTATGAGGAAACATTCTCACCAATTGCAAAGATGACTACAATTAGAACATTGATAAGTGTAGGTGCTGCAAGGAATTGGAGACTCCTCCAACTTGATGTGAAAAATGCAATCTTAAATGGTTGGATAAGTGAAGAGGTATACATGTCACAACCACTAGGTTTTGAAAAGCCCTAATCATCCATCTTATGTTTGCAGACTTAAGAAAGCATTGTATGGATTGAAACAAGCTCCTAGAGCTTGGAATTACAGGTTGGTTACATTCAAGATCAAGGGTTCATATCAAGCAACTCAGATCCTTCTTTATTCATCAAAAGGGATCATGATGAGGTTATCTATCTATGTGTGTATATGTAGATGATATTATTGTGATAGGTGATGATCTAAATGGCATCCAAAGGATCAAGAGACACATGCAAGAGAAGTTCAAAATCAGTGACCTAGGTGAGCTCACATATTTCCTAGGTATGTAGGTGATATACACAGATGAAGGAATGTATTTGACTCAGAGAAGATACATTCAAGATCTTCTTCTGAAGTTCAAAAAATGGAGAACACGAAACCCTCAGGTACACCTTTGGAGATGAATCATAAACTTAGTGTTTATGAAGGTGAGAAAATTGAAGACATTAAAGAGTATCAAAGCTTGGTATGTAGCTTGATATATGCTACTCATACAAGGGCAGATATATCATATAGTGTGGGAGTGCTTAGTCAATTCATGCACTCACCAAGAAGACCACACATGGATGCGGCTAAGAGAGTACTTAAGTATCTCAAAGGTACAATCAACGAAGGTATATTCTATCCTTACTCTTCAGATTTGGATATCAAAATATATTCAGATGCAGATTGGGCAGGAGCTAAGGATGATAGAAGAAGTACTTCTGGTTACTTAGCATTTGCACGTTCAAAGCTCGTGTCATGGAGTCCCAAGAAGCAACCAACAGTTGCTTTACCCTCAAGTGAAGCAGAGTACAGAGGTGTGACCATAGCAACCAAGAGGCAATATGGTTAAAGGCATTGTATACAGATTTGGGACTTGTGAGTTCCAAACCTGACATATTTGGAGATAATGTAAGTTCCATGCATCTAGCGGCAAACCCTATTTTTATGCAAGAACCAAACACATAGAGGTGCATTAGCACTTCATCACGGAGAAGCTCATGGCAAAGGAGATTGAAATTTCTTTTATTCCTACTAAAAAGCAAGTAGCAGATATGATGACGAAGGCACTTGATGGAATATAGCTTTGTAGATTCAAAGCTATGGTAGGTATTCAACCTATCAAATAATGAAGACTCAAGCATACTTTAGCTTGAGGGGGAGCTATTGGAACATCAAGCTTACACTATGCTTGAGGTGGATTTGATCTACATCAAACGCTATCGCATTGAAAGAATATCCATTGGAGAGTCCTTTTTCTTATGCTCACTTATTGTATTTTTGTAAAACGATTTTTCATTGATCTTTTACCATTATAAAAGCCTTGAGCCTTACACATGTAGAAGATAAAAGGAGAGCCTAAATGCCATGAATTTTTGGTGGTTGAGTTGCATTCAATCAAGCAATCAATCACCTAAAAGTAGATCAAACTGGATCTTCACTTTTCATAGATTGTAGGAAAGTGAATTGATTCCCTCCAACAACCATTCCCACCTTCATTTGAATTAAAAATCCGCTTGGAGAAGTGTTCAAACACTCCTAGAGTCAATATAAAGACTTGAAATAACTTGTAAAATACATGGAAGCAATATACATACACTTGTGACCATCATTCTCTTGCTCCTTCAATTTTCTGCATCATCTTCTTCGCCAATAGTAATCTTGCAGAGGTTGCTGCTCTCTCTCCCGAGCTCCAAATTTAGTGCAAGATGGCTCATTGGAAAGATATTAGTGTCTAGTATATAGGTGTAAAGTTTACTAGCATTGTATGCACGAGATTGGGGGTAATCACAGTTTTGATATCTCGGGGTCAATCTCTGCATATTCTTGAAAAATAGGAAGTACCACAGTTGAGTGTTTGATTCATTCCTATAACATATTTTGCTTATTCCTTATACTTTTGTGCATTATATAAATTCAACCCTATGTCTGTCACTCCCATAAAAGGATTTTTTCTAACTGTAATCATGTTGGTCGCTATGAGCATTTGAAGTTGATTGTCTCTTCCATAAACAGTAAGTTCTTTGAGCTAGTTGACACGTGAACCTATCTGTTTTGTATCGACTCTTTCTCATTCATGCTCCAAAGTACATAGTGCATTTCTTTGCACTTATCGCATGCCTATAAGGTCTATTTGAGTCTCCATAAGCTAAAGGGCTGGTCTTGTGCCGATTGGCTAGATCAAACTTCGTCACTTTGCAACGCACTTTTCTACATCCTACAAGTTCTCCAAGTTTCTTTCACTCACCACCTTTGCTAATCTTTGCTTCATGAGTGAAGAGTTGGCACATGAGTGTGTTGAGGTCGGGTACATGCATATCCATGTATAAATCCATGGTTGTTGTGAAGGACTCCCACTTGTCATCTACTTTGATTCCATTTATGATTTGTCTAATGATTTGTTCCTCTTCAATTACCTCTCCAATGCTTCCAAGTTGATCTGAAATCTCCTTCATCTTTGTGACATAATCAATCACACTTTTCTTGGGGCTTTTCTTCATTGTTGTGAACTCCATCCACAATTTATTCTTCCTTGCTCGAGTGTTGGAGGAGAAGAAAGAAGCAAGTGCATTCCAAGTCTCTCCTGATGTCTTGCATCCTTTCACATGAGGTAGAAGAAAATCAGAGATTGAGTTTAGAATAAAGGACCTTGCAAGTGCCTCCTTTGAACACCAATTTGAAATTCTTTCCTCTTCTTCATGTGATGGGCCCTTTGTTCCTCATGGTTGGCATAACTTCATCTCCAGATGTGTATCCAAATAGATTCCTCCCTTGAAGATACGCCTCTATCCTTAGAGACCATACTTGGTAGTTGTTTTTATCCAATTTGTCAATTGTTGATGAAAATCCATCTCCCATGTTGATTGACAATGCTCTGATGTCACTATGAACAGAGATGGTGGATGCAATCTGAAGATGAGTTGATGCTGCTATAACCAGCTTCACATCAACCAACTGAGACTTCACAATTGGTTAGTATAGCCTTTGAGCTTCCTAAATCCACAGATATCACCCAACTGTTTTGGAACAAGTATCTCAAATGTTTGAGTCAAGACAGACTAGTTGCAAAATGACTAGCTCCCAAAACTTGCTATTTTTGTACATACACTTGCTAGAACAAATGAATAGTGCTCTCAACCTGGTAGGACTTAGAAAATTTCCTTTTGGACATATCAAATGGATGTAGATAGCTATCTAATGAAAGTGCAAAAACTTCAATGCATCAAATGAGCACTGAGAACAAGCTTTAGCAAAATCTCGAACACTTCTGCCATTTTCGGGGCTCTGTAGAGATTGACTGGTGAGAAAAAAAATAGAGATTTCTCACACATGGTAAATCCAATGAACATGAATTTTTTACCATAAAATAGACTTAGCCAGCACTGCAATGCACTTTAAAACTTTGAAAAAGGATACATATAACTCGAGATATGAACTTCTGAAGTTACTATTCTGAGTGAGTATAGCAGATAATAAAGTAGAGAAGAAGTAAATGATGAATGTATAGATCACATATAATACAACCACATTGGCAATGAATACTTGCACAATGGGAGTAGAAGGATAGAGCTATGGACTAAGCTCTTTAATCTCTAAAAATGAACATGAAGAGGGCACGAATCAAGCTCTCCAATGGCAACTTCCTTCTTGCTCTTTTTATAGCTACTTTTCGAGGTAGTTTTGAATTTGAATTCAAATAACTTCACCAGAAAGTGATGCTAAGAGAGAAGATATTCTCTCAGCTCATGGATTCATGGTTTTAGGTAGTTAGAGCCACGAATTTCCTTTTTACATCATGGATGACTTAAGCCATTCTTTCTTTTACAATTACAAGAGACAAAATATACTCTTTTACAAGAGGTGTTCCTATGTCTACACATATGACTACAAATGAAGATAAATCAAATCATATCAATCATGTAGGCTTTTCCCACCTTCATTTGAATTAAAAATCCGCTTGGAGAAGTCTTCAAACACTCCTAGAGTCAATATAAAGACTTGAAATAACTTGTAAAATACATGGAAGCAATATACATACACTTGTGACCATCATTGTCTTGCTCCTTCAATTTTTTGCATCATCTTCTTCACCAATAGTAATCTTGCAAAGGTTGCTGCTCTCTCCCGAGCTGCAAATTTAGTGCAAGATGGCTCATTGGAAAGATATTAGTGTCTAGTATATAGGTGTAAAGTTTACTAGCATTGTATGCACCAGATTGGGGGCAATCCCAGTTTTGGTATCTCGGGGTCAATCTCTGCATATTCTTGAAAAATAGGAAGTACCACACTTGAGTGTTTGATTCATTCCTATAATATATTTTGCTTATTCCTTATACTTTTGTGCATTCTATAAAGTCAAACCTATGTGTATCACTCCCATAAAAGGATTTTTTCTAATTGTAATCACGTTGGTCGCTATGAGCATTTGACGTTCATTGTCTCTTCCATAAACAGTAAGTTCTTTGAGCTAGTTGACACGTGAACCTATCTGTTTTGTATCGACTCTTTCTCCTTGATGCTCCAAAGTAGATAGTGCATTTCTTTGCACTTATCGCATGTCTATAAGGTCTATTTGAGTCTCCATAAGCTAAAGGGTTGGTCTTGTGCCGATTGGCTAGATCAAACTTTATCGCTTTGCAACACACTTTTCTACATCCTACAAGTTCTCCAAGTTTCTTTCACTCACCACCTTTGATAGTCTTTGCTTCATGAGTGAAGAGTTGGCACATGAGTGTGTTAAGGTCGGGTACATGCATATCCATGTATAAATCCATGGTTGTTGTGAAGGACTCCCACTTGTCATCTACTTTGATTCCATTTATGATTTGTCTAATGATTTGTTCCTCTTCAATTACCTCTCCAATGCTTCCAAGTTGATCTGATATATCCTTCATCTTTGTGACATAATCAGTCACACTTTTCTTGGGGCTTTTCTTCATTGTTGTGAACTCCATCCACAATTTATTCTTCCTTGCTCGAGTGTTGGAGGAGGCAAGTGCATTCCAAGTCTCTCCTGATGTCTTGCATCCTTTGACATGAGGTAGAAGAAAATCAAAGACCTTGCAAGTGCATCCTTTGAACACCAATTTGAAAGTCTTTCCTCTTCTTCATGTGATGGGCCCTTTGTTCCTCATGGTTGGCATAACTTCATCTCCAGATGTGTATCCAAATAGGTTCCTCCCTTGAAGATACGCCTCTATCCTTAGAGACCATACTTGGTAGTTGTTTTTATCCAATTTGTCAATTGTTGATGGAAATCCATCTCCCATGTTGATTGACAATGCTCTGATGTCACTATGAAGAGAGATGGTGGATGCAATCTGAAGATGAGTTGATGCTGCTATAACCAGCTTCACATCAACCAACTGAGACTTCCCAATTGGTTAGTATAGCCTTTGAGCTTCCTAAATCCACAGATATCACCCAACTGTTTTGGAACAAGTATCTCAAATGTTTGAGTCAAGACAGACTAGTTGCAAAATGACTAGCTCCCAAAACTTGTTATTTTTGTACATACACTTGCTAGAACAAATGAATAGTGCTCTCAACCTGGTAGGACTTAGAAAATTTCCTTTTGGACATAGCAAATGGATGCAGATAGCTATCTAATGAAAGTGCAAAAACTTCAATGCATCAAATGAGCACTGAGAACAAGCTTTAGCAAAATCTCAAACACTTCTGCCATTTTCGGGGCTCTGTAGAGATTGACTGGTGACAAAAAAAATAGAGATTTCTCACACATGGTAAATCCAATGAACATGAATTTTTTACCATAAAATAGACTTAGCCAGTACTGCAATGCACTTTAAAACTTTGAAAAAGGATACATATAACTCGAGATATGAACTTTTGAAGTTACTATTCTGAGTGAGTTTAGCAGATAATAAAGTAGAGAAGAAGTACATGATGAATGTATAGATCACATATAATACAACCACATTGGGAATGAATACTTGCACAATGGGAGTAGAAGGATAGAGCTATGGACTAAGCTCCTTAATCTCTAAAAATGAACATGAAGTGGGCACGAATCAAGCTCTCCAATGGCAACTTCCTTCTTGCTCTTTTTATAGCTACTTTTCGAGGTAGTTTTGAATTTGAATTCAAATAACTTCACCAGAAAATGATGCTAAGAGTTAGAAGATATTCTCTCAACTGATGGATTCATGGTTTTAGGTAGTTAGAGCCACAAATTTCCTTTTTACATCATGGATGACTTAAGCCATTCTTTCTTTCACAATTACAAGAGACAAAATATACTCTTTTACAAGAGGTGTTCCTATGTCTACACATATGACTACAAATGAAGATAAATCAAATCATATCAATCATGTAGGCTTTTCCCACCTTCATTTGAATTAGAAATCCGCTTGGAGAAGTCTTCAAACACTCCTAGAGTCAATATAAAGACTTGAAATAACTTGTAAAATACATGGAAGCAATATACATACACTTGTGACCATCATTGCCTTGCTCCTTCAATTTTCTGCATCATCTTCTTCACCAATAGTAATCTTGCAAAGGTTGCTGCTCTCTCCCGAGCTGCAAATTTAGTGCAAGATGGCTCATTGGAAAGATATTAGTGTCTAGTATATAGGTGTAAAGTTTACTAGCATTGTATGCACCACATTGGGGGTAATCCCAGTTTTGGTATCTCGGGGTCAATCTCTGCATATTCTTGAAAAATAGGAAGTACCACAGTTGAGTGTTTGATTCATTCCTATAACATATTTTCCTTATTCCTTATACTTTTGTGCATTCTATAAAGTCAACCCTATGTGTATCACTCCCATAAAAGGATTTTTTCTAATTGTAATCACGTTGGTCGCTATGAGCATTTGAAGTTCATTGTCTCTTCCATAAACAGTAAGTTCTTTGAGCTAGTTGACACGTGAACCTATCTGTTTTGTATCGACTCTTTCTCCTTGATGCTCCAAAGTACATAGTGCATTTCTTTGCACTTATCGCATGTCTATAAGGTCTATTTGAGTCTCCATAAGCTAAAGGGTTGGTCTTGTGCCGATTGGCTAGATCAAACTTCGTCGCTTTGCAACGCACTTTTCTACATCCTACAAGTTCTCCAAGTTTCTTTCACTCACCACCTTTGATAGTCTTTGCTTCATGGGTGAAGAGTTGGCACATGAGTGTGTTGAGGTCGGGTACATGCATATCCATGTATAAATCCATGGTTGTTGTGAAGGACTCCCACTTGTCATCTACTTTGATTCCATTTATGATTTGTCTAATGATTTGTTCCTCTTCAATTACCTCTCCAATGCTTCCAAGTTCATCTGAAATATCCTTCATCTTTGTGACATAATCAGTCACACTTTTCTTGGGGCTTTTCTTCATTGTTGTGAACTCCATCCACAATTTATTCTTCCTTGCTCGAGTGTTGGAGGAGAAGAAAGAAGCAAGTGCATTCCAAGTCTCTCCTGATGTCTTGCATCCTTTGACATGAGGTAGAAGAAAATCAGAGATTGAGTTTAGAATAAAGGACCTTGCAAGTGCATCCTTTGAACACCAATTTGAAAGTCTTTCCTCTTCTTCATGTGATGGGCCCTTTGTTCCTCATGGTTGGCATAACTTCATCTCCAGATGTGTATCCAAATAGGTTCCTCCCTTGAAGATACGCCTCTATCCTTAGAGACCATACTTGGTAGTTGTTTTTATCCAATTTGTCAATTGTTGACGGAAATCCATCTCCCATGTTGATTGACAATGCTCTGATGTCACTATGAAGAGAGATGGTGGATGCAATCTGAATATGAGTTGATGCTGCTATAACCAGCTTCACATCAACCAACTGAGACTTCACAATTGGTTAGTATAGCCTTTGAGCTTCCTAAATCCACAGATATCACCCAAGTGTTTTGGAACAAGTATCTCAAATGTTTGAGTCAAGACAGACTAGTTGCAAAATGACTAGCTCCCAAAACTTGCTATTTTTGTACATACACTTGCTAGAACAAATGAATAGTGCTCTCAACCTGGTAGGACTTAGAAAATTTCCTTTTGGACATAGCAAATGGATGTAGATAGCTATCTAATGAAAGTGCAAAAACTTCAATGCATCAAATGAGCACTCAGAACAAGCTTTAGCAAAATCTCGAACACTTCTGCCATTTTCGGGGCTCTGTAGAGATTGACTGGTGAGAAAAAAATAGAGATTTCTCACACATGGTAAATCCAATGAACATGAATTTTTTACCATAAAATAGACTTAGCCAGCACTGCAATGCACTTTAAAACTGTGAAAAAGGATACATATGACCCGAGATATGAACTTCTGAAGTTACTATTCTGAGTGAGTATAGCAGATAATAAAGTAGAGAAGAAGTAAATGATGAATGTATAGATCACATATAATACAACCACATTGGCAATGAATACTTGCACAATGGGAGTAGAAGGATAGATCTATGGACTAAGCTCTTTAATCTCTAAAAATGAACATGAAGTGGGCACGAATCAAGCTCTCCAATGGCAACTTCCTTCTTGCTCTTTTTATAGCTACTTTTTGAGGTAGTTTTAAATTTGAATTCAAATAACTTCACCTAAAAGTGATGCTAAGAGTTAGAAGATATTCTCTCAGCTGATGGATTCATGGTTTTAGGTAGTTAGAGCCACGAATTTCCTTTTTACATCATGGATGACTTAAGCCATTCTTTCTTTCACAATTACAGGAGACAAAATATACTCTTTTACAAGAGGTGTTCCTATGTCTACACATATGACTACAAATGAAGATAACTCAAATCATATCAATCATGTAGGCTTGGGTAAAATGCAACAACAACTTTTAAACCACCTTGCTTGATTTTTCTTCATGACATACTTAAGGTTTTTGTAGCATGCTCACTTGGATCTGATAGCCCACATAATGAATGTTTTGAGAAAAATATAAGCTTTAAAATTTTGAAACTTTATTATGGTTAATAAATGAAAAAAATGGGAAATTTTAAAACTTAAATTTCAGCACACCTCGAAACAATTACTCGATTCAAAAGTTTTGAAAAATTGGCTATGTTTTAGCAAATGAAAAACTATTGAAGAATTTGTGGAGTGTAGTGCAAGTTCTTGGGGAAATCTTAAGAAGCTTGAACACTTGGAAAAGTAAAAAATGTGGAATCAAAACTTTTCTTCTCTAAATCATTTCCATTGATTGCAACTTTTGAAGAATGGCACACTTGCATTTGTGAGTAAATGAGGTTGAGGAATATTGACAAAATATTAATGGAAAAGTTTTGTACTAATTGAGTGCAAATTTTTATTCAATGCTCAAAGGTCTTCACTATGACGTAGTAGCCATTGAGTTTGGTGATGACCTTTTTCTTGATCTTGAAAAGCATATATATCCATGTTCCTGAAAAGAACATAGTTGTAGATGTTGAAAACAATGTTAGGGTGCAAAATAATAATTATTTAAATGATTTTCTAAGTGTTAAACTTGGAAAAACAAGCTTCTGTGCCAATTGGTCATTCCTAACCTTGTCAAAGAAGATGTGATAGGAAATGGTGACTATGCAAAGAAAGAAAAAACTGACAAACATGTTTGATTTGAAAAATAGAAGAAAAAATAAAAGAAAAAGAAAATGGCATCTATGATAGAAACGATGAAATGTTTTCAAATGATGCTTATCATTTTTATGATACGGAAGAATCCACAAAATACTTTTAAGTATTATTTTATATGAATGTGTGCATTGAAATATGTGCTTATTCATACAAAAACTAAATAGTTAAATAAATAAATAAATATATATATATATATATATATATATATATATAGAGAGAGAGAGAGAGAGAGAGAGAGACAGAGAGAGAGAGACACGTGACTCTAGCTGCTTGGTAGAAACTAGCGTGTTTTATTGCACATCAAGCGATAATTTAGAATTTGGAATTATTTCCATTTGATGTTGATACTTATATGTCGATAGATGATACTTATTGAACTGACTTCTTTGTGGATGTTGATACTTCTATGGGTATATGCTCTAATAAGTTTCAGTACTTTCAAAGAGGAGTTACTTTTGTGATTGAGAGCAAAGAGGAGCATGCAAGCAATACTATTCTGTAATGGTGTAGTGGGAGTGATTGAAGTAGGCAACAACATCAAGGCTTACTGAGACTGTCAGCGCATGAGATACATAATAAAGTTCTGCCATTCACTTATTTATGCGACAAATTCTAACAACGAGAGAGAGAGAGAGGAAGTACAAGCGTGAGAAGAAGAAGAAGAAAGGTAAAAGTGAGGCAAAGAGAGAAACAAGCCGTGATGGAGGAGAAAAGTAAAAAGGGGTTGAGGGAGAAAGAAGAAGATGAGAAGAATGGAGATGTAAAACCTATCTATGATATTTCATAATTTTTTGCACCCATTAGAGCCTTCAAATGAGCTATGGAACCTAATTTTTAATTGTTGGACATTAGGTCTGAACACGGCCAAAGCTAGTCAAAAAACTATAAAAGAGCTAGAAAGCTAATTTTCTAGGTTAGCTAGGTGAAGAGTGAAATTATTCTTGAGCATTGTATACTTTCTTTGAGCTTGATAAGAGAAGATTCCATTGTTTTCTCTCTTTTTGTTTTACCTTGTATGCATGTGAGTATGTGTGTATGAATGTGTGTGAATGTTGGTGTGCTTCTCACTCACACACATATGCATTCCACTTGATCATGGTCATCATAGCACCCTCATGTCTCCAAAGACTGCTAATTAAGAGGTAGATCTCATTACATTGGTGCTTACCATTGTGCTATAGTGACACCAAATTCGGCACCATTGTCGGAGAGCAAGCTTCAAGGATGTGTATGAATATTGGATATCTTCCATTATCATAATTGTTTTTATGATATGTATAGGTGGATTACATCCAAAGAGATTGACAAAAACTCAATCCCACAAAAAAAATGTGAATGCAAAGAGCTACTATGTTTGATGGAGAAAGAACTTCCTACTTCATTTTTTGATATTTAGGTTCATTTATTAGTCCATCTTGTAGATGAAATAGAGATTGAAGGTGTTGTCAACACTCGATGGATGTTTTGGGTCGAGTGATTTATGGGAGTATTAAAAGGTTATGTGCGACAAAGGGCGAAACCAGAAGGATCCATGGCAAAGGGTTGGATGTTTGAAGAGTGCATGTATTATGTTAGTGAGTACCTTGAAAGAGTTCATGAAGAAGCTCTACGTGCATGGACCAACGAGTCTTCTTCAAAAATAACAGATGAGGTATTATCAGGTAAGGGGGTTCCATTCTTATTTACATTTCAAGAAAAAAATGATGTTTCTACTTTTGTAGCATATAATAGCGAATGCATGCAAGCATTCCTTAGCGAGTACGAAGAACTTCAAAATCTCCGAAGTAAAAGGCGAAAAAACAAAAGATTTAGACGTAATCTCAATAATAATAAGATTACAGATATATCTTCTTTCACGGATTGGCTATATAGTCGTTTGCAACGCGCCAACACAAATAATGAAGAAATTTCAGATGAGCAAAGAGAGTTAATGATAGGTTGTGAACGAAAGGTAATTTTATTAAAATAATATTTTATTTTTTTCATATAGGTATGTTAGTTTCTATTTACTGATTGAATTTATTTTGCAGGCTCGAATGTTCACTAATATGTGGGCTTTTGGACAGCATATTAGAATCAAAGCCATTGATTCTTTACGTAAAACAGAGGATTCTAGTATTGTTGCTTCTTTCAAGCAACTATCATGTGCTAGCTCAAAAGATACGAACCTTATAGATAGCGAACTTGGTTACATAGGAACTATTGGTGGTATCTACGAAATGTCATTTCGTACATTCAAACAGGTAGAAAAAAGTTTATATTTTTTTTATAGAGTTAGTTATTTCTTTAAGCACCTAATAATGGGTTTTTGTTGTTATATATTTTGATAGGTCATATTGAAGGTTGACTGGTTTCGAGCGGAGTATAAAGGTAGTAATTCCACATTAAGAAAGGAATTATCTGGGTTTTGGGCAATTGATTCTTCCAAGGTAATGCGATCTACTAAAGAACCATATATTCTTCCTAGGCATATTGAACAAGCATTTTTTTATAAAAACCCAAATGCTCATCCTTGGTGGCAAGTCATTCATGTGCAACCTAGAGGTAGGTCATTGTTTGAACAGTTTATTGTTAGAGAGATTGAAGAAAGTCCTCTTGATGATTCAGCATCAGATACTGATACATCAACATCTAAAATAGGATAATTCTCTACATGCTGATTCTACTGATGAGGAAGAGGAATTACCAGAAATAGATATTAATCCATCAATAGATGATGTGATTCATGAGAACATAGACTTAACAATAGAAGAAATAAATGAAATCAATAAGGATAATGAAGATGAGACTATATTGATGTCATACCAAAATGATGGCAATAATGAAAACATATGAGCAGATTAGATAGTAAATTCTACTCTAGTTATCGATCAATAACTTGAAGCTTCTGAATGGATATCAGATAATAGATTTTTTTATGAACTTGAATAACGATGAATCCTACTAGAGAGATGAAATCATGTTCTTCTAAGTTAAAACACGAAGCTCGGGGGTATGCCTAATTATTTTATATATAGCTTTATCTTCGAGGAGCAAATTTTTATCATGTATGTATGCATATGTGTGTGTATTCATGTGTATTATATGTATGCATATGCTAGTATGCATATATATATATATATATATGTATTTCATGTATATGTATGTGTTTGCATGTGTGTGATATATGTATACATGTGTTAGATATGCATATGTGTATATATGCATATGCATTTATGTAAAATATTCATGTATTCATGTAATATATGCAAGTGTTTATAATTGTGTACATGTATATATGTATATGTGTCTATGTGTAAATATGTACATGTAAATATGTATGCATGTATATATATGTTTATGTGTGCATGTAGGCATGTATATGTGATGTGTACATGTATATATGTATATATGTCTATGTGTAAATGTGTACATGTAAATATGTTAGTATGTATATATATATATTTATGTGTGCATTTAGGCATGTATGTGTGATGCATAATATATCTACTCCATTTTATATTTATGTATCCTATCTACAGGATGTGTATATATCTTTATATATATTATGATCCTCATTGATTCGAGTAGCTATATATAGAGGCATAAGGTTGGGAGGAGAGACATCTCTCTAGTAGGGCGTCGTAGGAATAGATGCAATATGTACATATACTTCAAACATATGGCTAAAAGGTTGAATTAGAGTTTTTAAATTAGGGGTTTTAAAACCCTAATATCGAAATTAGTGTTTTCAATTTAGGATTTTTGAAATAGGATTTATTTATCTCTCTCTCTCTCTCTCTCTCTCTCTCTCTCTCTCTCTCTCTCTCTCTCTCTCTCTCTCTCTCTCTCTCTCTCTCTCTCTCTCTCTCTCTCTCTCTCTCTCTCTCTCTCTCTCTCTCTCTCTTTGTATGTGTGTGTGTATATGTGTGTGTATGTTTGTGCGCGTCTATGTGTATGTCTGTGTGTCTATGAGTGTGTATGTGTTTATGTGTATGTATGTATCTATGTGTGTGTATGTGTCTATGTGTGTATGTGTATGCATGTATTTATGCATATGTGTGTGTATGCATATGTATGTGTGTGTATGCATCATTATGTGTGTATGTGTCTATCTGTGTGTGTATATGTGTGTGTGTGTGTATATGTGTGTGTGTATATGTGTGTGTGTATGTATATGTGTCTATATGTATGTGTCGCTATGCGTCTATGAGTGTGTATGTGTTTATGTGTGTGTATGTATCTATGTGTGTGTATGTGTCTATGTGTGTATGTGTATGCATGTATGTATGCATATGTGTGTATGTGTGTGTATGCATTATGTGTGTGTATGTCGCTCTATGTGTGTGTATGCATATATGTGTGTGTATGTGTGTGTATATGTGTATGTATATGTGTATGCATGTGTAGTATGCATCATTATGTGTGTATGTGTGTGTATATGTGTGTATATGTGTGTGTGTGTCTATGTGTATATGTGTGTATCTATGAGTATGTATGTGTTTATGTGTGTGTATGTGTCTATGTGTGTATGTGTCTATGTGTGTGTATGTATCTATGCATGTGCATTATGTATGCATATGTGTGTATGTCTGTGTATGCATTATGTATGCATATGTGTGTGTATGCATTACGTATGTGTATGTAAGCATGTGCATTATGTATGCATGTAAGTATGTATTTATGCATATGCATATGCATTATGTATGCATATGTATGCATATGTATGCATATGTATGCATATATGTGTATGTGTGTGTATGTCTCTCTATGTGTGTGTATGTGTGTGTATATGTGTATGTATGTGTGTATGCATGTGTAGTATGCATCATTATGTGTTTATGTGTGTGTATATGTGTGTGTATGTGTGTGTGTCTATGTGTATATGTGTGTATCTATGAGTATGTATGTGTTTATGTGTGTGTGTGTGTCTATGTGTATGTGTCTATGTGTGTGTATGTATCTATGCATGTGCATTATGTATGCATATGTGTGTATGTGTGTGTATGCATTATGTATGCATATGTGTGTGTATGCACTATGTATGCATATGTGTGTGTATGCATTACGTATGTGTATGTAAGCATGTGCATTATGTATGCATGTAAGTATGTATGTATGCATATGCATATGCATTATGTATGCATATATGTGTATGTGTGTGTATGTGTATGTCTCTCTATGTGTGTGTATGCATATATGTGTGTGTATGTGTGTGTATATGTGTTTGTATGTGTGTATGCATGTGTAGTATGCATCATTATGTGTGTATGTGTGTGTGTATGTGTGTGTGTGTCTATGTGTATATGTGTGTATCTATGAGTATGTATGTGTATATGTGTGTGTATGTGTCTATGTGTGTGTATGTATCTATGCATGTGCATTATGTATGCATGTAAGTATATATGTACATTGTATGCATATGTATGCATGTATGTGTATATGTGTATATGTCTCTATATGTGTGTATGCATATATGTGTGTGTATGTGTGTATGTGTGTATGTGTGTATGTGTGTATGTGTGTGTATATGTGTCTGTATGTGTGTATGCATGTGTATGTGTGTGTATGCATGTGTAGGTGTGTATGTGTCTATGTGTGTTTGTGTGTGTATGTGTGTGTATGTGTGTGTGTATCTATGAGTGTGTATGTGTTTATGTGTGTATGTGTCTATGTGTGTGTATGTGTCAATGTGTCTATGTGTCTATGTGTGTATGTGTATGCATGTATGTATGCATATGTATGTGTATGCATGTGTATGTGTGTGTATGCATCATTATGTGTGTATGTGTGTATGTGTCTATGTGTGTATGTGTTTGTGTATATGTGTGTGTGTATGTGTGTGTGTATGTGTGTGTGTCTATGTGTATGTGTCGCTATGCATCTATGAGTGTGTATGTGTTTATGTGTGTGTATGTGTATATGTGTGTGTATGTGTCTATGTGTGTATGTGTATGCATGTATGTATGCATAGGTGTGTGTATGTGTGTGTATGCATTATGTATGCATATGTGTGTGTATGCATTATGTATGTCTATGTATGCATGTAAGTATGTATGTATGCATATGCATATGCATATGCATTATGTATGCATATGTATGCATGTATGTGTATGTGTATGTATGTCTCTCTATGTGTGTGTATGTGTATGTGTGTATGTGTGTATGTGTGTATGTGTGTATGTGTGTATGTGTGTATGTGTGTGTGTATATGTGTGTCTATGTGTGTATGCATGTGTATGTGTGTGAATGCATCATAATGTGTGTATGTGTCTATGTGTGTATGTGTCTATGTGTGTATGTGTGTGTATGTGTGTGCACGTCTATGTGTATGTGTCTATGAGTGTGTATGTGTTTATGTGTGTGTATGTGTCTAAGTGTGTGTATGTGTCTATGTGTGCATGTGTATGCATGTATGTATGCATATGTGTGTATGCATTATGTATGCATATGTGTGTGTATGTGTGTGTATGTGTGTGTATGTGTTTATGTGTGTTTATGTGTTTATGTGGGTGTATGTGTCTATGCGTGTGTATGTGTATGCATATGTGTGTGTATGTGTATGCATGTATGTATGCATATGTGTGTGTATGTGTGTATGTGTTTATGTGGTTGTATGTGTCTATGTGTGTGTATGTGTCTATGTGTGTATTTGTATGCATGTATGTATGCATATGTGTGTGTATGTGTGTGTATGCATTATGTATGCATATGTGTGTGTATGTGTTTATGTGTGTGTATGTGTCTATGTGTGTGTATGTGTCTATGTGTGTGTATGTGTATGCATATGTGTGTGTGTGTATGTGTATGCATGTATGTATGCATATGTGTGTGTATGTATGTGTATGTGTTTATGTGTGTGTATGTGTCTATGTGTGTGTATGTGTCTATGTGTGCATATGTGTGTGTATGCATGTAAGTATGTATGTATGTACTCATATGCATATGCATATGTGTGTATGCATGTAAGTATGTATGGATGTACGCATATGCATATGCATTATGTATGCATGTATGTGTATGTGTGTGCATGTTTCTCTATGTGTGTGTATGCATATATGTGTGTGTATGTGTGTATATGTGTGTGTATGTGTGTGTGTGTGTGTATGTGTTTGTGTATGTGTGTGTGTATGTGTGTATGTGTGTATGTGTGTATGTGTGTATGTGTGTGTATATATATGTGTATATGTGTGTGCATGTGTATGCATTATGTGTGCATGTGTGTATGCAACATTACTTGTGTATGTGTGTATATGTGTGTGTATTTGTGTGTATGTGTGTGTGTGTATGTGTGTGTGTGTCTATGTGTATGTGTGTGTGTGTCTATGCATGTATATGTGTGTATGCATATGTATGTGTGTGTAAGTGTGTGTGTGCGCATACCTTGCAAGTAGTTGCGTCTCTCTCTCGCGCGCGCGCGCTCTCTCATTCTCTCTCTCTCTCTCTCTCTCTCTCTCTCTCTCTCTCTCTCTCTCTCTCTCTCTCTCTCTCTCTCTCTCTCTCTCTCTCTCTCTCTCTCTCTCTCTCTCTCTCTCTCTCTCTCTCTCTCTCGGTCTCCTCTTGGTCTCTCGCGTCCAAATCCTGGCACAAATGTGCCGGGAGAAATCGAATTTTTTTTTTTACATTCCAGAGCGTCGCATATGCGACGCTCTTCAGTTTGCCAACATCGCAAATACCATCACTAAGTAGAGACGGTATTTGCGACACTCTAATTTAGCCTCGCATAAGTGACGTTAGCATCGCTTATGCGACGACTATCACTTGAAAAAAAAATTCAAAAAATTGACCTTTGCTTATGCGACGCCCGCGTCGCATAAGTGATGGTTCCCGTTTTCTTTTCAATTCAGGGGCATCGCTACACCCCCCTCTTTCTTGTAGTGACACATACACACATGCATATGCATACATACATACACACACAAATTGCATATACATACATGCATGCATATACATACATACACACACACATGCATATGCATATACATACATACGTACATACACACATGCCTATGCATACACACATGCCTATGCATACACACATGCATACACATACACACATATGTGCATACACACATATATGGATCATTGAGCGATCCTTGAGAATAAGAGAAGTCGAGAAAAGCTCACAATCGTTTTTAGCAGGCAATTGCCTATCGAAAAAAGTGGTATTTGAGCAGAATCTTGATTTCATGTAAGTGTCCAAGCGTAGCTAAGTGCTCTCGATATCTTTGGCTAGGAGGAAATCAGAGAAAAGATAAAAAATTGGACCATGTTTGCTTTGACTGCCAGGGCAATCAAGTGATTTTTGAGCTTAGATGGATTTCTTGCTAGCTTTAAGAATCTTGTGGATAATTATGGTAACCTCTCGCATAGAAAAAGCAAGCAAAAAAATCCACAAATATGCTTGAGATTGATGCGACACATCTATTGTACACAAGTGGCTTTTATCTTAAGAGTTCCATACAGAGTGAAATCTCGATATCCATATATGAGCTAAATTGTAGAAGTAGTGTGCTAGTGGAAATCAACTTTCTGTTCTCTTCTTTAATTGGTTTAAAAACATTTCAGATCTGTTGCGATGAGACAAAGTGCAAAACGATTTTGAACTTACATAAAACCGTGTTTACATATGAAAGTGAAGATATATGGTCTCTGCCATTCACTCATTTATGCGATACATTCTAGCCACTGACGAGCGAGAAAGAGAGACAGACAGAGAGAGAGAGAGAGCGAGATAGAGAGAGATCCATAAAACCACTCTTAATGCCATCATGGAGCTTTAGAATTTTCAAGGCACAGTCACACGTGTATAGGAAAAATTCAAGAACAAAAATCAAGAAAAACTAACGGTATAGAGAAACCAAAGTAAAAATGCAAAGCATCCATCCCCAAGAGAGGTAGGAGCAAGCATGAGGGTTAAGACATTTTGCCATGGAGTCCAAGCTTCTAATTGCTAGCAAATCTACGAACACTCAAGATGACGAACCATCAAGATATGTGCTCTCTGCCATTCACTTATTTATGCGATACATTCTAGCCACGGACGAGCGAGAAAGAGAGACAGAGAGAGAGAGAGAGCGAGATAGAGAGAGATCCATAAAACCACTCTTAATGCCATCAAAGAGCTTTAGAATTAATCATCCTTTCGCTTTTCAAGGCACAATCACACGTGTATAGGAAAAATTCAAGAACAAAAATCAAGAAAAACTAACGGTATAGAGAAACCAAAGTAAAAATGCAAAGCATCCATCCCCAAGAGAGGTAGGAGCAAGGATAAGGGTTAACACATTTTGCCATGGAGTCCAAGCTTCTAATTGCTAGCAAATCTACGAACACTCAAGATGACGAACCTTCAAGGTCCAAAAATTTGTGATGCAAATTACAACAAGACTCCAGAAAAGTGGTGTTATGGAGTATGAGAGCACATAGTCTTTGATAAATCATTCCATGTAGAGTAAATCAAACGATTTGCTCTATAAGCAGACTCAATGGATAGATCTCCCATCAGGCTTCCTTAGTGGTCTACCATGAATGCAAAAAAAAACATGCTAAAGTGCACACAATTGATGATCAAGATCATCTCCAAAAGCACCCTACATTTCGTGATCAAGATTATCCCATGGTTATCAATCAAAATCAAGATCATCCCATGGTTATCCATGATCAAGGGTGCTCAACAATCAAGTCCAAGGTGGGTTAACAATCATGGTCAAGGGGAATTGGTAATTATTGATTATTTCGATGGCGATGCACCACAATGCGCTCTCCTTATTGCAACCTTGAGGACGATATCCTCGGAGTAGAAATGCAAGCTCCTAAGGCCGCACATGGTACTCCGCACAGAGACTGCAGAATACGCAGAAAACACACTACACAGGGAGAACGAAAACAGACTTCTTAGGTCTTACAAATGCAGTTGAACTTACAGTCTGTGACTGACCAGGCCCACTATATGTTTTATTAAAGAACATATACAAAGAAGTGTCCAGTGGCCATTTATCCTTTCACATGGACACTAACGGTAACAATCTCCTACTAAAGGCCAATATGGCCAAAGAAACTATGGGAGAAGAATAAAGAATGATAAAGAAAACCTGAGTGTAAGTATACAAGCTATACCTCCCACCTGATGGGCATGTTACATAGTATACAAATGACTGTGTAAGATCAAGAATCAAGTAACCCCCATCAAGTGACAATAGTGTCAAAAGCTATCTTGTGGTAGAGCTTTAGTGAAAGCATCTGCAGCATTATCTCGAGTGTGAACCTTCTCAAGAATAATGCGCTCAGTGGCTAAGCAATCTCGAATGAAGTGATACCTCATCTCAATGTGCTTGGTCTTTGCATGATAGACCGGATTCTTAGCCAAAGCAGTGACACTCTGACTATCAGCTATCCTTATCTAGCTCCACCCATAGGACCACCCACTCTGGCCTACATTATCACAACCATCCACCACTATTCCTCCCACTTCAAAAATGTGTCCGACATTGAGGTTAAAATGTGTATGAAGAGTTTGGAGTTAATGAGAGTGGTATTCAAAACCTTTAGGAACATTAAAGCCCCGTACATTTCTGCTCCTAGCTTCAATGAAGGTAACTTTGACTTGGTATATGATATGATCAAAACCCCCTTGTCAACACAATCTTTGCTTGGCACTCTCGCATCAAATACCTATCTGCTTGTTATAAGCAGATGTGTAAGGAAATGTTCTCTATACGGTTCTGCGAATATTACTCTGAGATCTTCATTCCCATGCCCACACATTTATTGAACTTATTTGCCATGGAGCAAGCATTGCATGCAGCATGCATGGAAAAATCATCAATAAAAGTCAAAAAGTAAAGGTAGTTCCAAAAAGGTGTCTGCATAGGACCACAAACATCATTGTGAACAACATGGAGTTTTTGAGTAGCTCATAATAAGCCATCTTTTGGAAATGAGGAATGTTGCATTTTGCCTTAAATAAAGCCTTCATAGACATGTTTACTAGGTGCCTCAAGTTTCGGCAGAGATGACACCATTTCAGATTTCTACAGGCATAGCAAACTAACAAAATTCAGATGACCAAAGCATGCATGCCCAAGTTTTGAATCTCAGATTGCCTAAGAATCTTGAACCGTACATGCTAAATCATTAATAGATTTTGCATAGTCTATGAGATTATATAGCCCATGACATAAAATGCCAGAAGCAATAATCACATTGGCATTTGAAAGATTATGAATTGTACATCTATCATCGATGAATTTGACAACCAAGCGAATCTTGGCTAATGCTAAAACTCACAACATATTTTTCTTCACCTCTGGGAGATATAAAGCATCTAACAATGTGAAACTAACTACCATAAGTAGTACTCATAATGCTTTTGCCAACTCCTATTATAGGATAAAAGGAGTTTTTTGTGTATGTGATAGTACTCTCTATAGGGGCATGCTCTAATGAAGTGAAGAAATTATGCTGCAAGGTAATATGTTTGGTTGCCCCACTATCAAAGTACCAAACATCCGAGTCCACTATGGACATGCACTACTCATGCAAAGATGGGTCATAACTCCATACAATAGTAAATGCTCATTCTTCATTTTGCACAATATTAGCAAACTTTGTTTTTGGTGTAGAGGCCTCTACAACAACCATTCCAACCTTTTTTTTTGCCTCTGTTGTAGCCAATTTTTGAGAACACTTTATGACATGATCATTTCCTTCACAATATTTATAAAATGATTTCTACTTTTCTCTTTTCTTCTGTTCATCCTTCTTTGATTGTGTACAATTAGTGGATTTTTGCTTACTAGTACATGAGCTCCATTTACCTTTGCCCTTCTGACTAGCCTGGAAAGCTTGATCTACAACATGCATAATGGAACTATTCTTCCTAGACTGATCTTTCTGCAATAGAACAGAGGCAAAGTCCGCAAATGCTAAGGCATTTGTATTTCCTTTCATCATCAATCAAAGAGTAGAAACAAAACTCTGATATGAATCTAGAAGACTATTCAAAATATTTTATGCTAGTGAATGGTGTGGTAAGACTTCATCAGCAGAAATCAAGACAAGAAGTGGAGACCTTAAGAACCAAAGATTAGTTAAGAGAGAATTATATGCTCTTGTGTATTGCAACTCAACTTCATTCTTGGAAGAAGGAAATCGAGATGTGTTATTGTAATACCAAGGAGGTGTTGCAAATCCAGAGTAGAAGTGATTAGGACTTCAACCTTATTTTAGGCTTGAGTGCAACAGTGCTCAAGGGCAAGCCACTTGGCTAAGGTAAAGAAGTGTCATAGAGGTTGGTTGCACACGTATGTCGAAGTAATTGGTTGTACTTGTGTATAATTTTTGTCCTAAAGGTGTTATACACAGTGAGTACTTTCGTCTTATTCTTCAAATTAAAAGAAATTGAAATCTAATATCTTAATCAAGGCACAAAGAACTTTTGGGTACAACATTGTTGGAGATAGGCGTCTGCGGAAGCACACGAACAGCACAAGGAAGGAGAAGAAGTTTGGAGCACAACACACAATACTGAATGTATTACTAGAGAATGTACAAAGATAAGTAGCCCATTAGGACAATAGGCATATATACAAGCCGGGGGAAAAAAACCTCCTAAAGAGGTAAAAAAGTGCCTCGGTGGTCCTAGTGTGTTCACACACATCACTACCTAAATATATCAACAAATCCCCCCTGGGAATGATGCGGTGAACAAGGAGCTGGCACTCATGTATAAGGAAGTGCCAAGCTATGTGGAAATCACTCCACAAAAGGAAGTAAGCCCAAAGCTTTGCGGAAAGCTTCAAACTTCTCCCTAGGCATAGCCTTCATGAAAAGGTCTGCAATGTTCTCCTGCGTGGGCACATATGCCAAGCTAATCTCCCCAATAGAGAACCTCTCCCTGACATAGTGATAATGCACCTCAATGTGCTTAGTGCGAGCATGGAACACAGGGTTCCTCGCAACTGCCAATGCGCTCTGACTGTCAGGGAAGATGGTGGTGGCAGAAGTCTGACCAACACCCAAATCAGCCATAAGGCGTCTAAGCCACACACACTCAACAATCGTTGTGAAAGCTGCCCTATACTCAGCGTCACAACTGGAAGTGGCCATAGTAGGCTGCTTCTTGCTCAACCAATATATACATGAGCTACCAAGCATGAAGCAAAAGCCACTAGTGGACACATGGGTGTCATAGCAACCAGCCCAATCAGAGTCAGAAAAAGCATGCAAATCTGGCCGTAGTGATCCCCCCTTGGGATAAAACAATCCAAGTAGTCGAGTACCAATCAAATAGCGAAAGATGTGCTTAACTTCCTACCAATGCTTGACTCCTGGGCAATGCATAAACCTGCTCATCAGTGAGATAGCAAACTGAATATCCGGCCGAGTAATGCATAAGTAAATCAAGCATCAATAGCCTGCTGATAGAGAACAGCATCAAATGCATCTCCAGCACCATGAAGACTCAATCGTAAACCTGTCTCCATAGGAGTGGCAATAGGCTTATAGTGTTCAATGCCAAAATGCTGCAATAATGTATCAATATATTTCGTTTGACACAAAGCCATTCCACCATCAACGTGCATAAACTGAATGCCCAAATAGTGATGCAAATGCCCCAAATCAGACAGCTCAAATGAGGCATGCAAATCAGCCTTAAAATCAGCAATATGCTTCTCAATAGGACCAGTGAGTAGCATGTCATCAACATAGACAACAATGATCAGAAGCACATCATTAGCACGCTTAACATATAAGGTGCTTTCAGTTGGATTGTTCTCAAAACCATGTGAAATCAGATAGGCATGTATCTTCTCATACCAAGCACATGGTGCTTGCTTTAAACCATATAATGTCTTCTTTAACCTGCACACCTGGTTTTCATGCCCTTTTTGCACAAAGCCACGGGGCTTAAAAACATACACTTCTTCATGCAAGTCACCATTCAGAAATGTTGTTTTAATGTCCAACTGATGTACATTCCAACCATGATGAGCTGCAAGTGCACAGATGCTCTGAACAGTAGTCATACGGCATGTAGGTGCAAAGGTCTCATCAAAATCAATGCCTCTTTCCTATGCATAACCCTTTGCAACAAGCCTAGCCTTATACCTGTCAACCATACCATCCGGTTTATGCTTCACCTTGTATACCCACTTAGTGCCAATGGCCTTCTTGCCAAGAGGCAAGTCACATAAAGAGCAAGTACCATTCTTCATTATAGCATCATATTCAGATTGCATAGCAGCCATCCAATTTTTTGAATTTTGTGCTTCATCAAACGAAACGGGCTCATTCTCATCACAGAGACTAGATGCAGCCATAGCATAGCAATCAGATGCAAAAGAGGCATTATGAGAGTCTGAACGAGTACGATATGACAGAGGTGCATCTAATTTGCTGTCACGCAAGGTCTGCACCAGCCATTTTAGCATAGTTCTTGCCTGCTCAATATCAGCTCTCTCATCAATAAGTGCATCATGTACATCTGCATCAGAAATGTAATTATCTACATCATCATATGAAACCTCCAAAGGCTGAGAAGTTGCCTCATTAGGACCAGCACTAGTTTGTCCACTTGTAAAAAGAGGCAGCAAAGTATCATACATGTCTTTGGAGCTAATATATGTCTCCTTAGTACATGAAAGCAATGGCTGAATAGCATCTTCCACAAAAACAACATCACGGCTAACCAGAATATGTTTAGTCTGTGGATGATACAGACGATAGCCTTTACTTTCAGAACTATACCCAACAAAAATACATTTTACAGCTTTATCATCGAATTTTCTGCGATGTTGCTCAGGCACTAATGCATATGCCAAACAACCAAAAACACACAGATGAGCAACAAATGGCTTGCAGTCATGCCAAGCCTCATATGGAGTGATAGACTGTAGCACTTTAGTGGGACACCTGCTCAATACATATGCTGCACACATGACAGCCTCAAACCAGAAACTATGTGGTAAAGCCTGACTCTTGACCATACACCTTGCCATCTCCATGAGTGACGTGTTCTCTCGTTTAGCAACTCCATTCTATTGAGGTGTATATGGCACTGTACACTGGTGTTTTATCCCACGTTCAGCCAGAAATGCATTAAAATCAGAAGACATATATTCCCCCCCTCGATCAGAACGGAGGGTGCCCATTTTACATGCTGACAGATTTTCAGCCAAAACCAAAAACTATTTGAAGCACATCAACACTTCAGACTTTGCCTTCAATGGATATACCCATGCATGCCTAGAGAAGTCATCGATGAAATTCACGAAGTAGAGCTAATTCCCAAAAGAAGGTGTCTGCATAGGACCACAGACATCACTATGTACTAGCTGCAATTTCTGAGTAGCCCAAACTGAACCATCTTTTGGAAAGGATGAACGCTGCATTTTACACAAAATACAACCTTCACAAACATGTTTTCCAGGTGCCTCAAGTTTGGGCAAAGAGTACATCATTTCAGATTTCTGTAGGTGTAGCAAACTAGCAAAAATCAGATGACCAAAGCGTGCATGCCAAAGCTTTGCACCTGACATAGCCTGAGAATCATTTATGACACATGCCAAATCATTTACAGATCTTTCATAGTCTATGAGCTTATACAACCCACAACATAAAATGCTAGAAGCAATAATCACATCGCCATTTGACAGATCATGAACTGTACACCTGTCATCAACAAATTTCACAACCAAGCCAATCTTGGCTAATGCAGAAACTGATAAGAGGTTCTTCTTGATCCTTGGCACAAATAAAGCATCTGACAAAGTGAAAGAACTACCATCAGCAGTAGTCAAAATGATCTTACCAACTCCCATAACAGGATAAGAGGATTTGTTGGCGCATGTAACGGTATTCCTTGTAGGGGCAGGCTCGTGTGAAGAGAAGAAACTGCGCTGAGAGGTAATATGTTTGGTCACCCCACTTTCAAAGTACCAAACATCTGAGTCTATTGCAGACATGAACTGCTCATGAGAAGATGGGTCAAAACTGCAAACAGTAGTAAATGCCCATTCTTCTTCTTGCACAAGATTAGCAGACTCTCTTTTTGGTGTAGAGGCCTCTACAACAACCATTCCAGCCTCTTTCTTCTTTGCCTCTTTAGCAGCCATTTTTGGACAGTTCTTTATGATATGATCATTTCCTTTACATTACTTGCAAAACAATTTCTGCTTTTCTAATTTCTTTTCATCTTTGTCTTCCCTCTTCGATTGTGAAGCATTAGAAGATTTCTGCTTACTAGTTGAAGAGCTCCATTTTCTTTTGCCCTTCTAACTAGCCAGGAAAGCTTGATATGCAACACGCATAATGGAGCTGTTCTGCCTGGACTGATCTTCCTGCAACAGAATAGAGACTAACTCTTCAAATGACAAGGCATTTGGATTGCCTTTCATCATCAACCGAGGAGTAGAAGCAAAACTCTGATATGAATCAGGAAGACCATTCAGAACGGTCTGCACAAGTGAGCTATCTGGTATAACCTCATCAGCTGAAATCAATTGTTCCTTCAAGTCTTTGATCTTCATTAAGAAATTGTCCATAGAATCACCTTCATTCATGTGCTCACTCTCCAACTGTTTTCGGAGGTAAGCAACACGAGCCTCATTCCTAGCTTGGTACAATGTGGTAAGTGTATCCCAAGCATCCTTAGCTGTTCTGCAAGAGCGTATGTGAGGAATAATGGCACGCTTGACAGACAAAGCTATCAATGCATGTGCTTGGGCATCTCTACCATCCCAATGAATCAGCTCTACAGTAGGTGCAGCAGAAACCATAGTACGAATAGGAATATGCAGAATATCATCATCTTCGACACCTTCTGCATCAGCTTCTGTACCTGTTGTTGTAACAGTTGCAGGTGTGATAGGACGTTTTTCAACACCCTACACAATATTCCATAGTCCTTTTGTAACCAATACATGTCACATCATATAAGCCCACAACGGGTAGTTGGTACCATCCAAATTATCCTCAACAGCCAACATATGAAATACATCACTACTTTCAGCCATGGTCGGTGACTAAAATACCTTGATGCAGAAAATCGAGTGTATCTCAAAAAGTTGAACGGAACTACCTAGACGAGTTCTGCTAGACCTGTAGCAGAGTTCGAGATGCTTAAACAGGCAAATAGAAACTGGTATATACCTTTGGCACAAAAAGACGAAATAGCTTGCACAAGCACTGTAATAGTGCGTTCGGAGGCCGAAACGAGCTCAGATCACGATTTCAGCACCACACAGCAAAGCTATTTTGATCTCAAAAACACGCTGAGTATGCTCACCAAAATTTGTGCTATTCTGAGACTACAAACGGAGGAGTGTCGATGGCGCCCTAGATGAAGCGACGACCTGCTCTGATACCAATTTTTGGAGATAGACGTCTGCGGAAGCACGCGAACAGCACAAGGAAGGAGAAGAAGTTTGGAGCACAACACACAATAATGAATGTATTACTAGAGAATGTACAAAGATAAGTAGCCCATTAGGGCTATAGGTGTATATACAAGCCGGGGGGAAAAAATCTCCTAAAGAGGGAAAAAAGTGCCCCAGCGGTCCTAGTGTGTTCACACACATCACTACCTAAATATTTCAACAAACATGTCATTTGCCTTCTTCTCTAATCTTCTTCTATGAACACACAAGCCCCTTTAGCTAAAAATTTCAGCCAACAAAATATTTGGCATGCCTAGTGGGAGCTTGACAATAAGGGAAGAGGGCTAGCAAACTCTGTGAAAATTTGTTCCTCTGCACCCCTCCAAAACCCCATAGTGATCATCTCCTCTCCCTCTCCTTCTGCCCATTCTTCAACATCCCCACGAGCTTGACAATAAGGGAAGAGGGCTAGCAAACTCTGTGAAAATTTGTTCCTCTGCACCCCTCCAAAACCCCATAGTGATCATCTCCTCTCCCTCTCCTTCTGCCCATTCTTCAACATCCCCACCTATAGCAACCACTATTGGACTTACAATCAACTAGGTGGAACGTGAACTTCTTCCTCCTCCACTTGCTCAACCTAGCCCCAACTTGCAATTTTTCCCATCTCCCTCCCTATCTGTTCTACATGTTGCATATTGTCCTTCCTTTTCCGATCACCCATTTCCATTTCCTTCTTTTGCCTTTAGTGGTTCCTCTTCCTCTCTGAACCTGCCACTTCCTTCCTTGATTATGGCACTTGATTTTTCAATTCCCCACTCTGATGAGACTTATTGACACTTCCATGTCAATGAAGATCTTTGACTTGACTCCCTCCTTGCACTCGACTCATTTTTGCAGCACACTTATGATTAGGTCGTCAGTGACCTGGCATGTGGGAATACGATGTTGAGGGCCTAGCTTCTAAGATCTGCTAGCTCTTTGTGATCATCACCTTGCAAGAATGGAATATCATTTTATTGCACAATGCCATCCAAGAGGATCAGGATGATGCACATTGCACTCAATGATGCTCAGCTCATTTCAAAAAAAAAACTGAAGGCAATCAAGGAGCATGATGTATTGCAAGCTTGCTCCCATAATATACAAGAAGTAAATGAGAGAAACAAAGCAACCATTCAAGAACTTGTAAAGAAGAATGATAGCATGTAGTGCTTTGTAGAGGAGACTCCTTACGACCTCCGATAGGCCAAAGATCCTTTAGCCACTGTGAGCATTGAAGCTGCCCAATTCCGGTCCACTAATGCAAAACTAGCAAGCGGCATCAGTCCCATCACTACCAAATTGGAGTATACTCATGTTGAGCACAAGGGGCCAAGTTGGTGCTGAAGGAAGTATGTGTTGTAGTTTTGGTGGTAAAAAAGAAAGGTTGTGTAGTTGTGTAGCAAGATTTTAACCTACAAGAAGACATGCACAAGCGGTTGAAGTATGTGTTGTAGTTTTGGTGGTAAAAAAGAAAGGTTGTGTAGTTGTGTAGCAAGATTTTAACCTACAAGAAGACATGCACAAGCGGCTGACTACTGCTTAATCAAAGTCAATTTTGCATGATGCTACTACTATGGGACGTACGTCTATAGATGCTATCTTGATGGGCCAAGCTACTCTATGTCCAATGTTGAGAGTAGTGAACAATAAGATGCAATGCACTTTTTCAAAAGTTCACAAAGTTTTCGAGATAGTCTTATAGAGTCAGCTTCTGAATTTTGATGAACCAGAGGATCCCCTTCCTAAACCGGATGTATAGTCATTTTTTTGGGTTCATTTCCACCATGCTTCATTACCTTTTTAGTTAACTGATATGTATCACCATAAGTGGAAAGGGATTCTACCCTTTTGGTAATGAATATGTGGCATCAACCTAGTGCAGAGTAGAGAAAAACATGGTGAATTTCTACGAGTGGTGATTTGGGCATAGGGAGAGAAATTTCAAAATGCTAGATAGGTGTTGAGAATTGTGTTCCAAAGTGTAGTAACTGGGCAAAACTTAACAATGTGTATGCTTATGTTTGTCCTTTGTTTGAGTCTAATTACAAGTTTCAAAGGGTTATTACAAGGTTTTGAAGGGGTTCGAAGAGTTTCAAAGCTTCAAGTGAGCCCTCCCTCATGTGTTCAATGCAAAAATCGTATGTTTGACCCTCCATTTTGAGTTTTTTAATTAAGGTACTTTAAGATATAGTTGGAGTGTACATGAGAAGATTCTTGGAGACAATAGGAAGGAAAAAGCATCATAAGTAATACGAGAATTTGAAAAGTGTGGGCACCAAGGAGTAGGAAAGTGGGCTAAACATCCAACGCTAGGATCTTGGATACACATGTGAAGTAAAGTGTGCATACGCACAAGGAGTTGGCAAGCCAAGTAAAGAGCGTATGAGCAAAAGGAATAGACTAAGAAAGTGTAAGCATAGAGAAGAGAGGATTGCAAGTGAGAGAGATTGTGCAAAGACTCTTTGACACACAGTGAAGAGCTTGAGAACTAAGTGAAAAGTGAAGAAATCATTATGCTCTATCATGTGTTACATATCAATTCCATTCAAGGAGGAAGGTGCACCAAGGTGTGACTAGCGTACAACCAAAGAGAAGTTGTGGGTTGAGAGTGGAAGTGATGAGGACTTCAACTTGAGTGGAGGCTTGAGTGAAATGGTTAGGAGCAAGCCATTTAGCTAAGGTGAAGAAACTGCACAAAAATTGAGTACTCGCACATTTCTTAAGGTGTATATTGCAGTGAGTACTTTTGTGTTATTCATGAAAGCAAAGGCATTGTAATCATATTATATTAATCACAACACAAATAACTTTCGTGCGCAATGTGCCCCTTTAACTAAAGAATTCCCCCAACAACACTTGTAAACGCTCGCTCCAAAGTACATGCACGTGCTTGCATATATCTAGAAGACACTCGTCGGGGATAGAGAAGTGATTTGGCACCACATTTCACACAAGAGAATGCAGGGGGAAAGCTTGGGAAAGAAGAAAGAAGATAAAGAATCAAGGGTTATAAAACTTTCACTCTTTATGAGGTGCCAAATGAAGAACTCCTACATCTTTTGCAAGTGTCATTCATACCTTAGGGTTGAATGCTGGTCCTTTCACACTTGGGGTGGAAAATAAAACTAGAAATGTTTCAAACTGACTCAAAGCCCCTAGTGTTGCATGATAACTCAACAGGTGTCCATCATTTGTACATCTATAAGCTAGGAAACTAACCATGTATAAAAAGCAAGCAAAATGTGGAGATATTCTCTTACCATGTATACTGAGAGTGATCAAATTGCTCGTTGGATATGCTACCGAGACAAAGTAAATAATCAACCTACAACGATGGCAGGAAAATGCATCATTTGCACAAATGAATTGAACCTTTCAGAAGTGATAATCATCAAGTTAAGATAGTAGAAGTCAAATCCACATCTATCCTTATCTAGAATATAATATATGCGATCATTTTGGCTTCACATGAGCGAGCTGTAAGGGAATCAACTCTTCCCGATTATCTTTTTCTTTTAATAAAGAAATTTTGGCCTTGGCGTTCTCCCGGACTTGTATTAATTAAAAGAAAAAAAAAGTACAAGTGAAGAAGACTAGTACTACGAGATCCTCCAAATCCCACAGAGCAGGGGTAGCTATGATAGAGTTTAGATGACATTACAAAGAAGGTTGATCACCCTCTCATCACCCTCATGTGAGGCCCACTTGGGTGACCTTCTCCCTCACAACCATTCAACTATTAATTACTCTTTTCTTTCTCTCTCTCTCTCTCCATGCAACCACTCATTTAGTAGTATAACACCAGCCGCAATGTTGCGAATGAGGGGCAAGGATACTCATTTAGTATTGATCAAAGCAATAATGTTCCATGATTCCAGGTATGCCAAAAAAAAAATATAATCACAAAAAGTATGGCTTAAGAAGTTAGTAATACAAATAGATTGCGTTGAAGGATTTTGTTTCTAATTCACACACATAAATATGTAGCATATTTACGCATATATATATATATATATATATATATATATATATATATATATATATATATATATATATATATATATATATGTGTGTGAGTGAGAGAGTGAAGAAAGCCCTTCGCTGCAATCTCTCTTCAAAGCAATGTATTCAAAATCCACTTCCATTTAAGAATTTGTCTTTTTTTTTTTTTTTAATAAAGGAAGTTCGGCCTTAGCCTAATCTCCCGGACTTTAATTATAATAAAGAGAAAAAGTTACAAGTGAATGGGACTAGTGCCGTTCAATCCACTTCCATTTAAGAATTTTTCAAATCAAGACAAGGTGAGCATGGTGTGCCTTGTGTAGCTTCACGTAAATCTATCACTAATTTGGATAACCCCCCTTGGAACGAAAATTTCGGTGAAGTGTAAATAGAAGGATGAATAGAAGAGAGGACTCGGCTTCTAAACTGGAAATTGAGAAATTAAGACAAAAATGCTGTGGAGGCTAGGATCTAGGATAGATGAGATGACTCAACCCATGAAGCAAAAAGGACTGTGGAGAGTAACACCCCCTTGCATTGTGAACTAGTAAATATATCTAAACAGTGAAATATATCTAACCACTGTTTGAGGGGCACTTTTTCCTTCTGTATTATGATTTGATCCGTTGGCGGTGTTCATATCCGTCTCTTTATCTATCTATCCGCCCTCTGTCAATCTATCTCGCCACGTTTATCATCTGCCTATCTGTTTCTTTGCTGTCTGGCTGTCCACACACACACACACACACGTGTATGCGTGCGTGTATGTGTGTGCAAATATACACTTGTACTCTTGAGACTGGACCCTATGTACCACCATTTATCGCTCGCTCTCCCCACATGTGAATGTGTTCGATTTATACTAATCAGATCATATTGCAAATTTAGTTGATAATCCGTGGATAACAGCCTAAGAGCGATCTTGAGCTACTCTTCACAGAGAAGGAGATGGAACAATTTCACACCAACAGATGGCCAGATACCTGGACAAATCCTGAGAGATCAAGAAATAATTTTATAACCTGTTTGATTGATAGTATGGAGGCCGATACATATACACATGCGCATGTTCACATATTGACGCACTCCATGTGTAGCAGTAGGAAGTTAATTCTCTGGGGAAGTTAATTCTCTGGTGGAGGGGAACTTAATTCTCTGGGGAGCGAGCGTGCGAGGCTCGTTGCTTCCATGGGCGTATATGTCATTTTCCCTCATTCTGTTTCTCTTTGTGAGAGAGATTAGAGGTATACCAAAGGAGTCAGGAATCCCGCTTGTCCGTCACATCAGAAACTCTTCTTCTGGCTGGAGTGAAAGACCCTCTTCTTCTGGCTGGAGTTGTACGCAGAAAAGAACTCCTTATTTGCCTTCTCGAGCTCGGTCCACACTGCCACCCAAAACTTGCGCTGCATTAGATTGAAACTAGAGCGCTCTCTCTCTCTCTCTCTCTCTCTCTCTCTCTCTCTCTCTCTCTCTCACACATTAACTTGCATTACGCACATTCAACCCTCCCCCGTGTTTGCACTCAGTTCTATAAAGCTCTTCCATACCTGTCTTGGTGAAAATGGGATCGATCTGGGCGTGCTTAGCCAGAGCATCCATGCACTCCTCGAGGGTCATCATCATCAGCAGGCAGCGCTCTATCAAATGGTGCACCTGCACAGTGACGCTGAAGCGTTATGGGTGTGGATGTTCTCTTCTAGCATGCAAGATTTCGTCAGCAAATAAGCACGCATAACGTACCATGTCAACGTCCGAGCGGGAAACGGACGCTGAGGACGCCATTTCTGTGCACTGATTGTTACAGAAATACAAATGGACTCTCAGCACCCTGAGAGAGATAATAGAGTGAGAAGGGGAAGTAGGCGAGAGAGAACAACAAAGAATGGGAGGAACATCGCTTTATAGGGGGAGCATGTGTAGTGGGTAGAAGCTTGAGCACGAGAGAAGAAGAGCGCAGCACAACGGCAACCATGAAAGATGATGAAGGGAGAGAGGCTCCTCGACTTGGGACGCTTGAGAGCAGCGTACGTACTACGTATGTGTGTGTGTGCTCCGACTCGCCTGCGTTGTCCACGTTGCCCGTGCCTCAGCTGTGTTTAAGATGGTTTGACCTTGGAAGTAGCTGTTTAAACGTCGTTATCTTACAATCCTTTTACTCTCTCTTTGTCCCAGTTCGCTGGTCTAGTAGTTGGGCATTTTGTCTTTTCAAGCGGGGGCGAGGGTTCAATCTTTGAGGGTTCAATCTTTGAGGGTTCAATCTTTGAGGGTTCAATCTTTGACAGCAACATGTAAGGAATATATGTATCTTGGAATGATGTTGCATGTGGTCGAGGTGCCATCGTTTGTCCATCTCCGCGGTAGTTGTGACCGCCGTTTAACCTAGTCTTGTAAACCTCTCTTCTTGTGGGATAAGGAGGGTCCCATGGGTACTATGCCCTTCCTTATACAGTTGCAATTTCAAAGTTAAAGTCAAGAGGAATTGGCCTTGGCCGAACCTCTATTTAAAAAAAAAAAACTCTTTACTCTTACAACCATAAATTGTAATCTCTGATTCATTGCTACAAGTAGTTCGAACCAATAGCCACGCGAAAAAAAAAACTCTAATTTTTTTATTCAGAACTATACTTGATATTGCCTTTGATATTCATCATCATTTTAACGAAATGCCTTTAAATTTTTTAATAATAAACAGAAATTAAATTAAAGAAGGATAGCAGTATACATCCTCAAAGAAAGGAGAAGAGACACTGCCCCCACATACCAGGCAATCATTAATCATAGCAAGCTAGTGCAAAAAATACAAGGACAATCGGAAGTAGGGCCTAAAATTCACAGATAGCACAACTTTTGATATGACATGCATTTTTTTTTTTTGCCTGTAATAGGACAGGTTTTTTTCCTATAATATGACAAGTTTATTTCAAATAATCCTTGTCAAATGACATGCATTTTTTTGGGAAGATAAGCTCTGTTTAACAAGATGGATCACTTTCAACATGGAAAATTCAGTACTTCATCAATGAAAAGTTGTTTAAGATGCAGAACAGTCTTTACTGATAGTCTAATATATGTCACATACGTATACTATATGTCACATGAGTATACTATATGCGTCTGATATATGTCACATGGGTATACTATATGCAGAACAGTAAAGCATTAAATCCATGGAGAAGGCTTGTAAATAAACTTCTAGAATAGTAAAGCCATTGTACTATGATGAACAATTCAATAACATTGACAAGGTACCATACTCCAAAACTTATAGTTTTCAAATACAATATCAACTTTACTAAAAGCAAGAAGTTGACCACTTATTAATACAGAGTGCTGCTAATGTACAGAGGGCAAGCCTCCAATGTTAGATAAGAATTCCACGAGATAAATCAGGTTTAGCTTGGACTTTGAATACATTGCAAGAATTTTGTCTCCCCATCTAGAGGGTTAAATTTACACATAATCTCGTGGGAAAAGTTAGAATACCTAGGGGCCTCAACCATGGCTCCCTTACAAATCTTAATGATCCTCTTAGTTTCAAGAATACAAGAAAACAAGCAGTCTATAGGGTGACTATCAAAAATCTTGTTGTTCCTATTTTTCCAAATGAACCACACGGTTTGAGCCCTTAGTAATTGCCAATTGACAATGTCCATCTTGTTACTGATGCCAATAAGAATCTCCATGTACCCCAACTTAGGAAGACCAACAGTGGTACAATATGTGTTGACTTCTTCCAATATCTTTGAGCTTACCAATCGGTGATAAATATATGGGAAAGATCTTCCTCTCTGTCACAGAAGCAACATCTTCATGTACCAATATTAAGCTTTCTTGCCTTACTATTTGTCCATATGCCCTTATGAAGAATCATCCACAGTAGAACAAAATACTTTTGTTATAAGGAAAGACCCAAATACATTTGAATATGTATTTCCATTGGTGAGAGCTCCATTGAAGATTCCATTGCCTGTTAAGCTTTTTCGTTATGGATTGAATAGAAATGGGATAATTCTTAAACTTGTGGTACATATCATATGCAAATTCATGAATTTGCACATTTTTTTGAAGATTGCAGTTCTCACAAAGCTCAATAAGTCTTTTTTTTCTTGTCGATCAACATGGATCTACAAGAAGAAAAAAGAGACGTTTTAGTCATGTTATCATTTACACCTTGAGTTCCTTCATCCATTTGAAGAGTTTTCTAACTACTATATCCTTGCTTCCTGCATTTATTCATCCTAATGTTGAGGTTCATAAGATCTTGAGACGAGTGCCAGCCAAACTACATAGAATCTTGAAGCAAGAATGAAGAGTTATTTTTATAATATTTAGGCATGAGCTCCATCCAAGCTTTCCATAAAGATTTAACCAGTTTGCTACATGTAGTTATAAAGGAGATGGAGAAGTATTTACATCCCAAAGGGATACTTTATTCCAAGATTTCTGATTCACAATGTAGTATTTAGGAATATTCCTTTTCATCAGGTAGACCCAAAAGTCATTGGAACAAGTGGACCTCATCATCCATTTGATAGCCATCTAGGTGGCCATTCTAGCACAGCACAACGAACCAAGGCCACCTTCCTCTTTCCTCAAACAGCTAGTCTTCCAAGCTACTTTAGGGATTCTGTTAGTTTGCTTAGTACCACCCCACAAAAATCTTCTAGCCAAAGCAATAGCTTGCATCAATTGCTTCTTTTTTTTTTAATATAAAGGAAGTTCGGCATTAGCCAACTCTCCTGGCCTTGAATTAAATAAAGAAAGAAAAGTACAAGAGAAGGGGACTAGTGCCCATGGGACCCCCCAAATCCCACAAAGTAGTGGAAGCTTTAACAAAGCTTAGATGGCGTTACAAAGAAGGTTAATCACCCTCTCGTCACCCTCATGTGGGGCCCACTTGGGTTTAAGCTTGTTATTGATCAAAAGGAGAACTTGATGATGCCTGAAGGGGGGGGATTTCTTGCAGTTAACAATAAGGAGGAATAATGATTTCTCAATTGACCACTCCTTGGGGGAGTCACCGAAGTTGAGAGCACATCTTTCCCGCCAGATTTTCCATAGGACCTCCCCTCTGATGGTGTTCCAGAGGGTCGCGGAGCAGCCGATCGCTTCTCCCAGCAAGGCTTGCTGCCAACTGAGATGTTTCTGAAGTCTAATTTTCATTCCAACCGTCTGCCAGAGTCTGTTGGAGTTGGGGCAGGTAAAGAAGATGTGTGGGACATCTTCGATAGACCGGTAGCAGCGTTTGCACCAAGGAGAAATCCCACAAAGTTTGCTAGCCTTGAGGTTGGTCCAGATTCCATGATGAAGAATTTGCCATAAGAGGATAGACTTTTTGATTTCTATGAGGGGGTGCCAGATAGCCATGAACTTCATGTCCCACCGAAGCCGCGTCCATGACAGGCATCACTTCTTGTTGAGGTTAACCTGATAGTCAATCGTTTCTTTGATGTTCGGGATTTTTGATAGGCTATTCCCATTGTGCCATTTGAGACCAAGCGAGCTTGATGTGTCGTGTCCCATGAGAAGGCGAGTTTTGTGTCGATCCCAGGCGAGACATCTGCTTTGCAAAGTGTTCCATTCTTCGTACGAAATGTTGACGCGAGGGTCAATATCCTCAAAGTTGATCCAGCGGTTGGTGTCATGTTTCCAGAGATGTTTCCATTTTTTGAAGCCTTTGTTCCATAATTTCTTGGCATTTTGAATGTTCCAAGGTTCCATGCTCCGGATGTCATGGATCGGAAACCAGATAGAGTCGTTTTGTCTGATACCGGCTGCCCACTTCCAGTCTTCACTAATTCTTGTGTAGCTTTTGACTTTATTCCAACTCTTCCATAGGGAGCATACGAGATTAGAGCCTTTCGGGAAGACGGAGACTGGGGAAAACAGCAGGGTCAAGATGTCGAGATTCTTCCAGTTTGGGAAACCCATGAGAGCCAACTCGTTCTTGTTTCTGAAGATCAACTTGGCCCACGAGGCCTCCCCATTGGTCCAAGCCTTAATCATCCATTTGGCTACCAGTTTGTTAGCCATGCGCCCAATGTCCAGGATACCAAGTCCCCCACTATCTCTAGGGCTAGTGCAGATGGACCATTTGATTTTAGGCACCCCCCTTCTATTGTGATCGCCCGTCCAAAGGAAGTTTCTACAAATACTATCCAGTTTGGACAGATCTTGCTCTTTCGGTCTCCAACATGAAAGGAAATAAATGGTAGAAGAAAGGAGGAACGTGTTGATAACCATCGCACGACTAGCAAGATTGATTTGCATACCTCTCCAATAGTTAAGCTTCTTTTCGAGTTTGGCCAGCACCCAGTTCCACCGCTGTTCCATAGAGATGCCAAACCCCAAAGGGATCCCAAGAAGCCGAAAAATTTGGCCCTGCGAAATGGTTTGACATCCATGATCAGTGAGAAGGCCGGGCTGAGACCCCACAATAGCTCTAAAGGCGGTCTTAGAGTGGTTGATTATGGATCCAGAGGCTTCACAAAAGGTAGCAAGACACCTCCAGAACGTCTCAAGGCTGGCACTATCATTGTGAACAAACGCGTTCATATCATCGGCAAAAAGTCTCATGGTGATATGACTGTGGTCATGAGGCAAACGGAGGCCTTTGATAGTACCAGCTTCCACTTGGTGCACCACAAGCCTGCTAAGCCCCTCCGTGGCGATGGCAAAAAGAAGGGGAGCCAATGGGCACCCTTGTCTGATAGATCTTCTAAGTTTGATCAACTTCGAAAGTTTGCCATTAATGTTAATTTGGGTCGATGCGTTACCGAGAAGGGTCGCGATCATCTTGGTGAATTTATGACTACATCCAAGATCCTGGAGCGACTGCAGAATATAGTCCCATTCAAGCCTGTCGTAGGCTTTATCAAAGTCAATCTTGAGGAAGACCACATCTTGTTTAGACTCATTTGCAAATTCAAGTCCTTCCCAAATATCAATAATGGTTTCCAAAATTGACCTGCCTTTGATGAAACCTTTTTGGTCTTCGCTTAGCCACGCTCTCAAGTGGCAAGAGCTTCTATTGGCAATGAATTTGGCGATGATCTTGTATCATGTTTGGAGCATCGTAATAGGACGCCAGTTCTCTATTCTGTTCTTTTCCCCTTTTTTGTGAATTAACTTGATAATACCATTGTTGAGACAAGAAGGAAGTGCGCCGAACCTGAGCGCCTCCTGCCAAACCAGACAAAGAGGGGTGGCAACCACCAACTTGAAGGATTTAAAGAACTCGTTAGTGAGCCCGTCCGGTCCCGGGCTTTTACCGAGAGGGAGCGCATCAATGACCTCAATGATTTCTGCTTCAGAGATAGGGGCATGTAGCAGGGAGCGAAGGTTGGGTGGTATCCTGTGGGGGGAAACCCTAGATATGGCTCCCATACAATCCCTTCTATGGTGGGAGAGGGGGTTTGAGGTCCCCAGGAGTCTCGTGAAGTGCCCTTCAATGATCCCAAGATTATCTTCTTCCGAAATGCATACATTGCCATTTGAGTCTAGCAATAGGGGAATCGATTCTCTGTTATGTTTCCTTTTAAGGATACGGCACATCTCTTTGGTGGGTTTGTCGGCTTTGCCAGCCCACCACTCCTTGAAGAAAATTTGCAAGTTTTTCCTTTGTATTTCTTCCTCGTATCTCAACAGCGCTCTGATTTTTCGAAGACCTTTCTGGGCTTGAGGTTTTCCTTTGTTCACTTCCTCCTCGAGCCTCCAGAGTCTGTGGTAAAGAGCTTCCCTACGAGCCCGCCGCACAGTCTCGAGCATCTTCTTGGTTCTAATCATGATCTTTTGAGACTTATCGACCGCACTTCTCCAGCACTTGGTTGGGGACAAGCCGGAGGCAAATGCCTCCTTCCACACATCAGCAATGTCTTGATGTACAGAGGGGAGAGAGAAGGTGGGCACACTAGCATGGAACCAAGGCGCCCTGCGGATCTTGTTGGGAGGTTGGAAAGTGATAACGATTGGGTAGTGATCAGAGATGGTGAGGTCGGTGCGTTGCGCGAGGGACGGGTGGCCCCATTGATGGGTAAAACTCTGAGAGATGTAACATCTATCAAGTCTAGCTTTCCTCAAGTCCTCGCCCGCTTGGAGATTTGACCAAGAAAAGCCATTTGAGTCTTTGAATTCAACCAAATCCAAGTGAAGTTTGGTCTTGTCCCATGTTTCTTTCTCCCGACTGTCGATGACCCTGCCCTTGCCCATCCATCTGTCCATAGGGTCCTCCACCATGTTGAAGTCTCCACAGATAAGCATGTTGTGGGGGAGCGAGTCCAAGGAGGCCCATGTGTTCCGTATTTCTAATTTCCCGTTAGGGGCGTACAAAGAAACCAGAGTAAAACAAAGAGGAGCACCAAAAGAAACAGCAATCCATCGGTGGCTTTCATCTTCAATGGAGTTCTCAAGCTTTTCAAACCAAAGTTGGTTAATACCGATTACCGTTCCACCGACCCCCGCTGGTGCGCCGTTGAAATCCAAACATGGGTCGAGGAGACCTGTCTAAGCCGTTTTTGGAGGTCTTCTCCATCAATTTTAGTCTCTTGAATACATATAAAATCTAGGTTTATGCTAATGTCGCGAAGCCATTGACCAATGATGGTCGCTCTTGAGGGGTCGGTTAGCCCTCTAGCATTTAACGAGATGATGATCATTGTCCTAGTGAGCCCTCGTTGCGGGAGGGAGCTTTGTCCTTTCTTTTCTTGGATTCATCTTTCTTTTTAGCTGGGATCGGATCCCGAATTAGCAATAGGTTCTTGTGGGGGCTTTTCAAGGGTAACTCCATAGGTTGTTTTCCTTTGTGGGATGCCTCCTGCTAGGAAGACTTGGGCAACATTTTCGGCACCGTTTCTGGAATAGTCGATCCAATGATGGAACTTTCACTATCCATGTTATCTTCATTACTAGTGGTAAAGCCGTCTTCTTTGCTTGTAGTGTAGCCCTCCTCGGAGGTTTCTTTATTGTCAGGGATCTCTAGGGCTTTGTCGTTGGTGTCCACCTCAAGTAGGTTCCCACCTGGGTAGTCAAACTCATTGATCTCCTTTTCGAGATTGCAATACAAATTGCTAGAGGGGGTAACTGACAAGTTGTTTCGCTCAGAAGTCGCCCTAGGGCTTCTTTTCCTTCTTCGTCTGACTTTGATGAACCCATCCGCATCAGCTTCTGGATTAAGGAGGCCCTTGCCTTCCTCTTCCTTTGTCGAGTGGGTCAAAGCACCTTTGTTGTTTTGAGCGTTTTTGGAGGCTTCTTGATTTCGCTTGCTTTTTTGTCTCAAAGGGCAATCTTTAATCCTGTGACCTTGTTGGCCACAACGAAAGCACGCGTTGGGAAGGTTTTTGTAGTTGATGTCTTGCTCCCATACCTCCCCTTCGCCCGAGTCCACTTTGATCTTCGATGGGAGCGGCATGCTCAGGTCAGCCTCGACACAGATTTGAGGGTGCCACCGAGCATTGAACGAGTGTCTTGCACCTTCATAGATGAGACCACCAATGTCCTTGCGTGAGGCCAACGGCTTGCTGATAGGAGAAACAATGTCCCACACAAAGTTCTACAAAAAGTAAGGAAGGTTAGGGAGCTCAACCCAGAGAGGGTACCGAAGCGATTTCGATTTGTCGGGAGTAAAATCATGGGACCATCTGAATAGGCAGAGGGTCGCCCGGCCAAGTTGCCAGGTGCCGACGCTTAGGGCTCGGAACGCCATATCTTCATTTTCAAAGACTAGCAACAAGTGGCTAGCCGGTAAGAACTGACACTTACAAACAATTAGTCCATGGGGGAACCACTCGTTTCGGAGCCACTGTCGCACAGTTTCGAGCGGGGGCCTAGGGCCAAACATTTGGCCGACGAGGCAAACTTTCTTGAGCTCCTCCTGAGCTGACAGAATTGCGGCTCTACTGAGGGAGACCACGGGGGGTTCAACACTCTCGGAGGCCCCGGGGGCGGCACAAGACCCCCCCTCCAACAGAGAGGCCAGGGCACATAAGTGACGCTCCAGAACGTCACAAACAACATCGCTAGTTAGCGACGCTATTTGCGACGCATACTTCTAGCGTCGCATAAGTGATGTTGTTCCAGCGCATAAGTGACGCTCCAGAATGTTAAAAAAAAATTCGATTTCTCCCAGCACATTTGTGTCGGGATTTGGACGCGAGAGAGAGAGAGAGAGAGGAAGAGAGAGAGAGCGAGAGAGAGAGAGAGAGCGAGAGAGAGCAAGGAGTTGTCGTTGAAGCCAGGTATGCATGCAAACACAAACATACACACACATACATATGCATACACACACACATATACACACATAGACACACACACACATACACATAAACACACACACATACACACACATATACATACACATATACACACATACACACATAATGATGCATACACACACATATACATGTATACACACACATACATGCACACACACATATATATGCATACACACACATATGCATACATAATGCACATGCATACATACACATACATAATGCATACACACACATATGCATACACAATGCATACATAATGCATACACACACATACGCACACATATGCATATATACATGCATACACATACAGACATAGACACATACACACACATAAAAACATACACACTCATAGACACACACACATACACACACATATACACACACATATACACACACATACACACATAGACACATATACACATAATGATGCATACACACACATACACACACACATACACACACATATATGCATCCACACACACATAGAGAAACATGCACACACATACACATACATGCATACATATGCATACGTAATGCATATGCATATGCATATGCATACTTACATGCATACACACACATATGCATACATAATGCACATGCATACATACACATACATAATACACACACATATGCATACATAATGCACATGCATACATACACATACATAATGCATATACACACATATGCATACATAATGCATACACACACATACACACACATATGCATACATACATGCATACACATACACACATACACACACATAGACACATACACACACATAAACACATACACACTCATAGACACACACACATACACACAGACACAAACACACATACACACACACATATACACACACACGTACACACATAGACACATACACACATAATGATGCATACATACACATACACATGCCTACACACAAACACACACATACACACACGTACACACACATACACACACACATACACACACATACACACACATACACACACATATATGCAGACACACACACACACATAGAGAGAGACATACACACACATACACATACATGCATACATATGCATACAAAATGCATATGCATATGCATACATACATACTTACATGCATACATAATGCACATGCATACATACACATACATAATGCATACACACACATACACACACATATGCATACATACATGCATACACATACACACATAAACACATACACACACATAGACACATACACACACATAAACACATACACACTCATAGATGCACACACATACACATAGACACACACACACATACACACACACATATACACACACACATACACACATAATGATGCATACACACACATACACACACACATACATGCACACACATACACACACATAGAGAGACATACACACACATACACATACATGCATACATATGCATAGATAATGGATATGCATATGCATACATACATACTTACATGCATACACACACATTACATATTGCACATGCATACATACACATACTTAATGCATACACACACATATGCATACATAATGCATACACACACATATGCATACATACATGCATACACATACACACATACACACACATAGACACATACACACACACACATAAACACATACACACTCATAGATGCACACACATACACATAGACACACATACACATACACACACACACATAGACACATACACACATAATGATGCATACACACACATACACATGTATACACACATATACACACATACACGCACACACATACACACACATACACATACATGCATACATATGCATACATAATGCATATGCATATGCATACATACATACTTACATGCATACATACACATATGCAATAATAATGCACATGCATACATACACATACTTAATACATACACACACATAAACACATACACACTCATAGACACATATACACTTACACACACACATCCATAGACATTTACACACACACATACACATGCACACTGACACATATATATAGATACACACGTATATACACACGTAGACACACACACATACACACATAGTCACACACACATACACACATAGACACACACACATACACACATAGACATACACACACACATACACATACACACAAATATACACACACACTTACACACACACACATCCACACACATTTACACACACATACACGTGCATACAGACACACATATATATATATATATATACACACACATACACACATACAGACATACATGCATATGCATACATAATGCACATGCATATGCATACATACATGCTTACATGCATAGACACACATACACACGCATACACACATAAACACATACACACATACACACATACACACATACACACACACATACACACACACACACACATACACACATACACACAAATACACACATACACACACATATATGCGTACACACACATAGACATACACACACATACACATACATGCATACATATGCATACATAATGCATATACATATGCATACATAATGCATATCCATATGCATACATACATACTTACATGCATACACACACACATATGCATACATATGCATACATAATGCACATGCATATGCATAGATACATGCATACACATACACACACATAGACACATACACACACATACACACACATACACACACATATGCATACATATGCATACATAATGCACATGCATACACATACACACACATAGAAACATACATACACATAGACACATACACACACATATACACACAGATTTACACACACATACATATGCATACACACACATAGACACACACACACATACACACACACGTACACATGCATATGCATACATACATGCTTACATGCATATGCATACATACATGCTTACATGCATACACACATACATACAGATCCATATACACACATAGACACACACACACACATGTAGAGAGAGACACACACACATAAAGAGACATACACACACATACACATACATGCATACATATGCATACATAATGCATATGCATATGCATACATATATACTTACATGCATACATAGACATAAACACATATACACACACATATGCATACATACATACTTACATGCATACACAGACATACAAACATGTACACACACATACACACACATGCATACATATGCATACAAATGCATACACACATATATACAGATACACACGTATATACACACAGACACACACACATAGACACACACACACATACACACACATGGATACATACACACATATATATGCATAGAGAGACACATAGAGTCATACACACATATATATGCATACACACACATAGAGACACATACACACACACATACACATGCATGCATACATATGCATACATAATGCATATGCATACATAATGCATATGCATACATAATGCATATGCATACATAATGCCTATGCATACATACATACTTACATGCATACACACACTCACATATACACCATACACATATACACACATACATATGTACACATATATATATTGATTTCTAACCTATTTTGTTTTATATGGTAGGTATTATGGATCCTAGTAGAGAGAGAAAGGCGAAACTCACTCTCATAAAAATTCTTATGAGAGCAAAAGTTCCGCCTGATACTCTAGGGGTCATCATGCATGAGTACTCAGAGATGCATGATGATGAGCTGGATTATACGATCCAGATGCTTACCCAGCGATCAGAGGAGGGCTCTTCTGCGGCTCCATATATAGGAAGACAGCTATCTTCTCATAGGTATGTTTTTTTTTCATAAACTTTTTTAATGATATTATAACACATATTTTTATTTATTTTTTTCTATCTATTATCAGGACACCTATACAACCTCCAGATCATGATAGCAGAGCAGAGTTGCCTATGAGGACATGCATAGGCAACTTAGGGCTAGAGTGCGATAGAGCCAGAGGGGAACACTGTGTACATAGGGAATGGATTGGAGTTCAAGAGTTTGGGACATGATGGTCGCATAAGTGGTGTCTAAAAGAGATGCGGACACTTATGGCTCATCGTCTCGATAATGCACAATACACATTGCTTTTATGTATATATATGTGGATATGAGTATGTGTGTTTATGTATGTATGTATGTATATGAGAGAGAGAGAGAGAAAAGAGTGAGACTAGAGGTACAAATACACGCATACACACACATATACATCATATATGCACACTTACACACATATACACATACATGCACATTTATACATACACACATATACATGCACATTTTTACACACACATACACATGCATGCAGTTACACACATATAATGAATACACATAGACACATACACATACTCACATACACATACACATACTCACATACACATACACATGCATAATCATATGTACACACACATAGACTAATATAATCATATTTACATGCATATATACATATACAAATGCATATACACACACACACACACAACACATGCATACACACATATAGATACACATACATACATAACACATGCATATGCACAAATAAATAAATAAATAAATAAATCCTATTTCAAAAATCATCATTTGAAAACACTAATTTTGATATTAAGGTTTTAAAACCCCTAATTTAAAAACTCTAATTCAACCTTTTAGCCGTATGATTGAAGTATGTGTACACATGGCATCTATTCCTCCAACGTCCTACTAGAGAGATGTCTCTCCTCCCAACCTTATGCCTCTATATATAGCTACTCGAATCAACGAGGATCCTAATATATATAAAGATATATACACATCATGTAGATACACATACATAAATATAAAATGGAGTAGATATATTATGCATCACACATACATGCCTAAATACACACACACATATATATATACATCCATACATATTTACATATACACATTTACACATAGACACACACACATATATATATATATACATACATGTACACCTCACATATACATGCCTACATGCACACATAAATATATATATACATGCATACATATTTACATGTACAAATTTACACGTAGACACATATACATATATACATGTACACAATTATAAACACTTGCATATATTACATGAATATATGAATATTTTACATAAATGTTTATGCACATATACACATATGCATACTAACACATGTATAGATATATCACACACATGCACACACATACATATACATGAAATACATATATATGCATACTAACATATGTAACACTTGCATATATTATATGAATATATGAATATTTTACATAAATGTTTATGCACATATGCATACTAACACATGTATAGATATATCACACACATGCACACACATACATATACATGAAATACATATATATGCATACTAACATATGTATACATATAATACACATGAATACACACATATGCATACATACATGATAAAAATTTGCTCCTCGAAGATAGAGCTATATATAAAATAATTAGGCATAACCCCAAGCTTCATGTTCTAACTTAAAACAACATGATTTCATCTCTCTAGTAGGATTCATCGCTATTCAAGTTGAATTAAAAAAAAATATATGATATCCATTCAGAAGCTTCAAGTTATTGATCGATTACTAGAGTAGAATTTACTATCTAATCTGCTCATATGTTTTCATTATTGCCATCATTTTGGTAAGACATCAATATAGTCTCATCTTCATTATCCTTATTGATTTCATTTATTTCTTCTATGGTTAAATCTGTGTTCTGATGAGTCACATCATCTATTGATGGACTAATATGGATTTTTGGTAATTCTTCTTCCTCATCAGTAGAATCAGCATGACTATTTTCACCCTCCTCAAATGTGCAATTAGTCTTTGAACTATTATGTAACCCTCAACTACTATTTATTGAACCTGCTATATTTCCATGTGTAAGCCCTTCCATCAATATATAATCTTTCATTTTCTGCATGTAAAATCCTTCTACTAGTAAGGGATGCTGCGTTGAAGCATATTCCATAAGTACTCATGCTTTGAACATAACGTGAAAGTCGATGCCAATCTCCACATCCATATATAGGACCACAAAATGACATAAGAGTGACTTCAAAGTTCGGAGGCACATACAAATCGTCTACAATAAAGAGACCACGACCAGCATTAGTAATAGTGGATGGAGCAATCATATAGTGATTACCCCAAAAGTTGAAAACCTCTCCATCTAAAGGAAGTGGTCCTCTATTCCATCCTCCATATATTCTTCTATCATATGTTTGTACTAGAGAACGATCACGAGCTGGCAATGGATAATCTCCACCCGTTTCAGTCTCTAAACTAGGAGGTAGAGGATTTCTAGAAACCTCTACTTGTAATTGACGAACAGCAAGTCCATGACGTGTATGAGGTACATTAACATTATGAGAAAAATTATCATCATCATCATCATCATCGAGCAAGTATTCTTGTAGATCAACAGTAATTTGATTTTGTATATGGTTTTTAAATAAAATAATGACATTAATTTATATAAAAAATACATACCCAAGTGTTATCATGTTGACCAGGTGATGGTGCACGCTCAAAAGTACCATACTTTGCCTCATGTTCAATAATTCCAATCGTGGTCTTCAATACGTGCCATAACAAGAGTTACTATGCTCTTGATAGTAAAATTCATCATAATTCCTATTAGAGGACACATGTGAAGTTGTTGCATGGATAGGAGGTGGTGGAGTATCCTCTGATTGATCAGAATCTGATTATAATAAGAAACAAAAAAATATATAAGTTATGTATCCATCAAATATATTTAAAATTAAATGTTTGATATACTTACAGTATATAGTCATTGCACGATGAGGAGACAGTGGTGGAGTTCCTTCTTATTGATCAGAATCTACAAATAATGGTATTTCATATTAATAATCTGATTATTTACATACACAAAAAATTCACATATACATATTTACACATACACACATATTCACATATACACATTTACACATACACACATATTCACATATACACAAATACACATTATTGTGGGATAAATGCATGTATTTTGTATGAATGAGTGTATATGCATGCATGTGTGTGTATGTATATATGTGGAAATGTAGATGTGTGTTTATGGTATATGTATGTATATGTGTATATGTATGCATATATGTATGCGTATATGTTTGCATGTATATGTGTATGTGGGTATATGTATGTGTATGTGTGTGTATATATGTGTATGTATTCTGATTTTTTTTTCTGTTTGAGATTGAATTAACTGGAGATATTGTATGGTGGAAAAAAATAAGAGGCAACCTAACATACCACCTGAGACGTGGCAGTTTTTTTGTAGATAGCTACGTCCTCAGGAGTCATTTCCTCAGCACAAGGTATACAAATTAATAGTTTAAATTTATGATTTTCATATATTTTAGTAATTTTTTACATTTAATTTATGTATTTCTTTTTTCTTAAATAAACAGGCTGCTACAAAGAAGAGAGTGGAGTTGGGCCACATAGCGCACCTAGGCCAAATGGGCCATCATGGTTTTGTAGCTACATTTGTAAGTATATGTGTTATTGTGAGTATTTTTTTATTTTAGTTAAAATGCAAGAAACTAATCTTTTTTATTTGTTTTAATGTAGCGAAAGGATTATGGCCGATATCCTACAAAACATGAGATCGAGTATGCTAGATATTTTGGATATCGGCGTTTGAGCGAGTATATGCGAGATCATCCGGATGCCTTTGTGAGTATTATTAAATTTTATATAATTATTTTATTTTTATGAATGGTTTAATTGTTTTACTTATTTGTGTTTGTTATATGTAACACATGAGTATTATGGAGAGGAAGATATGGAAGAGGTGGAAGGACAGACACAGGAGGGACGATCTCGATCGTCACAGGGTGATCATGATGATGAGGATGAGGATAAAGAGGATGATCATGATGCTGTTGATGATGATGATCATGATGATGATGATGATTGGGATTCTAGTTGATTATGACATTGGATTATATGTATTTACACACACACACACATATATATATATATATATATATATATATATATATATATATATATATATATATATATATATATATATATATATATATATATATATATATATATATATATATATATATATATATATATATATATATAATCTATATATTTTTTATTTCAGTTATGTTGTCAATTGTGTGTATGGCATTAAGTAATGAAGAGTTTTGTTACATTGATTGTTACTATTGTTTATATTAAGCATGTGTTTTAATACTTTAATTATATGATTCATTCATATGTGTGTACATAAGTGTATATGTATGTGTGTGTATATGTATGTATGTGCATGTGTATGTGTGTGTATATGTATGTATGTGCATGTGCATGTGTAAGTGTATGGGTGTGTATATGAGTATGTGCATGTGCATGTGTATGTGTGTGTATGTGTGTGTATATGTATGTGCATGTATATGTGTAACTCTATGTGTATATGTGTGTATGTGCATGCATATGTGTATATGTATGTATGTGCATGTGTGTGTGCATGTGTATATGTGTGTGTACGTATGTGCATATATATGTGTATATATGTGTATAATGTATGTATATGCATGTGTATATGTATGAAACATGCATGTGTATGTGGATGCATTTCCATTTGCATCCATGTGCATGCATGTGGATGTGCATATACATGTATTTAGAATATGTTAATGTGTGTATGTGTGTGTGTGTGTGTGTGTGTGTGTATATATATATATATATATATATATATATATATATATATATATATATATATATATATATATATATATATATATATATATATATATATATATATATATATATATATATATATATATATATATATATATATATATATATATATATATATATATATATATATATATATATATATATGCAATAATGAATGCATGTAAGTCTTTTTATGTGGTTGTAGAAATGTTTGTGCATATGCATGTGTATGTGTGTGTATGTCTTAGTGTATGTGCACATGTATCTGTGTGTATATGTGCATGTGTATATGTGTATATGTGTGTGCATCTTCATCATGTATAAGTGTATATGTGCATATCAATAAGTGTGAGTATGTTATCTAATGAAAATAAGACAATTCAAATGATATATGAAGAATATAAATTGTACTTAAACTAGTTACATACTTTTTGCTTGGTTAGATTCTTGAATAACCTACAATAAAGAGAGAAAGAAGAGAGAGAGAGAGAGAGAGAGAAAGAGAGAGAAAGAGAGAGAAAGAGAGAGAGAGAGAGAGAGAAAGAGAGAGAGAAAAAGAGAGAGAGAGAGAGAGAATTCAAAGAGAGAAAGACGTAGAAACAGAGAAACAGAGACAGAGAGAGACAATAAGATAGAGCTTAGGCAAAACAACAATTCTGCATATACTTGTTTCAGCTCATAAGGGTAGCGCAATTGCGAATGTTGGAGAGCTCTTCAATCAGATGCTTGAAAATGCCGATCGAAGAGCCTCCAACATCTTAATTTTTTTCGTCAGCAGATCGTTGTGTAAGGGATGGAAAGGCATCGTAAAAACCACTAGAATTGGTGTCACATAAGCAACATTTTCTTGCGTTGCTTATGCGATGCAAAAAGCTTTGCTTATGCGATGCAAAAAGCGTCGCTTATGTGATGTTGTTTAAAACCCTCGCATTAGCGATGCTCTATGCAAGCGTCAACACCTCGTCGTGCCATATGTCAAAAAAAAGTTGTTTGGCTCGTCGTTTAATCGATGGTTCGCAAGCGACGCTCATTGTGACACATTTTGCAAGTTTATAGCGATGAAATTGTGTCGCCTTTACCGTCGCTATGCGCCCCTATTCCTTGTAGTGTAATGAATCTATACCAACTTGAATCACTACAAATGATCAAGTACACACTGAGAAATGGATCAAAGAAGTTCACTATTCTAAGTAACACATGACAGAGAATAGAAAATGAAACATAATCAAAGTTTTTGTACTTATGAACATAAAGTACAATGATATTGGCATGAATGATTGCACAATATGAGGGCAATTCTAGAGCTATAGTGTGAGATCAATATCCACTTGAAATCCCTCTGAATGTCTCTCCAAATCGGGCTCTTCTCACACTCTTCTTCTCGTGACTAGATAGTCCTCTTTTATAGCCTTTTTGTTGAGCCAAGATTCAAGTTTTGAATTTGAATCTCTACCTAAAAATGTTCCAAAAGTTTAGGACTTGATTTGCCAGAAATCATCACCAAATAACTCGTGGAAAGGTTCTCCTAAGAACTTGTGATTGCAAGTCTTCTTTTTACATATGCACTTCTACAAAGATAAAAGTCATGCTTTTACAAGAGGGTAGTCATATGTGACTCCATGTGAGTTCATAGAGGTGAATATCCAAATATCCAAGTATGTGGGCTTGGATTCATTTGCACCAAGAGCTCCCCCTCAAGCCTAACATGCTTGGGCTTTAACTCTCTTCGATCTCTTGCAATCCAATCATCATCTTGAACCTATTCAATTTAGTTCCTTTCAAAGATTTAGTTAAAATATCTGCACATTGCAAATTTATTGATACATAGGACAATTGTATGTCCTTGCTAAGTACCTTCTCACTCACATAATGATACTGCACTTCAATGTTCTTATTCCTTGCATGATATATAGGATTATCAGCCAAATGTAATTAGTTAGTATTATCTCCAAAGATAATTGGAGTGTATGTATATAGCCCCAAGTCTAAGTAGAGTTAAAGCCCCACATTGCCTCTTGTGTTGCATTTGCAAGGCCCCTATATTCAGCTTTAGTTGATGACAATGCCATAGTTGGTTGTTTCTTTGATGACCATGAAATCAACTTAGATCCTGTAAAAGATAAGTAGCCAGAGGTGCTCCTCCTATCATCTTTTGAGCCAGCCCAATCTGCATCAGATTATAGCTTGATATCCAAGTCAGATGTAAATGGATAAAATAGTTTTTCATTTATGGTACCCTTCAAGTACTCACCCCATAGCATATATTCACTCTTGTTAGGGTTGCATAATTGAGACTCCCAACAAGACTTTGATAGCCTCTAATGTCTTCAAGCAGCTCTCCTTCATGAGCACTAAGTTTGTGATTCAATTCCATGATTGTGCCTACAATTGTTGCATTTTCCATTTTGCACTTTTTTTTCCTGCAACCATCCTCAAACCAAGAGCTATTTTCATCAAATACCACATCCCTACTAACTCTAAATCCTTTGTTAATGGGATTATATAATCTATATCCTTTCTGATTCTCATCATAGCCAATAAATACGCATTTTTCAACTTTTAGATCAAGCTTTCCCCTAATATGTGTGGGTATGTGTGCATAAGCAATGCACCCAACGATCTTACAATGATCTAAAGAAGGTCTCCTGCCATTCCATGCCTCATAAGGTTTCATCCCATCTAGAGACTTGGATGGAAGCCTATGGTTGTGGAGACAACCTCTACCCATAGATAATTAGGGAGTTCTTTCTCATTGAATATTGATCTTGAAGCCTCTACTATTAATCGCTTTCTTCTCTCTGCCACTCCATTCTGTTCACGAGTGTATCATGTTGTAGTCTTTTTCTTTATGCCTTTGTCCTATAAGAAGGAATCAAACTCATGTGAGAAATAATCAACACATCCATCAGATTTGAGCCTCTTCAAACTTTTACCCATTTGATTCTCAATCAATGCCAAATGCTTCATGAAACAAGTGAAGACTTCATCTTTATGCCTCATGAAATACAGTATTGTCCACCTACTATAGTCATCTATGAATGAAACATAATAGCTTGACCTTGAAATCCATGTCTCTGTGGTAGGATCCCACACATCTGTGTGTACAAGCTCCAAGTATTCTTCATACATGTATCCTCTTTTGTTGAATGGTTTCCTATGTGACTTGCCAAATTGGCATGCTCCACATTTGTAAATCATGTGCTGCTTGGAAACATTTGGGATGCCAAGCAGAGTCTGATCCCTATATATTTGCTTCAATGTCGTTTCAGCTATATGTCCTAGTCTCTTATGCCATATCTCCAATTCAGATAGGGTTCGGTCCTTATAATTGAAGAGAGCAATATTTCTTGTATCTTCCACTTGAAAGGTAAAAAGTCTACCAGATTTCTCACCTTTTGCAATCCTCTTGAAGCCTTTTTGAGGGTCCTCCACATATGCTCCATGCCTTGTGAATCTAACCTGTAAATGCTTCTTAACAATCTGTCCAACACTAATTAGATTCTTGGTTATTGTTGGCACATACAATACCCTTCTAGAAGATTCATGTTACCATCAAATGCTTTAACATTTCCAATCTTCTTTACTGAGTGGCTAGTGTCATCACCTGTCTGAACTTCATGCTTTCCTTTGGGTTCTTCAAGGTCAGACAATAATGCTACATTGCCTAATACATGATTGGAGCAACTAGAATCAATATAGAATAGGTACTCATCATCTTTACCTTGCTTGGTTGTCATATTCATGAGTAATAGGGAGTCCTCTTGATCATCTATATAGTTGTTGTAGTCTCTTCTTTCTTTGAAGCCTCCTTCATAGTTGTTGTTGTTGTTGTTGTTGTTGTTATAGCCTTGGTTGTAATTGTGATGGTAGTTGTTTCCTCCATTATTGAACCTCCCTCTTGATTGTCCATAGCCTCCTCTGTGGAAGCCTCTTCCTCTCCGATTCTTTGTGTTCTTGAAGCATTCATCTATGATATGATTGGTCAAGCCTTAAATATTGCAAGGTGAGGAATTGTATGGTTTCCCCTTACCATGCTTTCCTCCTCTGCCCCTTCCTCTAGTACATGTTCCTCTACCTGCGAAATTCACTTGAGAGGTACTTGCATCTTCTTCATTCTTCTTACCTTTGCCCTTATCATTACTCTTGTTTTTATTTGTGTAAAGGGCAGAAGATTGATTACCTCTAGGAGTATCTCCATTCTGGTTGAGCTTTGTCTCATGTGTGACGAGCTGCCCCATCAATATATTAAGGTCAAGTATCTGCATGTCCATATATAGGTCCATTGTTGTAGTAAAAGACTCCCATTTGTCATCAGCCTTGATGCCATTTATGATATGCCTTACTATGTGCTCCTCTTCTATTTCTTCTCCAATACTCCCAAGTTGATCAGCTACATCCTTCATCTTGGTCACTTAGTCAGCTACACTTTCCTTTGGTTGCTTCTTCAAGGTTGTGAACTCCATCCAAAGTTGGTTCTTTCTAGCCCTTGTATTTGATGCGAAGTATGAAGATAGTACTCCCCAAGTCTCTTGGTAAGTCTTACAATTCCTAATATGACGTAACAAAAAACTAGAGATTGAATTGAGTATGTAAGACCTGGCTAGAGCATCCTTTGCAGACCATACATCTAGTCTCTCTTGCTCCTCTCTTGTAGGTTGGAGTTTGCTTCTAAAGGTTGGCATTTCTTCATCTCTAGATATGTATCTATACAAGCTTCTTCCTTGGAGGTAAACCTTCATCCTTAGGGACCAAGCTAGATAAGTGCCCCTTTCAAATTTTTCAATGAATGATGGAAATCCATCTCCCATTTTACCTTGACGTTGCTCTGATACCACTATTGGAGAAGATGATGGACACATTCCAGAGATGAGATGGTGCTGCAAACTCCTGCTTTACACCAGCCAAAAATGCATTGAGGAGTGCAAAGTAGACCTCTTGAGCTTTTGAGGAAGCACAAACAATCAAGTACTTTGGAAGATGATCCTCAAATCATTGGATCAAAAAAGATAAGTTGGAGTTCCACTACGAACCAAAAACTTGCTATTTTTGCCATTATAGCTGCTTAAGAAAATGAAAAGTACTCCCTTTTTGGTAACAATTAGACAAAATCCTTTTGGGCATATCTATTTAACTTTGGTAGCTAGCTTCTTCATGTTATTTCACTTGAATTGATAAACTATGAACTAAGAATGATGCTTAGCAAATCAAATGTCTACCCCGACATTCTTAGGGGTTAATAGTATGTAGACTAGAGCACAATGTTTTGCACATACCTGGAGAATGACTAAGGCAATTGAAATGAAAATTTTTAAAACAGATAGTCTAATAAATCTATACCAACTTGAATCACTGCAAATGATCAAGTACACGCTGAGAAATGGGTCAGAGAAGTTCACTCTTCTGAGTGGTACATGACAGAGAATAGAAAATAAAACATAATCAAAGTGTATGTATTAATGATCATAAATTACAATGATATTGGCAATGAATGATTGCACAATGTTATGGCAATGGTAGAGCTATAGTGTGAGCTCAACATCCACTTGAAATCCCTCTAAATGTCTGTCCAAATCGATCTCTTCTCACACTCTTCGTCATGCAACTAGATAGTCCTCTTTTATTGCCTTTTTGTTGGAGCCAAGATTCAAGTTTGAATTTGAATCTTTACCTAAAAGTGTTTTAAGGTTTACGACTTGATTTGCCATAAATCCTCATCAAATAAGTCATGGAAAAATTCTCCTAAGAACTCGTGATTGCAAGTGCTCTTTTTACATATGCACTTTTACAAAGATAAAAGTCATGCTTTTACAAGAGGTTAGTCATATGTGACTCCATGTGAGTTCATAGAGGTGAATATCCAAATGTTTAAGTATGTGGGCTTGGATTCATTTGCACCAACAATTATTAGCTCTCATCATCATATTAGTGTCATCAGCAAACATTTCAAGGCCAAGCTGGGAGGGGGCATTGGGGATCTCTAAACGTTTGATTGTGTTTTGATTCATACAGTCTCTAACAAGCCAACCTAAAGCAAAATGGAAATAATGGCATCAAGGATGAATTTTCCCTTAATGAAACCTTTTTCCCTAGGGAGAATAATCCTATCCACTAGTGAGATAATTCTTCTTGCCAAGGAGGAAGCAAAAATTTTGTATAAAGAAGTCAAACAAGAGATAGGTCTCCAGTTGTTCAAATCTTCCTTAGGTCCTTTTTTGTAAATGAGTATAATAACTACAGTGTTGATAAAGGTTGAAAGTGTACCTCTCCTAGTAGCCTTTTGACAAATCAAGAGAATGTAGGGCACCAAAAGATCATTAAGCTCATGAAAGAATTCAATAGGAATACCATTAAAACCAGGAGATTTATAGGGTTCCAGTCTAATCTCATTGGCAGAGAGGGGTACGTCCAAGCTAGAGGCTAATGACTGAGGAATCATTTTTTTCCTTTTAAGGGCAATAGTGGACCTGGCTCTCTGGATGTCCTCCCCTCCCCTCGGAGGTCTAGAGAAAACATTGGTAAAGAAGCTTAAACCCTCCTGTAAATTCTCCTTGGTAGAAGTAGCATAGCCTCCTGAACTCTTTTGGAGAAAAGGAGCAAAGTACCTAGCTTTCGTCTTCTTCAATAAATCAAACATGTGCTTATTGGGCTCATCAACTTTACCAGCCTAGAATTCTCTAGAAGAAGCAAGATCATCACTGGTAGAGAGGTAATCCTCAAAATCGTAGTCTTTTCTAAAGATCAAGGACCATTTGAAGAAATTTGGGGAACAATTAGGAGAATTCCTTATGTTATCTATCTCTCCAATAATCCTCATCCTTCTCTTATACCTACTCTCTTAGTCTTTTTTCTTGTATCTAATAAACATCTTTCGAATGTCTATGATGCAAAACTTCCAAACCTCAAAGGGATAAGTCAGAAGTGAAGTGCTTCTAGAAAGTAGCCTTAGTGTCATCTCTGACACAAGGGATCTTGAGAAGGCCAACATCAATGTGAGGGCAACCAACCAGCTCTGTAGTCCGAAGAGTTAAAGTACAACTTGGTAAGCACAAGGGAGTGGCCAGAGAGGCAAAGAGAAGGGTCCTTATCACAATTAACTTGCCAGAGTCTTTGAAATGTATTCACATTCATATACACCCTATCAAGTCTAGTAGAGAGATGATTGTTATTAGATCTATTATGCCAAGTGTGCCCTAGATTCACAGAGATATCAAAGAGATTATGAGTATTAGCTATATGAAACCAACTCATTTTTTGAGTACCTTGCAGAATGTATTCTATGACATAGGATATCCTTGAGGTAGAGGTGTGAACTACCTCGATCATATAGAGAAGGATACTTATATGAGTGCCAAGTGGCACTCATGTGAGAGTCTATGTGTGAAATTACCCTTTGTGGTAAGTTGAGAGAAGAGGGATCTTTAGGAGTTTCACGTGGCTTGGTGGTAAAGAAGTCTCATAGATCTCCATGAGCTTGCGTTCCATTTTCTTAGCTGGTCGTCTTCTTCAGGTCGGGTGGTCCAAAAACCTCTTGGAACCAATGTCCAACAATGTCACAAGAGGTCCAAAGTCTTCTTATAAGTTTAGCATCAGATAATATTATGTATAATTATAGTAAATGTACAAGAACCCATCGTGGGCACTTTGGCTACGTCTCTCTACTTACAATGAGAGGGCATGGATTCGATTCCCGATGAAGGCTCAACGTAAAGTGATGAAGCTTTGGAGTTTTTTTTTTCACAAATAAGATACGAAAATAACATGTTTTTCGTGAAGCTTTTCAAGATGTGTGATTTTATCACATGGCGGTGTTTGTAGGGATCATAGATGTATGATTGCTTTATTGCTTTATGTGCTTTTAGAGAAAGTGTTTTTAGAAGCATGCACAAGGATATATAAACAAAGTTTTGCCCCATTATGTGAGCATCAACTCAAGAAGCTCTAGCAAGAGCTGTACACTCTTGGAGGTGATCACACAAGCAATCCTCTCAAGGAGATCAAGGAGGAGTCTCACAAACTTGGAGGAGGTGATCAATCATCTCAAGCTAGGAGGAGATCTTGGAGGCCATCTTGGAGGAGGAGTTCTCACACTCTTGGAGGAGTTGTGGTCTAAATCCTGGTGATTATCTAGAGGATATTCTGCCAACTTCCCATCAACATCTATTGTTGATTTACTGTGAGTAGCAAGTCTATTTCTATTCTTACTTGCTAGGTCACTCATTTCTCATTCAGGTTTATCAGAATTTGGCTTTGTTGTAAAATAGTTCTAAATTGTTTGTACTCTCCATATTCTAACACACACACTCTTCATACCTCTTAGGCACACAATCTCTTGTATCTAGTTCCTATTTTTGCCTAGATACAAATATTGTCAGTTTGTATCATATACACACATTGTAATTTGACATTCATTTGAATATAGATAGTGTAGGTGAGCTTTATAGCTTACTGTCACACTTAAAAATCACATCTATTCTCTCTCTCTCTACCTATCTCTTACTGATCTATTTTTGAGTCTTAAGGTGTGTATGTTAAGGTTCATCTGTTGGAAGATCCTATAAATCTATGGTATATTGTTATTGTGGCTCATTCCCACTTCCAACATTTTTTGTCAAAGCCTAGTTGAGATACACCCTTAACAAGATGAGTGACTATAGACTTGAGAATGAAGACAAGCTTGAGGGCATGTCTACTTATCCAATGTGGAGTTTTATGATGATGAATCTGTTAGTAACAAAGGACTTATGGAGTCTTGTCAATGACACTTATCCAAGGCCAAGACAAGTCAGAGAAGATGTTGCTTCATCTTCTAGAAGACCTGTTGTTCCTATTTCTGCTCAATAGGAGGTTAGTGGAGAAGAAGAAACTCTTTCATCATCAAGATTCTGTACTACTACTTCCTACAGAAGAGCAATCCAGATGGGATTCAAGGGATGCTTTAGCACTTTCATATATTGCTATGGGAGTCAAGAGGCATATTATACCCCAGATTAGGTCATGTAGAAGTTCTCATCAGGCTTGGTTGGAGTTAGAGAATCTCTATCTGAGTAGAAACCCTGCTACAAAAGCTCACCTGAGACAACTAGCCAACACAAGGATGAAAGTTGGTGAATCAGTTCAAACAGATATTTTGAAGTTCAAAGATTTATGAGATCAATTACTCAATGTTGGAGTCAACCTTTTAGATGAAGAGATGGTAAACACACTTCTAAAATCACTTCCATCAATATATCGTGCTTTTGTTACCTGTTTATCCCTATCTACAAGAGATAGAGAACTTTCATTTGAAGAACTATAGTTACTACTACTTCAAGATGAAGATTAAAAAAAAAGAGTATGGAAGAGAATGATGAATCCATGTTATCATCATCAAAGGGAAACAAGAAGAAGGAGCAAACGAGTCAGCAATCTAGGAAGAATAGTAAGTCTTTAACTCCTAAGTCTTCCAATCCTTTTCCTAATGCTTTCTCTACACCCAACTTTTCTTCGACTACATCTGATTCAAAGAAACGAGTATGCCATTATTGTAAAAAATCAGGTCATATAGTAGAATGCAAAGCAAGGATTTTTAATGACAAGAAGAAAGCATCAGTGAATAGTGTTGAAGATGATCCAAAACCTAAATCTTCAAAGGTAGATTCATATGCATTTACTACTATTGAAGAGCTAGCTTTTGATCAGACAACGTTAAATGCAATCTCAGATAATCCTTGGATCTTTTATTCTTGAGCTACTAAGCATATGATAGGTTGCAGAAAGGTATTTTCTTCCCTTTCTAACTCTTCAGGTAGAAGAGTGACCATTGGACATGGTCATGATTTGGATGTCATTGGTGTTGGAGAAGTAAACCTTAAGTCGAGAGCAAGTGGAAATTTCACAGTTTCCAATGTTCTTTATGTTCTAGACATGAAGAAGAATTTTCTCTCTATCTCTACTTTCTTATCCAATGGTTATAAAGTAGTTTTTAACAAAGATTCATGTCAGATCCTCTCATCTGATGAGGGGCATCGTCTACTACAAGGTGAAAACAGAAGTGGCATGTTTGTTTTGTCCAAAATAAGTCATGCTAATGTTGCTAGGTCTACTACACTTAAGGAAAACATGAAGTTAGGGCATGCTAGATTTGGTCATATCAATTACACACCTCTCAAGCATATCAAAGATCAAGGTATGGTGGAGAGTTTACCTACTTTTGCTTTACCAGATGATGTAGAGTCATGTGAAGGATTTCTTGAAGGCAAGCTTCATAAACTTCTATTCAAGAAGCATGGATATATTATGGCCTCAAGGAAATTGCAGATCATACATTCAGATGTGAATCGTCCGATAAGAACAAATTCTATTCAAGGTTACAGGTAGTTTGTTATGTTCATTTGTTGGAATTTGGGGCCCTAGGATCATTCCAAACTAAAACCTTTTGAGCATACACACTTAATTAATTAAGATGATAAGTGACAGATAGAAAGAAAGATCTTGAGACAAGGATAGAGAACCTAAGCAAGATGCTTACTCACTAAAAATAATAGATGTCTAAATTACAAAATGGGAGTATTACTCAACCATATAAAGTGGTGCACTCACTAATGGAAGAATATCCAAGAAGATGATGATACAAAATTTAGATTATGTTGAAATAATCTAAGTGTGTGAAGTGAATGAGCAATGAAGCTAACCTTATGCTCAAAAAATAGTGTAACAAAATAGTAAGTCAACCAATCCTAATTTTGAGATTAGGGTAGAGAAACCCTAAAAATAAAATATAATGGTAACTCACAAAAGATAGTTACCACAACCCTGTAGAAGACTACTTACTCCAAGAGAGTAGCCTCTCCTTCACCAAATCTTCACCTCCTCCAAGAGTGTGAGACTCCTCCCCTTTATCTCCTTTGGAGACTCTTGATGAGTTCTCCTTGATCCTTGAGTGGATTTTACAATGAGCCAATTATCTCATTGTATAGCTTGTGTACTCCTCCAAAATCAATGTAAAATCATTTACGGACAAAAACAAAAAACTTTCGCTAATAATTGACGTCGCTCCAAGTAAAGCGATCGCAATTTGGCCGCCATAGATTTTTCTTTTCTCAAAAGAAACTTCCACGCACTGTCGTCGCTGGGAATCAAAACCGGGTCACATCGATGAGAGCTTTTTGTACTAGGCACGCTGCCCACGTGCTTTTGATGTAGAGGATACTAAAGGAGTATATACTATATCTATTGCTAAACAGTTTTGGACCATAAGACATTGTTGGGCCATATGATATTGACTCCAACAATCCCTCCTTCAATGTCATAGTGGTACAAGCCTCAGTAACCTGCAAATCTTCTCATGACTATCTCTAGTCAATGCTTTGGTAAATATATCTGCAACATTCTCACTAGACGGAACATAAAGTAGCTCAATGAGCTTCTGAGCTATTCGAATATAGTGGTAGTGTACCTATATATGCTTTGTCCTTGCATTATGTACTGGATTCTTAGCTATAGCTATAGCACTCTAGCTATATCAAAATATCTGAATGGGTTCATGTACTCTTACATCAAGATAACTGAAAATCTTCTGCAACCAAATTGACTCTAGAGTAGTTGTAAATGCTGCACGATATTCAGCTTCACACGATGAAGTGGTAATAGTGGGTTGTCTCTTTGATAGCCATGAGATAAGAAAATCTCCAAGATAAAAACAAAATCCACTAGTACTTCTTCTTGTGTCTCTATCACCTGCCCAATCAGAATTTGAAAATCCTTTTAGTAACAAATGTGTAGATTTCAAAAATACCATAGCAAAATTTGAAGTTCCCTTCAAATATCGAAAGATCCATTTTACTGCTTTCCACTGTAACATTGTCGGATTCTGCATGAACCTTAATACTTGAGAAACTGCAAACTGTATATCAGGATGTGTATTACAAAGATATATCAAGAAACCAACTGCTTGACTATATAGAGTAGCATCAAATGGCTCTGCATCTGCTACCATGGTAAAGATGCATTTTAATCCATAGGTGTTTGCATAGGTTTAGAATCACCCATCTGAAACCTTTCCAAAAGTTTCTCAATGTACTTCTGCTGTGTCATATAGATACACTCATCTTGAAACAAAAACTGAATCCCAAGATAATAATGCAAAATGTCTAAATCATTCACATCAAATGTTTGCTTCAATTGTTCTTTGAACATCTGCAAATCTTCATCTCTGGGACATGTGACTATAATATCATCCACATAAATGATTGCTATAATCATCATACCTGTTTCAACTTTGACATAAAGCGTTGGAGCTGCATCTGAGTTATGGAAACCAATGGATAAAAGATATGTGTGTATCTTTTCATACCATGCTCTAGGTGCCTGTTTTAATCCATACAAAGATTTTATAAGCTTACACACTAAGTGTTCTGTACCTGTCTCTTCAAAACCTTCTGGCTGCTCAATATACACATCCTCATGTAATCACCATTTAGAAAAGCAGTCTTTATGTCAAGTTGATATATATGCCAACCAAAATGTGATGTTAAAGCAAGTATTGACCTAATAACAGTCATCCTAGATGTAGGAGCAAACATCTCATCATAGTCAATACCTTTTTGTTGTGCATATCCTTTGACAACCAATCTTGCTTTGTACCTGTCAATAGTACCATCTGCTTTCCTTTTGATTTTGAAGATCCATTTTACACCTATAGCCTTCTTCCCTCTGACATAGCTGCCAAGTTTGATTCTTATGAATAGAATCAATCTCTTCTTGCATAGCTTTTCTCCAAATAGGAATGTTAAGTGCATCTTTAACACATGCAGGTTCATCTTCAACTATCGTAAAAGCCAAAATGTCATGAATCTCAAAGTCTTCAACAAAACTTACATGATCATTTTGTTGTTGCTATCTAGTGTGACTTCTTGTTCTTATATGATCTTGTTGTTGTTGTCTAGTCTGACTCCTTGTTCGGGTTCTTGGGATGGTAGGGGTCTGATACTTCAGAGGCCCTTTATCTAGTTTTCCCACTTAACTAACAAATTAAGTAGTACGCTATTACTCAGTATCAATTCGTCTACACAGTCTCACTACTCGCATTCCAATTATTCTTTACGTCGTAGGTAACACAGAAGTTAATGATCATCGTAGTGCAGATTGATTATCATCACAGAACATTACTATGTTAACCAAAAATTAATGTAATTCAACAAAGTAAAGTAACAGTACTCAAAGTTATTGGAATCTGCACTCCGACGTCTCTGCAGGGTCGTAAATCGCCCAGACAGACAGTCTGGCGATCTCGTCTCCTCTCTCTGGAGAACACCGTAATGTCTCTTCATTAATAGAAAACGGGTTACAACACTTCACTACGACCTTTCGGTGCATGCGATATAGAAAAAATATAATATTACATGATGCCAATCTGGCGGCCTAACACTAGCTTCATATTTCTTCGTTAATTCCTGGAGTTGTTCTTTTAATTTTGCGTTTTCTGTCTCTAAATGGTTGCACTGCTTTTTGGCTTCTTGGACTTCCTTTTCTTTATGTAGTACTTGTTCTTTTGCTAATTTTAATTCTGCCGAAAGATTCTTACCCCTTTCTTGAAGCTCATGCTTGTCCTGCATCGCTTGATCGTAGTCTTCATCCGCTTCCAGCATTAATTGTTGTGTGTCCATTGTGGTTCTTCATCCAAATCAATAACTTTTGTGGCACTCCCTTGAAATGTGACATCCATGGGGGAGGGTTCTGCCACAACCCTTATTGGTGTGAAGGGTTCTGTTTCTTCTACTGTCGCTTCTTGAGGCTCTTTCTTTGGTATCTTGATTGACACCTCGCACGTAGGTGTTGCCTCCTTGATGTGAATAATGGAAGTCTCATTAAGTTTGATTGCATGTGTCCCTTCTTGGTCTGCCTCCTTACTTACATCGTTTTGAGTGGGGTGGACAAAGTGGTCAGTTTGCTTCGTGCCTTCGTCTGCTTCCTCGTAGTTGACTGCATTCAACTCCTCCCATTGTCCATCATCCTTTGATTCACTTTGAATATCCACATTCAACAAGGAAGTGTCGGGTTCTTCTTGTGCATCCGAAGATGAGCTTGAATTGTCCAACCCTAATTCCTTGTAGCGGTGGACTTTTGTGAGTTTCTTTTTGGCCTCGATCTCTTGTTGGGCCTACTGATAATGGTGCCCTTGCACTGGTAAATTGACTTGCCCTTCTGTATATTGATGTGTATCCTCCAGTGCCTTAGTTAAATCTTCTTCTGTAATCGGTCTTTGCTCTTCCACCCTTGTCTTGGGAAGTACATGCGCTCTTTTCGTGGCTGGAACTTCCTCTTCCACTTGCTTTACTTCTCTTAATCTCTTTGTGCCTCTCATTCTGGGTTGAGAGCTAGCTTCTGCCTCTTTAACAATTTTGACTCCTCTTTTCTTTTTTGGTACTGTCGTGACCTTGACATACCTATCCATAGCAGTTGAGGATGGCATTTCTTATAGGTGCTCTCTAATGCCTAAAGCGTGGTAGATCAATATTGTCAGAGCTACACTGCCATTGAGGAACTTCTTGCTCTTCCATTGCTTCTTTGCCTCGAATAGCCGTTCTTGTATGTAGGGAGTCACATTAATCTGATTTCCAATCTGCTTGATTGCATGTGAGAGTAACTGGAAAATAATCTTTTGTGGAGTTGTGTATCGATGCATATTTGGGAAACAGAAGTGCTGGTGGATAAGTCTGACTTCCTCTTCTATGTCGACTTTGTTAATGTTGGTGAACATTCTGGTTTTTGCCCCTCGACTCTCTTCTTTCACCACTGTGGTTCCATCCTTTTCCCATCCAAAAGCTTCCTTAATCAAATCATGAGTGAATTGAATGATTACCCATTCGCCTACTTTATCCATCACTCTAGCCTCACGCACCAACAGATCATGTAGTGTTGACTGTAATGTGTTCACGACTTGTGTGCACCTTTGAAAGTCGGGCTTATAGATTGGCAGTTCAAAATATTTATGAATGCTCGCTTTCTTCATGATGGCAATCGTCGATGGGAGTTCATGCAAAACTCTGAAGTCTTGGGACATGATCGGAAATTGATGATCTATATCCATGATTTTTATAGTTGCCAGGAAGAGATACTCCCCAGCCGGTTGATCTTCTCTAAACCAATGTCTCTTTGCCTTGGTGATACTTTGGAGAGGAAATTCCAATACTTCCTCGTGAACAGTTGCTTCAGAATCTTCAGAAGCCATCTGTACTTGTAAGGAAAAGTGCATTAGCATTGATAGAAAGTGCATAACAACTGTGTAGTGCATTGCAGTGATATGTTGTCGTTCCGTTACTCTGTTTCCCTTGGTTCTATGAGTGAGATCTCTTACCACATCTTTTTATTTCTTTTCCTAAAAGAAAACCAGCATTAGTATAGCCAAAGCATTTATTTATTTACATAGTATGTCCATTCCTAAGAGAGTTGAAGCTATGACCTAATTCCCATTGGAGAATGTGCACCACTAACTTGTTTATGCACATTAAGTGTCGAATGCTTGGCCTTGTAATGTGGCCCTATTATGCATACTTTAGGTGCATTTGATATGGCATGAGTACAATTGGAATCTTTGTTGTTCTGATGGTCCATGCTTTGCGGTATCTTTGGCTTCCACATCCACTTCGTTGTCATGTTGATAGTTCGTGTCTTCTCTCTGGTCTCTTGAATTTTCTGCATTTCTTTTGATGTCCTAGTGATTGATGTTTGTCTTATCATGTTTATATGATGAGTCTGCCTTGGCTTTGTCGTCCGAATGTCTCGATGTAATGTATCCTTCTGTTTGCTTATCTCTTGAGTGGCTGCTTGTCTGACCTTCTTGGGAATCCATATCTGTTGTCGTGCCCTCTGAGCTTCAATCAGAGGCTTAGGGATCCATATTTGCAAGAGTCGTTTTGTTTCAGATTTCAGTGATGCTGACTTCTTGTTCTCCTTTTTCTCCTCATGAGTTGGTGTTGGCGTCTCTGATTTCTACACTTGCTCCTTGTGTACCCATTTGAATTTGTTCTTCCCTTGATGCGAGTATCTGAATGTTGTCTTCCACATTGGTGATCCTTCTGTTGTGTAAGAAACTCCATGAGAGTTGGTTTCCTTATTGTCTGGCCGTGCACCAACTGAAGGGGATGATTTCACTTCTTCCTTGGACTCGTTAGGATTTGAGCATTCTGCTTCTTCTAGATTGGTTTCTGAGGTATTGGGACTGGAATCCTGTTCCACTAGCTCTTCTTTGCGTTCTTCTGCACTCTCGATGGCTTTTGGTTGTTGTGAAGGCTTCTCCCCTAATAGACTAAAAATTTCCTTGTGCCCTATCTTGGCTGAAATATAGCCTTGAGCTATGTTGATTCTTACTTCATTCTCAATGATCCAATCCTGTCCTAGGATCAAATCTTCTATCAAGTCTTCATCCTTGCACACTAAGACTCGTTGTTCCATGGAAGAATTTCCTAGGTGGAGGGGTACGTTAGTTTCTCCCATGCATGCTATGATTTGACCTCCAATTCCTATCATATGAGCATTTGTGGGAGTCATAACCGTTTGAAGATCTTGTATGACCGTATTATGTATGCAACTAAGTCTTGCACCTGAGTCTATCAAGGCATCTATCAATTTGTACTTTGTCTTGCCAATCCCTAGGTTTAGGTAAGGTTGTGACATGTAAGCATTCGTAGTGTCAGATTTATGGACTTGGTAATTAGCCGTAGGGATAGGCTCTTCTCCTTGGAGATACCGTTCGTCTCTTTGCCTGATCCATTCTTTCCGTTTCTTGATGCATTCTAGGGCTTCTTGCCGTGCCTCCTCTCTAATCCGTTCCTCCTCTTTCTTCCTATTTTGTGCACCTTTGGACGTGCTAACATTTGATCCGTCAATGGCTCCATGAATCGTTTCACCCTACATCCACTTATGTAGTTAGGAAGAATGTCACCATCTAATGTGGCTAGATTAATTGCTCCACTAGTAGAGATCCTATTTATGATCAGAGGTCCATATCCGCATTTTTGTAACTTCTTGGCATGTTGCTTTAAGGTGTAAACGAGGACTAAGTCTCCTTCTTTAAGTCCTTTGTCTTTTATATGTGCATCATAATATGCCTTTTGTCTTCTCTTGGCTGCATATATTCCTGCTACCGCTTGTAACCTAGTTTCATGCAGCTTCTCTATTTGTTCTAGTTGTTGGGATAATTCATCTCCGGTCCATTCATACTGTTGTGCTACTCTCAAAGTGGGGACTAAAAAATCAATTGGCAAAATTGCATTCTGCCCGTACACTAAATTGAATGGAGTAGTTCCAATGGCAGTCTTGTATGCTACTCGGAAGGCCCAAATTGCATGGTGCAATTATTTTCCCAATCAGACCTCCCATTATTGACAATCTTTGTCAATACCGTGCATAATACCTTATTGGAACTTTCCACTTGACCATTGGCTTGTGGGTGGTATGGGGCTGATTTTTTATAGATCACTAAAAACTCATTCATTAGAAACTCTATTACTTCATTAATGAAGTGTGTTCCTCGGTCACTCACAATCTCAATTGGTAATCCAAAACGGGTGAATATATGCTCAAAAAGAAACTTAGCCATGGTTTGTGCATCATTCCTTCTAGTAGCCTTTGCTTCTACCCATTTTGTCAAGTAAACTGTGGCTACTATGATATATTCAGCATGTGATCCTCTAGCTGGTGGGTTGATGGGTCCTATGAAGTCAATACCCCATTTATAGAATGCTCTCGCACAAACCATAGGTCTCAATGGCATGTCATCTCTCCGAATTGGGTATTTAGCCCTTTGGCATGTCTCGCAGCTTCGTACATATGTTTCAGCATCCATATGTAACGTTGGCCACCACAAGCCCGCAAAGAGGATCATTTTTACACTTCTGTCGGTGGAAAAATGACCTCCTGCCGCACCTGCGTGTGCCATCTCTAATATGGGCAAATATTCTCCTTGATGCACACAGAGCCGTAATTGATTGTCTTTCCCTCTTCTAAACAATTGTCTTCCCATGAGTACATAATCCTGGCTCATCTCTTCTAGGGATCATTTTCTTGCCACGCTAACTCCTTCCTCGTGTTCTCCTGTCTTCAGGAATTTTACTAGGGTCTTGCTCCAATTGGGTGCTATCGTTGAGAAAGGTATGGATACATGGTCTTCGGGGATTGTCTCTTGAGAATCTGCACAGTTACTTACGTAGTCATGGACATCCTTAGGCATGTCAGGCTAGTATACTCCCAATCGCTTTAATTCCCTAATGGTTTCATGAGTTCCCTTGTGTGTCCTCCATTTATTCACATGAGCTTGTTCAATAAGCTTTACTTGTTCATCCTCCTCAACACATCTCAGCAATACACCATTGGGTTCTTTATAGTACACACTTCCAGCAATAATGTGCAAATTTCTTGATTGGATAATTTCCTTTTTGCTATCCTTATTGATTGAGTGTTGAGGTCCATGGGTGAGTATCGGAATTAGTTTTTCTGCCCATTTTGGACATACTTCCAGATTAAACAAATAAGTGTCTGGCAGATCATCAGGTACTCCACTTGGTGGTTCTCCGTGTGTTAACCTAGAAAGGTGATCTTCTCTTACATGCGTGTTTCCCTTTTTCACTATCACTTCAAAGTCGAACTCCATCAATAGTAGGAACCATCTTACCAATCTTCCCGTGTTAAAAGGCTTATTGACTAGGTACAATAGGGCCTGATGGTCTATGAAAAACTTGAATTTGTTGGCTAAGAGATAGTGTCTAAATTTTTTCACTCCATAGACCATTCCTAGTCCTTCTCGCTCGATAGTGGTATAATTTCTCTCTGCTTGGTTTAGTTGTCTACTCGCATAGGCAATTGGATGATCTAACTTCCCTTCATCGGCTGGTTGGGCTAAGATACATCCTATTGCGTAATTAGAAGCATCAACATGAATATGAAAAGGCTTGTTCCTATTTGGTGTTTTCAGAATTGGGGATGTGCTCAGCCTCTTCTTTAACTCATTGAATGCCTTCTTACATTCCTCTGTCCAAGTGAATTGATTTAATAATCCATACAGAGGTTTGGCGATTATGGCATACATGTGGATAAAGCGACTGTAGTATCCACAATGTCCCATAAATGCTTGCACCTCCTTCGCATTCTTAGGTCTAGGGAGCTCTAAGATTACCTTAATCTTGTCCTCATCCGTGGATATTCCATTCCTAGAGACTATGTGTCCTAGGATCTTCCCTTGTCTTACCATGAAGACACACTTCTCTGGGTTTAAACAGACTCTGTACTGTCTATATTTATTAAATATCTTTCTCAACTCAGGAATATGATCTTTCCTTTGATTGGAATATGTACATAGGTCATCTACATATACTTCCATGCTCTTTTTCAGGAATTCCTTGAAAACATGACACATCAATCGTTGGAAAGTAGCAGGCGCATTAGTGAGTCCGAAAGGCATCACCCGGAAAGCATAGACTCCCCATTCGGTAGCAAATGCAGTCTTATGTTGATCCTCAGTAGCAATAGCTACTTGATTGTATCCGGAGAATCCATCCAAGAGGTTGTAGACTTCCTTTCCTGCGACTCTTTCCAAGAGATGGTCCGTGATGGGTAGTGGGTAGCTGTCCCGTATGGTGGTTGTATTCACTTTTTTCAAGTTAATGCACACTCTCAGTTTTTCGTTCTTCTTAGGCACAACCACTAATGGCGAGACCCACTCGGTGTGTTCTATTTCGTATATGAATCCTGCCGCTAGTAGCTTGTCTATTTCCTCCTTAATTTTAGTGGCATAGACCTCGTTGTATGTATATGGGCATTGTTTTGATGGTTTTGCATTTGTTGTCATTGGTATTCTATGAGAACAAATCGAGGGTTCCACACCTTTAAGATCCTTATATGTCCATGCGAATACATCTCGATATTCCCAGATCAATTGTATTAACTCTTCTTCTTCTTCCACTGACACATCTTTGCCTATGTATGTGCATCTCTCTTCTCCATCTTCCACTGTCACTATGATTTTTTTCGTTTGTTCTTTGTTGTCATATGCTTCTCCGTCTTTAGCCTCTTGTTTAAGCATTTGAATGGCTACCTTTCTCTCTTCTACTTCATATCTTTTAAAATGTTCAGGAACCTCGAAAAGATCTGGATTTGGTTCGATTTTACTCATGCTCTCCTCTTGCTTTTGTATTGTGGGAGCGGCTTCTATTGCCAAGATCTTTGTCGGTTCCTGCTTCTCTTCGGTTCGAATGGTGTCTAGATAGCTCTCTTCTGAATCAAATTCTGGTTCCATTTCTATACTCTCATATAACTCCTTCCACTCTTTTTCCAAGATTTCTCCCTCTTCTACTTCTTGAAGGACAACCATATAAAGATTCACATCATAACCTTCCTCGTCTATGCACTCGTTCATTGTTAGTACTTCTTCATTCACACACACATCCAAGGTGGCTAAGATTTCCATCCATCCATGCGGTTCAAAGGTTTCATCCGGAAAGATTTGAGGCATATACCTTGGGTCCTCTACAGGTCTGTAGTTAGGATGTCCTATTGGCCATAGCTGTCTTGTGTTGTCCTCTTTCTTGGCTTCTTTACACATCCATAATTGTGCGTCTTCGTGCATCCATGATTGATCGCTTGACCCAGCACTATGAATGGATAGGTCATCTTCCTCCTTGTGTATGGGATTCCATTGTAGTGGCGGGACATCTCGATAGGAAACTGTGTGTAGATTTATCTTGGTAGTGTTTCCTTGGTGTTGTAGGTATAACGAATCTCTTCCCCAGTCTTGCACTACCCGCATTTGTCTCATGAAAGGTCGTCCTAATATCATTTCGTAGTTATTAGCCTTTTCAAATTTACAGATGGCTAATGTGTGTTCAAATTCAACTCCACAGGTGGTTAGTTTGATTCTTTCCAGTATTCCTAAGGGTTTTTCCACGTGACCGTCTGCTAATTGGAGCTTCATGCGGGTGGGCCGTAAGGCAGGTTTCCCCCATTTCTCCCAAATCTCCTTGGTGGCGATTCCCACTCCAGCTCCTGTGTGTAGTATAGCCTTGGTCATGTACCCATTGTAAGTGACAGGTAGACACGTATTACCTTCGTCTCCTTCACTAAATTCTCCCACCTTATCAACTCGAATTTGTATTTTAGATGAGTTTCCTTTTCCCTTAACTTCTTTTTCTTCCTTCTCTTGTCCTAATTCCATTTGGCTCGCTAATTGCTTCCATAAATGTGGCTTAATTTGAAGTAATTCTTCCACGGTCAGTTTGCATTGTACTTTTGTCTTCTTTAGTTCCGTTAGATTGTGTGAACTCTTTTCCGAGTTTTCTTTTCCCTTTCCATGTATCGTGGGTGCTCGGATTATCATAGATTCCTTTTCATATTCTCCCATGTAATTAGGCAAGGTTGAAATGCTCTGGGTTTCTTCTCTATTTCGGTCGAGTCTTGACACTTCCTCATATACCTCTTCCAGATTGGGATTTGGTTGATAAACTTCTACATCTATTTCCTCAAAGGGAGGTTTAGTCACTCCATTCTTCTTCCATTGTTCCTCTCGGCTTCTATTCCATAATTCCTTTGGCCAATCAGCGTCTAGGTCAAGTATTGTTGACATCGGTTCATCTTGGGTTCTTGTTCGCTCACGCTTGTCAATCTGCTCTCTAGGTTCTTTACCCTTGGCTTTGACATACTCTTTGTATTGATCCTCGGCTATCCTCATTTTTGGAAGGGTTGGGATAGTCTTTTCTAGGGTTGCCTGTGCAACCGCTATAAGTTTTCTGCATAGAGCAAGCCTCTCCTTTTCTAATTCTCCTTGTGGGTAAAGTTTTCCGTGTTGCTCTACATTCGGTCCAGTTTTAATTCTAGCCTGATAAGCCTTCAGCCACATGTCTAGGTCATCAGGTTTTGGGTCAGCCAAAATGGATCCTGGTTTCTCGGCTTCTTGGATAAGCGGTGGAATGGGAACCTTTTCCCTAGTCCTCTGTTTGTTATGCTCTTGTTTGTTTCTAGATTGTTTCCTATTTTCTTCACTCTTGTGTTTTATCCATTTATCTTTGAGCTTTTCTCTTCTTTCTTTCCATTTTTGTGTTTTAGTATTCTGGGTACTCTCATGTGGGTCCTCAAAATCTTCAACTCTTTGAATTTGGGGACTTACCATTCTTTTGCTCTCTCATTCCTGTTCTGGTTATATTCCTTTTTGTTCTTTTGTTTGAGCTCCTGTAATGGCCTTTAAAGGCACCGTGCATTCCTTATCACTTCTAGATGCTTCTATCACTTCAATTACATTAATTGGTGCAGTGTCTTGGACTTTGGTTGGATTCTTAGGGCAGTCTCTGAAAAGATGTTCTTTTCCGCAATCATTGCAATATCCTTCCCAAGTCCTAGGGGTGGTGGATTGTAAGGTCGAGGACATTCTCTAATGAAATGGTCTCCTCCGCATCTATAACAAGGTCCTCTCGGCACCGGTGGTCTCATGGGTGGTCTCATGGGTGGTTGTGCTTTAGGTGCGGTATACATCAACATTGCTACCTCTGTTCCAAAAGCCTGTTCATAACCTTCATATCCATAGTAAGCCGAATCATAAGCTGATTCATACTCTAACATGTTGGCTTCATAGGGATAATAATCTCTTGGGGGCAGCTCATATCCAGGGTTCGCTGATTCTACTATGGTCATCATTGAGGCTGGCACTATGGCTCTTTCCAAATTTTCTTCTGGCTGAGCGTATTTCATAGGTACCACTTGTTGAGGTTGTGACAGTTGTGGTCCTAACACTGGTTGGGGTGGTGGATATGCTACTTGTTCGTATGGTCTAGGTGCTCCTGCAGGTGTTGAATAGGGATTGTACCTGGGCATCTCTCTGCCTGGCTCTCTAGTTGGATACCCATATGGTCGATACTGAGGTGGTTGTAACGGTCATGTCTGTCTATTGAATGGGCAGTTCTTTGTGGTGTGATTGGTGTATTTTTGTTCTAAGTGGCAGTACAAGGTAGTTCCTTGTTGGGGCGGTCTGTTGTAAGGATATGTCTGATGTACACTGGTCCCTCCTCGCACACACATATATGTAGGGTGATCTCCTCCACATAGATTGCATCTTTGTAACATGGGCACTCTTAAAGCTGGGTGTTGGTAATTTCTATGTCCTTGAACTCCTAATTTTTTTGCTACCAACTCTGCCGATTCCTCCACATTACTGGAGTTGGATGTAATAGTACTCCGAGAGTCTTCTGATTTAGTGGGGCTGGGTGTGCTCTTGAGATCCTTAGCTAGATTATCTTCTAGGTCAATGCACTCTTGAAGACATTCACTCAGGGTTTGTAGCCTTTTCACATAAACTAGCGTTCTTAGGGTTCCATTTGTGAGTCCATCCAAAAATAATGAAATCATCTTTTGTTGAGTGGGTCTTTCTGCTGTTGGGCATCTATCAACATACTGATTGAATCTTCAGGCGGCTGTTTCATGGTTTCATTATGGTTCTGTTTAAAGTTATGGATTAAAGACGCAGAGTTGTGTTTAATCCCTCTCTTAGTGAATTCCCCAATGAATTCCTGAAAGAATTGTTCCATATTTCCAAATTGGTTGGGGTCTAATGGCTGGAACCAAGTGAGAGTCGTTCCTATGAGAGTGAGTCCAAAAGACTCATACTACACGAAGAAATCGTCTACTTGTTCTGCCCTTAGAACTTGTTTAAACTCAGCAATGTGATCGTAGGGTTCTCCCAATCTGTCATAATGATTTCTTACACATTTGGCCACTTGGATAGGTCTCAGTCTTCTCATCCGTTTAGGCGGTCTAGGCATTACAGGGAAGGCAGGGTATACTGGTCTAATTGGGGGTATTCAGGTTGCCCTCCTACTGGTGGTCGTGGTCTTACTGGTGGTCGGTACTGATTACCTACTCCTGGATGGGTCTGATTGTGAGGTTGCACTCCTGGAGTTGCAAATTGTACATGAGTACGGTTTGGAACACTCCATTGGCTAGTTTGTCCTGACATGGTGTGTTCTGCCTCTTGTTGAGTTCCAAAGGGGTTCTGAGAAGTAGTTGCCTATTCTCTCTGAGGGAATACAGGCAAACCCATGTATTTCAGTTGAGCCCTGTCTATGGCATCAACCAACCAATATCTTCTCCGATTTTTATCTAAGTAGGTTATTCTAGTCTCGTCTTCTGGATCCTTTAGCTCATAAAATGTCATAGGGCTTTCTACTCTTCCTTGGGTTGGTGAATCTGTTTGCAGCAACAGGTCCAAACCATGGATCAAATATACTTCCAACAGGTAGTCATCTTGAGGTATCAAGTCTCCTCTCAAGACTCGTGTCACTTGGGACCTACCTCTAGGGGTTGTCACTAATTCCTCAGGGTTTGGTCTCCCTGAGTTTTCTTGTCCCTCTAACTCTCCCCTTTCATTGATCAATTCGGGAAATTCGGTTACTATGTAGATGTGACCTATCTTGTCCATGTATGCTCCTCCTTCATACTTCACAGCCAATCTGGGCACAATTGTTGCCTCTATTGCAATCACCATTCTGGCCACGGATCTGTTTAAGCCATCCAGGTAGATGGGAATCTCCTGGGCATTAGTAGAAACGTATTGCAAGGAGGTACAGTATTCTCCCTCCACAGTGGTCATGAAGTTTCTACGTGGAGCGGGACCTTGCATGTCTTCTGATGCCATGGGTATCTCCTCCTCTGAGTCACTAGAGGTGTCTGAATAGACAGAGCGGTGACTGACCTGAGCGGCACTTCCTACAAAAGATATGACACTTCTTCGGCTACTTAGCACTCTCCCTGACCTCAAGTTCATTCACCCTCCTAAGACTCTCTAGGTCTCTAAAGCTCTCCTTAAGTGGCTCCTCAAATGCCTCAAGGTTGCCCTACAATTGCTTCCAAAAGCTCTGGCCAATACCACTCCAGACGATACTGCCCTAGGTGATACTGCTTTGGCCACGATACGATACCAGAAATCTAGGCGATACGATACTATCGTAGTCCACGATACGATACCAAATGATTGGCCGATATGATACTTGGATCCTGGCCGATACAATACTTGACACACCAGACGATACGAAACTGAAAAATTCAATGATACGATACTAGGGTTTCCCTCGATACGACACCAAGATAAGGGACGATATGATACCAACTGACCTCGCGATACGATACCTGGGAACCGAGACGATATGATACTGATCCCCTTACATGATACGATACCACAGTGGTATCGTGATACAACACCACAAGACTTCACGATACGATACTGATGCAAGTGGCGATACGATACCACCAGCTTGCATGATACAATACTAGATGTAGGGGACGATACGATACCTGGTATGGTATCGTGATACTAAACTGGGACAGGGGATGATACGATACCGGTAGTTGTGCGATACGATACCGCAAATCTGCACGATACGATACTGGAATGGTATCGCGATACTAAACTGGGACAGGGGACGATACGATACCAAAAGTGGACCGCGATACCATACCACTTTTAACAAAGTAAGATCGTGATACCAACCTGGCGATACGATACCACGAGTGGTATCGTGATACCAAGGTTGGTCAACGACGATACGATACTTCGGCGAGTATCGCGATACAAGGGAATTTTTGCTATCGCGATACCAGAAACTCAACCGATCGTGATACTCAAGCCAAAATACCTCCAAATGCAAATATTTTACACCCCCTTGCTCCTCTCTCACCCCTCCTCACTCCTAGCCTATTGTCTCTTTCAAGAAAGCTCAAAAAACACACATTCCCTCCCCGCGATACCGGTTGTGCAACTAATCACGTTTTGGTGCACTTTTAATGTGTTTTTGCCAAAGAAATCTTGTGGAATCTTACCTTTGTGATGTCTTGCTTGCACCTTGAGCTCAATACCTAGCTTTGATAGCCTGGAAAGCACGATACCAAGCCCACGATACCGATTGCTGCTCGCACACGATACTGCTTTTCAGAACAGTTGAGAAATGAACTAATTTTTTTGGTTTTTATACTTTTGGTGTCTGAAACTGAATTACACTAACTTAGCAAATGTTTTGGGATTTTTTCTTGGTCTTAGCCTACTCCTACTTCACTTCTCGTCTCCTCTCCTCTCTTTCTAACCTAACCCTAACTCTTCCTTCTCTCCCTTTCTACTGGCCCTAAACCTAAAAACTCATTACACACACCTCCAGGGTGTGAAGTAACAAGTGCTGAAGTGGATGACTACTTGCCACTGAAAGAGTTCACTTCTACAAGTACGATTTCATCACACTCAATCTATAACCATCAAAAAGGCACCTTGGCTGAGTGTTCCCCGGCAACGGCACCAAAAACTTGTGTACCTGAGTCAAGAAGACTCAAGGACTTGTGTCAATGAGACTAAACCCCAATTGCCACACAAGTGCGTATAGTGGGAAATTGACACACGCTTATTTGTCAATCTGATCAAACGACCTAACCAAGTGTATGAGGACACGTGCACACATGATGGAAAATGAAGTGGTTCAGCTGATATGTGTGAGAAAAGACTAAATCGTCTATCTAACTCACTGAATTACTGGAAGTGTCTGCCACGATACCACTTATAGTAGTTTTCAGTAAATTGAGGATTTCTCCCAGCTCCAAACTCCAAATGTAGTCAATAGAGTACTCTTTTCGAAGCTCTCGACGAGACGCATCTAGTGAAAGGAGTTTCACTCAATTCTGATAACCGTGCTTCAATTTATGACAAAAATAGTGAATGGAAGGAAACACCCACTCTCACTCCACAACTTCTACAAGCTCACACACACACTACAGTAGCTCAAAAACAATGGGGAGAGGTAGACAACAGTCTTACACACATATTCCAAGCATTCCACACACATAGAAGATCAAAGAAAAAATGAAAATCTGCAAGAAAGAGGCAAATTCGAAATTCAAGAGCTCTTCTTTTTCACAATGGCAAAAAGTCTCTACAAAGAGTCACAAAGTGACTTATATACATGTGCCCTAAATTTGGTCCTTTCACACAAGAGACCGGCACTTTATTACAAAAAAGTGAAATTCTTACTAATCTACAAGGGATATTTTACAACAAGTTGGGATTATGCAACTAGAGGACTCCTCTAGTGCATTTACATGGCTTGAGGGAATTCTCTAAGATTTTGAAGAAGAAAAATCATGCCCATTAATTTGAAAATTTTGGGGCTCTTCTCTTGTGCTTCTTTGCTCTGCAACAACGTATATATGTGGATATGTATATGTGTGTTTATGTTATATGTATGTATATGTGTATATGTATACATATATGTATGCATATATGTTTGCATGTATATGTGTATGTGGGTATGTGTATGTGTATGTGTATGTATATATGTGTATGTATTCTGAATTTTTTTTTCTATTTGAGATTAAATTAACAGGAGATATTGTATGGTCGAAAAAAATAAGAGGCGAGCTAACATACCACCTGAGACGTGGCAGTATTTTCGTAGACAGCTATGTCTTTAGGAGTCATTTCCTCAGCAGAAGGTACACAAATTAATAGTTTATATTTATAATTTTTATATATTTTAGTAATTTTTTACATTTAATTTATGTATTTTTTTCTTGAATAAACAGGCTACTGCAAAGAAGAGAGTGGAGTCAAGCCACACATCGCACCTAGGCCAAATGGGCCATAATGGTTTTGTAGCTACATTTGTAAGTATATGTGTTATTGTGAGTATATTTTTATTTTAGTTAAAATGCAAGCAACTAATGTTTTCTATTTGTTTCATTGCAGTGGAAGGATTATGGCCGATATCCTACGAAACATGAGATCGAGTATGCTACACATTTTGGATATCGGCGTTTGAGCGAGTATATGCAAGATCATCCTGATGTCTTTGTGAGTATTTTTAAATTTTATATAATTATTTTATTTTTATGAATGGTTTAATTGTTTTATTTATTTATGTTTGTTATATGTAATACAGGAGTATTATGGAGAGACAAATATGGATGGAGAGACAGACATAGGAGAGATGATCTCGATCATCACAGGGTGATCATGACGATGAGGATGAGGAAGATCAGGATGATCATGATATAGCTGATGATGATGATGATCATGATGATGATGATTAGGATTTTAGTTGATTATGACATTGGATTATATGTATTTACATTGATATATATATATATATACATATATATATATATATTTATGTATCTATATATTTTTCATTTCAGTTATGTTTTGAATTGTGTGTATGGTATTAAGTAATGAAGAGTTTTGTTCTATTGATTGTGATTATTGTTTATATTGAGCATGTGTTTTAATACTTTGATTATGTAATTCATTCATATGTGTGTACCTAAGTGTATATGTATGTAGTGTATATGTATGTATGTGCATGTGTATGTGTGTGTATATGTATGTATGTGCATGTGCATGTGCATGTGTAAGTGTATATGTGTGTATGAGTATGTGCATGTGCATGTGTATGTGTGTGTATATGTATGTGCATGTATATGTGTAACTCTATGTGTATATGTGTGTATGTGCATGTATATGTGTATATGTAGACATGTGCATGTGTGTGTGCATGTGTATATGTGTTTTAATACTTTAATTATATAATTCATTCATATGTGTGTACCTAAGTGTATATGTATGTGTGTGTATGTATGTATGTGCATGTGTATGTGTGTGTATATGTATGTATGTGCATGTGCATGTATAAGTGTATATGTGTGTATGAGTATGTGCATGTGCATGTGTATGTGTGTGTATATGTATATGCATGTATATGTATAACTCTATGTGTATATGTGTGTATGTGCATGTATATGTGTATATGTAGGTATGTGCATGTGTATATGTGTTTTAATACTTTAATTATATAATTCATTCATATGTGTGTACCTAAGTGTATGTGTATGTGTGTGTATATGTATGTATGTGCATGTGTATGTGTGTGTATATGTATGTATGTGCATGTGCATTTATAAGTGTATATGTGTGTATGAGTATGTGCATGTGCATGTGTATGTGTGCGTATATGTATATGCATGTATATGTATATGTGTGTGTATGTATATGTATATGTATATGTATATGTATATGTATATGTATATGTATATGTATATGTATATGTATATGTATATGTATATGTATATGTATATGTATATGTATATGTATATGTATATGTATATGTATATGTATATGTATATGTATATGTATATGTATATGTATATGTATATGTATATGTATATGTGTATATGTATATGCATGTGTATGTATATGCATGTGTATATGTATGAAGCATGCATGTGTATGTGGATGCATTTCCATTTGCATCCATGTGCATGCATGTGAATGTGCATGCATGTGGATGTGCATATACATGTATTTGCATATATGTTAATGTGTGTGTGTGTGTGTGTGTGTGTGTGTGTATATATATATATATATATATATATATATATATATATATATATATATATATATATATATATATATATATATATATGCAATAATGCATGCATGTAAGTCTTTTTATGTGGTTGTAGGATTGTTTGTGCATATGCATGTGTATATGTGTGTATGTCTAAGTGTATGTGCACATGTATCTGTGTGTATATATGTGTGTGTATGTGCATGTGTATATGTGTATATGTGTGAAAGTGCATCTTCATCATGTATAAGTGTATAAGTGCATATCAATAAGTGTGAGTATGCTATGTAATGAAAATAACACAATTCAAATGATATACAAAGAATAGAAATTGTACTTACAATAGTTAGCCATACTTTTTGCTTGGTTAGCTTCTTGAATAACCTGCAATAAAGAGAGAAAGAAGAGAGAGAGAGAGAGAGTGAGAGAGAAAGAGAGAATTCAAAGAGAGAAAGATGTAGAAAGAGAGAAACAGAGACAGAGGGAGACAATAAGAGAGAGCTTAGGCAAAACAACAATTCTGCATATACTTGCTTCAGCTCGTAAGCGCGGCGCAATTGCGAACGTTGGAGAGCTCTTCGATCGGATGCGTGAAAATGCCGATCGAAGAGCCTCCAACGTTTTAATTTTTGTCCGTCAACAGACCATCGTGTAAGCGATGCTACTCGTTGTAGCATAAGCAAGATGTTTTTAGCATCTCTTATGCAACGCCAAAAGCGTCGCTTATGCGACGCTATTTAAAAGCGTCGTGTTAGCGACGCTGTATGGGAGCGTCGCAGCCCCATCGCGCCACAAGTCGCAAAAACCGTCATTTGCTTCGTCATTTATTCAACGGTCCGTGCATGACGTTAATTACGATGCATGTTGCAATTTTATAGCGACGAAATTTTGTCGCTTGAACCGTCACTATACGCCCGTATTCCTTGTAGTGAGAGTAGCATGGACTCCCAATTGTAGCTTGAGGGGGAGTGTTGAAAATTATGGAACATGTGCAAGCTCCAATTGTGAGGCTTGACACATAATCACCTCTCATTATGTACCTCTTCATGATTTATGTATTTGTTGTAAGCCTAAAATGAAGATAGGCCTTGAAAATATAAAGCCTACACTCTTAACCTTAGAGTAGAATGTTGAATTAAAAAGGACAAATGTATTTATGGCTTGGATAAAAGCCAAAATATATTTAGAGAGATGGAATACACAAAAAAGTCATGATTGTATCCATATGGAGTGATGTGGAGCACCAAAAGCCACCCAAGGCAATAAAAGGACAAAGGACATGAAAGGAAAGGTCAAGAGGTAAGAGAAGATGCAAGGGTAGGTGAGAATTCCCATACCCATACCTCTATATATAGAGGTCATTTGAATGTGAATCTTCGTGGAGATGAAAAGGAGATGGTGTAGAAGCATATGCTGGTCACTCTCACTAATATATATCAGAAGGTACCTCATTTCTATGCTACAAGGCACAAAGGTATTCCAGTCGCATACCTTTTTTGTACACAGCCACCTTGTGAAGGTCATATCGCTCTATGTACTTACCCATTTAATGCATATCATATCTTTTTGGAAAGTTTATCTCTCATGTTCTCTGTATCTCAAATATCTCTATCAGATCATTCTCCCTTAGGTATTGGGAACATTTCTTATGAACCTCAAGTTTCTGCATAACCTGAGATGACAGGTAGTCTAACTTTATGCAGTCAGTTATCTAGTCAAATGAACTACAAATGGAGTGTTCTTTAGCTTGTTAGAAAGCTAAGATAGCCTACTATGTGTGCAAAAAATTTCAAAGTAATTGGATTTCTGTGTTGTGATTGAATCAGGTTTTAGTAATCATGTGTCTCACATGGCAGTTTCTAGAAGAAGTTCTCTAACCTCCCCTACGTGTATTGGAGTGAAATTTCTCCACATCTGGCCTAGTTAAAAAATAGGTTCCAAGGCTTATTTGGGGGTCAAACGGAGTCTAAAAATTATGAAAAATGGTAGGATGATAGTTCTAATACTCCTCAAGCTGAAGGACTCCTCGACTTGAACAAAATAAAAAATAGTATTTATAATGTTTTTTAGTGATAAAAAACGCTATTTTTATAGGGATTCCTTCTGAAAATTTGACATGTGTTTCTTAGAGCTCTTTACATGCTCCTTCTTTGTGTGTGTCCCCATCCTTGATGTGCTTCTATGCTTGTGCTTGACCTTCACTGTCAACAATGTTACCCTAGTTTTGACCAAGAGATTGAGAGAACTAAATTTCGTGCCAAAAAGGGGAAAATGGCTCAAACCATGTTTGAGGACAGTCATCTTTTCAGTTGCACTTACTCAAACAAAGCACAAGTTCACTTTGATGGATTGCTAGAGAGACTAGAGAAAATAATAGCCATATCAAGAAATCCAGCAACATCATAGGAGACTAACACTAGAAGTGAAGGGATAAGCCTCCACCCTAAGGAAGTTTATGCTCTGAACCCTACTGATTTTGGAATCCCTTCTTTAGTCCATCAGTACTCACAAGAATTCCTTGAAGAGATTCGAGAGGAAAGATGGTCCAAGGAGAGTGAGAATTCACCTCCAAGTGAATTACTAGATGATCTTCACGATTAGTTTCCCCAAGAAATTCCTTCTATATATGGAGAACAAGAGGATACCTAGTCTAGTGAACGCTTAGAATTTGAGTCTAATTCCTTGCAAGAATTTCCTCATTTGATAGTCCCATGGAAGTCTAGGTCTATCCACATGAGAGCACCCATGGTCATGGTAAGGAATGAAACATCAATTATACCTAGAAACGCATATGTAGTGAAGAAGACCAAAGTGCAGTGTCATCTCACTTTGGAGGAGCTACTCAAAATTAAACCTGAATCGTGGAAACACATAGCCGATCAAGTTCCAAAAGTATCTAAAACTCTTTCCTAGGTAGGATTACACAAGACAATACATGAGATACCCTTGGATAAGATAGGAGACATGAGCGAAGGAGAGGAAGGAAATATTTATCTCCCTATCGGGGCAAGCGAACACTCAAAAAAACAAGAATGAAGTTGAAAATGGCAGATGGTCACATCAAGAAACCTCTAATATTGTTGGAAGGAATAACTCTCACTACTTGTGGTGTGGAGTTTAACCTCTAAGATTTGTTAAGAGAGTATAGAGATGTGTTTGCATGGAGCTACAAAGACCTAAAGGGAATAGACCCAGATATTTGTTCACACATAATACCAATGTCTTTAGATGCCAAGATGACAAAGTAGAAGCCATACACATATAATAATAATTATTGAGCCAAGATCAAGGAAGAAATAGATTGATTGATAGAAGCTAGATTTATCTACAAAAATGAGCATACCGAATGGGTATCTCCATTGTGGTAGTACCCAAAAAGAACAAAAAAACTATGAGTGTGCATTAAGTTGAAGAAGGCTAATGCAACCACTATCAGAGATAGCTATCTGCTTCCCATCACAGAACACTTATTGGACCATGTGGTAGGGAAGGAAGTCTACAACTTCCTAGATGGATTTTCAAGCTACAATCAAGTAGCTATCACCCTAGATAAAATGGCTTCTGTCATAGAGTAGGGCATATTTGCATTTCCTGTGATGCCATTTGGGCTCACCAATTCTCCTGCTACATTTCAAAGGCTGGTGTGCCACATGTTCAAAGAATTCTTATGGAAGATTCTAGAGGTCTATGTTGATGACTTATGTGCTCATTCCAACATGAAGCAAAAACACATCCCATAGCTAAAACAAACCTTTGACAAGTGCAAAGAATATCAAGTTTGCTTGAACCCAGAAAAATGTGTTTTCATGGTCAGGCAAGGCAAGTTCTAGGCCACATAGTTTCGAAGAATGGAATCTCAGCAGATGAGTGTTGGAACATCAAGCTTACACTATGCTTGAGGTGGATTTGATCTACATCAAAGACTATTGCGTCAAAAGAATATCCATTGGAGAGTTCTTTTTCATATGCTCATTTATTGTATTTTTTTGAGAAATTTTTGATGGTTCATTTACCGTTGTAAAAGCCTTGAGCTGTACACATGTAAAGGTAGAAAGATAGAGCCCAAATCCCAAGAATTTTTGGTGGTTGAAGTTGCATTCAATCAAGCAAATCAAATCACCTAAAAGTAGATCAAACTAGATCTTCACTTTTCCTAGATTGTAGGAAAGTGAATTGATTCCCTCCAACAACCATTCTCACCTTCATTTGAATTCAAATTCAACTTGTAAAAGTCGTGGAACACTCATAGAGTCTATATAAAGACTTGAAATCACTTGTACATTACATGGAAGCAATATACATACACTTGTGACCATCATTGTCTTGCTCCTTCAATTCTCTACATCATCTTCTTCGCCAACAGAGATCTTGCAGAGGCTGCTGCTCTCTCTCCAGAGCTCCAAATTGAGTGCAAGATGAGTCATTAGAAAGCTATAAGTATTTAGTTTATGCCTGCAATTTTTCATAGCATTTGCTTTAGTAGATTGGGAGCAATATCAGTTTTTCTGCCTCGAGGTAAATCTCTACATATTCCTGAAAAATAGGAAGTACCACCGGTGAATGTCACATTCATTCCTATAGCATATTTTGCTTATTCCTTATACTTTTGTGCATTCCATACACTAAACCCTATGTGTATCACTCCAATAAAAGGAATTTTTCTAATTGTAATCACGCTGGTCGCTATGGGCATTTGAAGTTCATTGTCTCTTCCATAGATAGTAAGTTTTTTGAGCTAGTCGACCCGCGAACCTATCTGTTTTGTATCGACTCGTTCTCCTTGATGCTCCAAAGTACATAGTTTGTTTCTTTGCACTTATAGCATGCCTATAAGGTCTATTTGAGTCTCCATAAGTTCAAGGGCTGGTCTTGTGACGGTTGGCTTGACCAAACTTCATCACTTCGAAATGCACTTTTCTACCTTCTACAAGCTTCTCCAAGTTCTTTCAGTGGTATCAGAGCTAGATCAAGATGGGTGACGGCTTTCCCTCAATGATCGAGAAGCTTGATCGACACAACTATGCGGCTTGGAAAATCAGAATGGAGGCCTATTTGCAAGGTAGAAATCTTTATGGAATTGTAGCAGGTGATGAAGCTATGCCTATTCCAAGATCCAAAGGAGGACCTACACAAGAGGAGACAGATAAGCTCACACTTTGGTGCGCAAGGGATGCTCAAGCAAGGTCGTACATACTGAATTCTATCTCTGACATATTACCACATATTAGAGGATGCAAGACATCTCAAGAGACTTGGGATGCCCTCGAGACTTTCTTTTCTGCGGGTACCAAAGCAAGAAAGAATCATCTTTGGAACGAGTTCAACCAAATGAAGAAGACACCTAAACAAACCATCACAGGGTTTGTTACCAAGGTCAAAGAGGTTGCAGATCAGTTAGCATCCATTGGAGAGCTGATTGAAGAAGAGGTCATCATGAGGCAAATTCTCAACGGCATTCGAAGTGATAAGCAATGGCAATCCTTCACGACGGCTTATGATCTCATCATGGATGTGCAAACTCCAGACTTCAACATCTTTCTTGGACAACTCTTCAATCAAGAAGCCAACAATAGCATAAAGGAAGGTAACTCTTGTCATGGTAAGTCAACTAGTGCTCTATATGCAGATAAGAAGGATAAGAAGCAGAAAGGCAAGAAGAAGGAAGAAGATGAAGAAGAGACTTCCCAAGCCAACTTTGCAAGCAAGAGCAAGTGGAAAGGGAAGAAGAAAGGACCAAAGCAAGACAAAGCCAAAGGTCAGAATGTTCAACCTTGTGCCATATGCGATAAGACCAACCACACCACTCAGAATTGCTAGTTCAATGGGAAGACCCAGAAAGGAAGTGGAAGAGGTGGATATGGCAGCAATAGAGGTAGAGGTGGACACAACTTCAACAATAACAATAGACGCTATAATAGAAGGGACTACAATAATTATTCAAAAAATCAACCACATGAAGACTCATTGCTTCTTATGAATCTAAGCCACAAAGAAGGTAAAGAAGATGATCATTTGTTCTACATAGATTCAGGATGTTCGAATCATGTTGCAGGCAACATTGCTCTTCTATCTGACTTGGAAAGTCCAAAGCATAGACATGAAGTGCAAACAGGGGATGACATGAAGCACAATGTGGAGAAGATTGGTAATGTCAAAGCTTCCAATGGCAGGACAGACATTCTGAGTAAGGTTCTCTATGTACCCACTATCACTAAAAACCTAATAAGTGTAGGCCAAATAGTTGAAAAAGGCTTGCAAGTTAGGTTCACCCAACATGGAGCTTTTGTGGAAGATCCATGTCAAGGCTTCAAGAAGATAGCCCGAGGTGAGAAGAATGGTAGGCTCTTTACTTTTGAAGTAGGAGAAACCAGGAACATAGCTCTATTCAACTTTGGGTCTCAAACCCTAAGTGAGCTTGAAGTGTGGCATAAGAGACTTGCTCATGTGAATGAAAGAACCTTGAAGGGTATATGCAGGGATCAAAGTGTTCTAGGACTGCCAAATATATCAAAGCAACACATGATCAACAGGTGTGATGCATGTCAGATTGGGAAGGCACAAAGACAACCATTCAACCACAAAGGCTACATCCGCAACAACTTATTGGACTTAGTACATACAGATGTATGGGGACCAAGTCAAGAACCTTCATTGGCAGTATCAAGGTATTATATCTCATTTATTGACGACCATAGTAGATGGACTATTCTATACTTTATCAAGAGTAAGAATGAAGTGTTTGATTGCTTCAAGAAGTATCTTGCACATGTGGAGAATCATACAGGTAGATCACTAAAGAAGCTCAGATATGATGGAGGGGGAGAATACTTCTCCAAAGAGTTTGATGAGTTCTTGCAGGACAAAGGTATCAAAAGGGAAGTGACTACTAGGTACTATCCTCAACTAAATGGAATTGCAGAGAGGAGAAACAAGACATTGGTTGGATTAGCCCGAACAATGCTTGAAGAGAAGAAGCCGCCACATTATCTATGGGCAGAAGCTATTTCAACTGCTGTGTACCTTGTCAATAGACTACCATCCAAATCACTTCAAGGTATGACTCCTTATGAAGCATGGCATGGAAGAAAACCTAGTCTTGGACATTGCAAGGTTTTTGGTTGTTTAGCTTATGTTCATGTACCATCACAAATAAGAGGTAAGCTAGATGAAAGGGCAACAAAGGCAGTGTTTATTGGATATGATTCAACTCAGATGGGTTAGAGGTTCTTCAATCCTTCAACCAAGCAATTCACTACAAGTAGAGATGTTGTGTTTGAAGAACACAGGTCTTGGTATGATGAAGACAAACAAAAGGTAACACTACCATATGATCTTGATTCTAATTCTCATCAATTAGGAAGCAAGCATGATACACAGGTCCAGGATCCAAGAAGTGATACAGACGATGACCAAGATGAAAGAGAAAAGGATTACAAGCTATGGAAGTCAAGAGGCAAAGCAAAGTTGCAAGAGGTTGGAGAATGCTCCAAACAAGCACCTAGAAGATCAGCAAGAGAGAAGAAACAACCAAAAAGGTATGGATATGATTCCACATTTGTTACAAAGCATTCAATCTACTTGGCAAAAGACTCTATTTCAAAGGAACCCTCAACCTATGAAGAGGCAAAGGGAAACCCTAATTGGGAAAAGGCCATGAAAGAAGAGATAGATGCATTGAAGGAGATGGACACTTGGGATTTGGTTCCAATGTCGCCGAATCAAAAGGTAATTGGTTGCAGATGGGTATATAAAGTTAAAAGAAACTTAGATGGATCAGTTTGCAGGTACAAGGCAAGATTAGTTGCCAAAAGATGCTCACAAACTCATGGTATAGACTATGAGGAAACATTCTCACCGGTTGCAAAGATGACTACAATCAGGACATTGAAAGTGTAGCTACTGCAAGGAATTGGAGACTCCTCCAACTTGATGTGAAAAATGCATTCTTAAATGGTTCGATAAGTGAAGAGGTATACATGTCACAACCACCAGGTTTTGAAAACCCTAATCATCCATCTTATGTTTGCAGACTTAAGAAAGCATTGTATGGATTGAAACAAGCTCCTAGAGCTTGGAATTACAGGTTGGTTACATATCTTCAAGATCAAGGGTTTAAAGCTAGTAGCTCAGATCCTTCTCTATTCATCAAAAGGGATCACAATGAGGTTATCTATCTATGTGTATATGTAGATGATATTATTGTGACAGGTGATGATCTAAATGGCATTCAAAGGATCAAGAGACACATGCAAGAGGAGCTCAAAATTAGTGACCTAGGTGAGCTCACATATTTCCTAGGTATGCAGATGATATACACAGATGAAGGAATGTATTTGACTCAAAGAAGATACATTCAGGATCTTCTTCTCAAGTTCAAAATGGAGAACACTAAACCTGCAGGTACACCTTTGGAGATGAATCATAAACTAAGTGTTATGAAGGTGAGAAAATTGAAGACATTAAAGAGTATCAAAGCTTGGTAGGTAGCTTGATATATGCTACTCATACAAGGGCAGACATCTCATATAGTGTGGGAGTACTTAGTCAGTTCATGCACTCACCGAGAAGACCACACATGGATGCGGCTAAGAGAGTACTTAAGTATCTCAAAGGTACAATCAAACGAAGGTATATTCTATCCTTACTCTTCAGATTTGGATATCAAAATCTATTCAGATGCAGATTGGGTAGGAGCTAAGGATGACAGAAAAAGTACATCTGGTTACTTAGCATTTACAAGTTTGAAACTAGTGTCATGAAGTTCCTAGAAGCAACCAACAGTTGCTTTATCCTCAATTGAAGCAGAGTATAGAGGCTTGACCATAGCAACTCAAGAGGCAATATGGTTAAAAGAATTGTATACAGATTTGGGACTTGTGAGTTTCAAACCTCACATATTTGGAGATAATGTAAGTTCCATGCATCTAGCGGCAAATCCTATTTTCCATGCGAGAACCAAGCACATAGAAGTCCATTACCACTTCACCAGGGAGAAGCTCATGGCAAAGGAGATTGACATTTCTTTTGTTCCTACATAAAAGCAAGTAGCAGATATGATGACGAAGGCACTTGATGGAATAAAGCTTTGTAGATTCAAAGCTATGGCAGGTATTCAACCTATCAGAGAATGAAGACTCAAGCATACTTTAGCTTGAGGGGGAGCTGTTGGAACATCAAGCTTACACTATGCTTGAGGTGGATTTGATCTACATCAAAGGCTATTGCGTCGAAAGAATATCCATTGGAGAGTTCTTTTTCATATGCTCATTTATTGTATTTTTTTGAGAAAAATTTGATGGTTCATTTAACATTGTAAAAGCCTTGAGATTTACACATGTAAAGGTAGAAATATAGAGCCCAAATCCCAGGAATTTGTGGTGGTTGAAGTTGCATTCAATCAAGCAAATCAAATCACCTAAAAGTAGATCAAACTAGATCTTCACTTTTCCTAGATTGTAGGAAAGTGAATTGATTCCCTCCAACAACCATTCCCACCTTCATTTGAATTCAAATTCAACTTATAAAAGTCATGGAACACTCCTAGAGTCTATATAAAGACTTGAAATCACTTGTACATTACATGGAAGCAATATACATACACTTGTGACCATCATTGTCTTGCTCCTTCAATTCTCTGCATCATCTTCTTCGCCAACAGTGATCTTGCAAAGGCTGCTGCTCTCTCTCCAGAGCTCCAAATTGAGTGCAAGATGACTCATTAGAAAGATATAAGTGTTTAGTTTATGCTTGTAAAGTTTCATAGAATTTGGTTCAGTAAATTGGGAGCAATATTAGTTTTTCTGCCTCGGGGTCAATCTCTACGTATTCCTGAAAAATAGGAAGTACCACCGGTGAATGTCGCATTCATTCCTATAGCATATTTTGCTTATTCCTTATACTTTTGTGCATTCCATACACTCAACCCTGTGTGTATCACTCCCATAAAAGGATTTTTTCTAATTGTAATCACGCTGGTCGCTATGGGCATTTGAAGTTCATTGTCTCTTCCATAGATAGTAAGTTTTTTGAGCTAGTCGACCCGCGAACCTATCTGTTTTGTATCGACTCGTTCTCCTTGATGCTCCAAAGTACATAGTGTGTTTCTTTGCACTTATAGCATGCCTATAAGGTCTATTTGAGTTTGCATAAGCTCAAGGGCTGGTCTTGTGCCGGTTGGCTTGACCAAACTTCATCACTTCGAAACGCACTTTTCTACCTTCTACAAGCTTCTCCAAGTTCTTTCAATGATGATAAAGTTAAAGCCATTACCGAGTTACCCAGACCGAAGAATGTTAAACAAGTACAAGCTTTCATGGGACATTGTGGTTAATACCAACACTTTATCCATATGTATGCAATCATTAAAAAGCCTCTGTACAACGTTTTGACTAATTTTGAGTGGCCGACAAATGCAAAACCTCTTTCAATGAAATTAAATGACGATTGTGTTCAGCACCAATCTTGACTACACTTGATTGGAGCAAGCCTTTCCATGTTCATGTGGGTGCATCCAATTATGCTATTGGGTGTGTGGTAGCACAACCTATGGGCGAAGGTAACATTGATCTTCCGATAGCTTATGCAAGTAGGTAGTTGAATGCAACAGAACGAAATTACACCATCGAAAGAGAAGGATTAGGCATGATGAATGCGGTTAAAAATTTTAGGAATTATTTGCTTGCAAATAAGTTTAAATTTTTTATAGACCACCAAGCGCTACTATATCTAGTAAACTGATTAGGAAAGGTAAGACTCACCTTAGAGTGGATCACCTTTCTATATTAACTTTAGGAGAGTCCCCACAAGGAGTGTTAGATGAACTTCTTGATGCTTACTTATTCAACCTAGAGGTAGTACCTAACTGGGCCGAAACTATAGTGCCTATTCTCACCCTTGGACCTAAACATCTTGTACTAAAAGCCAAAGATAAAGAAGCAATGAGGTCTCAAAAATATCACATAATGGTAGGCAGTGTGTATAAGCACATTGATCAAGGCATACTAGCTTGTTGTGTAGATGAAGGTGAGAATGCAAAATGGTTGCAGTTCGCACATATAGGCGCATTGAAGCAACAGCATTCTAAACGTCAAACCTTACAAACTTTGCAAAGATTAGGTGTATACTGGCCAACAATGGAAGCAGGTGTCCACAGGATGAGCAAAGAATGCCCAATCTGTAGTGTTAAACCACCAATGGAACATGCCACTCTGTATCAAGTCTCTTTAGTGTCAGAGTGGATCGAACCAGTGGTAAACTTTTTGAGGACAAAAGCATTCCCTCAAGAGATGGCATTGGCTAGGCAAAAGAGCTTAGAGTAGGAAGCCCTAGACTACGTACTTATTGGAGATAAGATATGAAGAGATGGATACCTAAGATTGTGTGTCCATGAAAGTGAATATATGAAACCTTTAGAAATTGCTCACCAAGGTGTGGTAGGAGGACATTTTGGACTAGACCGCGTGATCAAAGCCATACTATTCGTAGGTCTTTGGTGGCCAACCCTCCACATGGATACACATACCTATGTGAAGCAGTGTGACATTTGTCAATGAACTCAGTATTCAATACACAAGGATGAGATGCAAACCCATGATGGGAGGACATGCATTCTCTAAGTGGGGAATATACTTTGTTGTTCCTATTAATCCCCGAGTTAAGATGTCACATCTTGAATACATTATAGTTGCCACATATTATCTAACCAAATGGGTCAAAGTGAAAGCCATTAAGTGTTGATATATTTAGGTAGTGATGTGTGTGAACACACTAGGACTGTCGGGGCACTTTTTTCCTTCTTTAAGAGGTTTTTTTCCTTGGGCTTGTATATATGCATGTTACCCTAATGGGCTACTTATCTTTGTACATTCTAGTGGTAATACATTCAATATTGTGTGTTGTGCTCCAAGCTTCTTCTTCTTCCTTGTGTTGTTTGCATGCTTTCACAGACGTCTAACTCCAACAATTGTTATCAGAGTAGGTCACCGCTTCATCTAGGACGTCGTCAACACCTCTCTGGTTGCAGTCTTAGAATTGCATGAATTTTGGTGAGCATACTTAGCGTGTTTTTGAGATCAAAACAGCTTTGCTCTGTCATGCCCTAATCGCGATCTGAGCTCGTTTTAGCCTCCGCATGCACTAAAACTGTGGTTGTGCAGGCTATTTTGACTTTTTTGTGCCAAAGGTATATACTAGTTTTGGTTCGCCAGTATAAGCATCTCGAAGTCTGCTATAGGTCTAGCAGAATTCGTCTAGGTAGTTCTGTTCAACTTTTTGAGTTACAGTCAATTTTCTGCATCAAGGTATTTTAATCACTGACCATGGCTGAAAGCAATGATGTATTTCGTATGTGGGCTGATGAGGATAAGTTGGATGGAACCAACCACCCATGATGCAACATCTATTGGTTGCAAAAGAACTATGGAACATTGTAGTACCTTCCACTAGAGTCCACTAGTGGTTGTTGTACTTGCCACTCGAGTTAAGTCTCCCTAGACTCAAGTTAACTCATGTTAACTTGCGTTAGAAGGCTCTAGAGCTCCTTGGGCAAAACTCTCTCCCCATGCTCCCCATGGGGATTGAACCCAAGACCTCCTCCTTCACAACCTTGAGACTTAACCACTAGGCTAAGTGGATTACTTGTTTAAGAGAGCACATGAACTTATGCTTGAGTCTATTCTTGAGATTTTTGGTTTTATACATGAGTGACCAAACGATGCCCGATTTCAGATCTGTCTGAAGCGACCGGATCCCTAGACCATATACTTACTTTATTACAAAAGTGTCCACCTGTGACATCACTATGTGCAGTTAATAAGATTGTCAAATAATCGGATTCATGAATGCACAATCTTAAATAACCATCTTTGCCTCTCGAGTATAGGTTGTCTCCTACTAAGGCATAGTCCTAAACCTCTTGCTTCATGCTTCATTTTCTTGCTAGACTAGCATCACTAGGTAGTGTTCCTGATCTCATGAATTCTACCAATGGAACACTCCATTCTGGAATTAATGTCATGTGATAAAGGGTAGCATACTCCACTAGGGGTCTCTCCTCGACATTGGACAATTCTTACTCCACTCATGTATTTCTTTGTCCATACTAGGCCAATACACTCCTAGGCATTTCAGATTCTGCAATGTTCATTGTTTAGAATAGTGATTTCCTAGCAATCCTTTATGGGCTTGTTGCAACCAAATGCTATGTTCATCCTCCTCTACACAACAAGCCAGTACACCCTATGTATCTTTTTTGTACATACTTCCTATCAATATTTGATATTTTTGTGATTTTATAATTTCACCTTTGTTCATTTTTCAGATTCCTATTTGCAAGTTCCAAAGGTTAGGATAGATACCAACTTATTTTCCCATTTATGAACAACTTCTAATTTGAACAGATAAGCATCGATCAGTTCATAATTGGATGCATCTACATGGACATGGAATGGTTTATTCCAATCAAGAGTGGTTAGTATTGGTGTTGTGCACAAACGTCTCTTCAACTCATCCCTATATTCCCTTAATAAAGCTAGAAGCTCTACTTCTTCTTATTCACTTAATTCTTCTCTTATGTACGTACATTGCTCTTCGTTCTTTTCAATGGTTACTACATTTTTTTGTATTTTCTTTATTATCATACACTTCTCCTATGACGGCCTCTCTCTTAGGCATTCATACCAAAATTTTCTGATCTGCAACTTCATATTTCTTGAAATTTTGGTAATTCAAACAATGATTCCTCCTCTGCTTGTTTCACCGTCTTTCCTTTTTTATTTACTACCTTCACTTTCCTCCCTTGAATTTATAGTTTTAATGTTTGTGAGAGGTTCTTCTTCCTTTTGGGTAAATACTCCTACATTTTCTAGGTAGTGATCCTCTGAGTCAAAGCAACTAACCATCACAATGGATTCTAGATCTTCACCATCCTCTTCTTCTTCTATGACCTCATTAGAGTCACACTCTTCTAGCAAGGGTTCACACATGAACTAAGAGATATCATAACCCTCTTCATCACCATGAGGCATCCACTATTCCTCATTGATAGCGATCTCAGTGGTGGCTAAAATTTGTACCCAACCATGAGGCTCAAATTCCTCATCTAGAAAGATCATCAGTGTGTCAGCTGGGCCTCTAACCGATCTGGCTCCTTGATAATTTCCTTCTTCTCTCGCTTGTAGGCATCTTTCCTCTTCCTCTACAAGCTTGCAAATCCACAAATGAGTATCTTCATACATCCAGGATGGATCAGAAAAACTTACTGAATGCACAGAGATTGAATCCTCTTGTGCCTTGTGTATATGATTCCATTGTAGGGGTGGTACATCTCTGAAGTTGTACTATCTGTAGTTGTCGTAGGAAGATTCTTCCTAGGATCATTTCATAGACGTTATTTTTGGCAAAGTCACATATAGCAAAGGTGTGTTCAAACTCTAAACCACAAGTGGTTAGATTTATCCCTTCTAGCAATTCTTGAGGTCTTTCAATATGGCCGTTAGCCATTTGAAGCTTCATTTTAGTTTGTCTTAATGCGAGTTTGCCCCATTGCTTCCATAAGGAGATGGTTGTAATCACAACACCAGCACCTAAATCTAAGATAGATTTGATTGTGTAACCTTGGTAGGTGATTGGAAGGTAAATATTACCTTTTTCACCTTCACTCATGTCTCCTATTTTTTCTAAAGGTATCTCTGGGACTTTTTGCTTAGAGCCTGCTTTTGACATATTGGAACCAATTTTTGGAACATGATTCACCACATGTTCCCACAACTCAGTCTTACTTTGAGCAGCTCCTCTAAGATGAGATGACACAGCACCTTAGTATTCTTCATGAATTCAATGTTTCTTGGAACCATTGAGTCTTCATTTCTTATCAACATTGTGGGAGCTCTGATTTGAAGAGATTCAAATTTCCATGGTCCTGTGAATTATGGCAACTCTTGTAATGAATTAGATTCAAAATCTAATCTATCATCTTCTTGTTGCTTTGCTTGGTCTTCATAAATAGATGGAATGTCTTGGGGAAATTGATCATGAGGATCATCAATTCCATGAATAGGAGGGGGATAACCCTTCTCCTTGGCCCATTTCTCTTCTTGGATTTCCCGCAAGAACTCTTGAGAGTATTGTTCAATTGAAAGAGGTATTCCAGCATCCATGGAATGAGGAACATAAACTTTTGTTGGTGGTGATCTTTCTCTTTCAATAACTTGTTGAGCATGTGGAGTTAAATAAGCATGTGGTTTGTTTACCAACTGTTCTAATTTTTCTTAAGTGTTGGAAATGCAAACCCAGTTTGACAAATTTGTGTGATTGGACAATTGATTGACCTCCAGCATAGCCTGAGCTAGTTCTACCATTTTCATGCAAAATTTTGTCCATCGAATCTCTAAATCTACTCTAGGGTAGCTCTTGTCTAGGTTTGCAACTATTGGCCCTTCTTGAAGTCGAGCTTGGTAGGCCTTGAACATCATGGACAAGCCTTATGGGGTCGGATATGCAAGAACAGGCCCTAGTTGCGATATATTCACAATGAGTGGTGGGCTGGGATGAAGTGGGGTAGATGGAGTTATGGCATGCAAGGGCTTTTGAGATGCAATATCTGCTATTTTTATTTTTGCATCTCTCAACCTTTCTTCTAGTTTAGATAACTTTCTAGCCCACTTATGATTGGCTTTCTCCCTGGTATGCTCTCATTCTCTTTTTAGCTGTGCTCTCACTCTCACTGTTTTCTAGGCTCTTCTCTTAACCTATGCCTTGGTTTTGTTGTAGGGCTTGAGCTCTAGTTACTACTTGCACAGGGAGTATGGTAATTATACTTCCACTAGGATCTAACACTAAACCAATAACATTGATTGGCATGATTTTTTGCTTATTGGCTGTATTTTTTGGGCAACCCCTTAGTAGATGCTCCTTACTACAATCAAGACAAAAGCCTTGAATTTTTATTGCTTGTGGTTGTCCTAGTGTAGGGATTGGATAGTCTCTAATGACGTGGTCTCCCTGACATCTGTAGCATGGTCCTTCAGATCCTTGGGGTCTGGGGCCTAGGGTTAGGATTGGTATACATTACATTTGAATATTCTGGCTGCCAACTAGGTTCACTAGGGTTTTCATAAGGATAGATCTCATTATGCTCTAGTGAATCCATGTAGTAAGCTGGTGGACTATCTACATGTGTTGAGTCGAAACTATGAGCATTTGGATTGCTTTCTAAAATCAAAGGAGATGCTAACATTAAGGCTCTACTTAAGTTTTCTTATGATGAGTGTATTTGATTTGGATCACATTGGTTGGGGGTGGGGATTGTTGACCCAACACTGGTTGAGGCCTTTGTTGAGCTTGGTATTATGGCTAGTAAGGTTGTTGTGGCCTAAGTATTGTTGGGATTGGTACTGATAAAAATATCTTCCTTGCTATTGATAAGGTTGTGGATAATTTTGTCTAACCACTTGCTTGTTATAAGGGCAATCTTGTGCAGTGTGGTTTGTGTATCTCCTATCAATAGTGCAATATTGGCTATTAGGGCTTCCTTGGGGTTGAGTCATAAATGGAGAAACGTTAGCCATGTGATCTCCTCTGCAGTTGTAACATCTTTTCACTAAGATCATTTTATGGGCATGTTTACTTGAGACTCCTAACTTTTGTGCTACTTTCTCTACTAACTCCTCTATTGAAGTCGATGGTTTAGAAGTGAAGCTAGTAGCAATGTTTGAATCGTTATAGATCTTGGAAAGCTCTAACTCCTCCCCTAGATTGTCCTCAATATAAGTGCACATACAAACACACTAGTTTATGGTTCAAGGCTCTTTTAGATACACATATGATCTTAGCTTGGCACTTAGCAAACCATCCAAGAACAATGCCACTAGTTTGGCTAGTGTGGGTAGTTATGGAATAGGATATCTCTCTAGATATTGTCTATATCTTCTTCTTGCTAGTCTAACCATCTCATGGGGTGTTTGTTTGAAGATGTGGATCACAGATGAGGTATTGTGTCTGATACCACTCTTTGAGAACTCTATGATAAAGGCTTCTATCAAATGAGCAATATTCCTTAGTTGACCTTGGTGTAGTGGTTGAAACCACATCAAGGCTATGTTTTTTAGAGTTAGACCAAAGGTGTTATATTGAGTGAACAAGTTCTCAACCTGTTTCACTCTTAGTACTTATCTAAACTCCACTACATGATCATATGGGTCTCCAATACCATCAAAGTAATTCTTCATGGATTTCACCAGTTGGGTAGGTCTCAAGATCCTAGGGTTTTCTTGAGGCCTAGGCAAAGGAAACTCATCCATGCCCCTTTGATTTCTTTGATTTCTGTGTCTCTCTTGATCTTTTATTTCCATTTCCATTCCTGATCGTTCTCTTCCTATTGGGTTTGCAAAGCTCACCTTAGGTCTTTCTCTAGTTCTTTTATTATGGTTACCATGAATGTGAGATGATCTCGCTCCTTGTTGGCCGTAAGATACATTCGATCTAGGTGGGGGTGAAACTAATTCACCCTTCCACGTGTAATCATGCCTTCCATGCTCCATTACCAAGAACATCCTTTCTAAAGTGTTATCTAGATATACAACTTTACCTGGTATCTCAGGATCTTTGAACTCTAAATGGCGACTCCAACTACTTCACTAAGTTGATCCAACTTGAATCTCCAAAAGGCTTCATTTGTTTCTTTGTTCAAGAATAATTCTATGCTTTAGTTGTCCTGAGGGATCCACTTTGGGACAATCACTCTGCTTAATACATATTTTCCTCTAGGATTCTTGGGTTCTCTTCCTAGGTCTCCTTGCTCTAGGTCTCCTATCTCATTTTCTCAGATCATGTTTCCAAATTCATTTGTTCTATCTGGTAAGCTAGAAACCACATACATGGGTCCTTGCTTATCAATGTATGAACCCTCTTCAAACTTGACCACGAGTTGTCAAGTTTGAAGTGTTGATCCGAGTTTTTAAGTTGTACAATTGATCTTCACAACCCATCCTCATAGATGCAAGCACCTAATCGATTGGTCTTGATATATTCCAACTATGTTTTATAGGGACCTTCTGGTGTTTGTAAATAGGTAGTGCCTGAGCTACCTACGGGTCTCTCCATACTAAAGGACATCTTCGATTTGCTAGTCTCTGAGCTTAGCACGTAGGGATAATCATTGAGTTGTTGGGCCCACGACCTAGCTGTGTGATTGACACTAGCCTCAAAGGATCTGATGCTTTGTCTATCCCGACCTAGGTGTCTACCTGATCTAAGCTTCATAAGCTTTGTTTATTAGTGCCAATTTTTCCAAGTACAACTGTGTTGCAATGTTCTTTTGTGACAGTTACTTTTTCTTTTATAGATTCTTCTAGTGTAATCTTATTTGATAAATATCATCATTAGGAATACTTGAGTCTTATCACACTTTGAGATGTAATCGTTACACTTAAGTTCTTTTCCCTTAGGATTTACCACCAATATTCTACTTACACTTGCACTTGAGTAATTAGGGTTTCTTGAACTTGTATCATTCCTAACATGACCCTAATTAATCAATACCACAATCGTACTTGGCCTGAGCTAAAGAATTGACAGATGGGATTTAGTGTTCTTTCCAACCTCAAGTCTGATGCTTCAAAAAGCGCTCTGATGTCCAGTAAGCATTCCCCAAACCTTGCTTTGTTTTGCACTTTACCTTGCTCTAGACACCCTTGAATGGTGGACCTATAAAAGTCCCAAGTTTAGGTCAAGCTTTAACTTTAATTTATTTGAAAGAAAATTTTAATTTAAGCATTTTTTAAAGGCCCATTTACCCCCTTATATTGTCAAAAAATCCTTTGAAGTTCCCTTGGCTTCCTAATCCCACTTGAAGGTCAAATTCAAATTCCAAAAAACTCTAGGGCTCAAAAAATGGATTTCGGATGAGAAACTTATGTTAATTCAGGCATCTAGGGGTTAAACAGACAAACAAAACCTCTCAAGATATTTATGTACATGTTTAAGGTAGTCACAATTGTGTGAAAATGTCACAATTATCTAACAGAATTGTGATGTTGTGCCAACCAGAGAATCTCGCCAAAAATTAGTTCAAAATTTGCAAAAAATGAAAACCCTAATTTTCAGCCAAATTTGCCTATCTATCACGATCAACAAGGTTGTCAACCATGATGGACAGAGTTATATGGCATTGCCTGTTTGTCATGATGGACAGATCCATCGAGGTCTTTCTGTCATCAATCGTACGATGGACAGATGTCAATCGTGATGGGCTGACATGGTGATAGACATTGTCAATCTTGGCCTATCAATCACGATGGACTCAATTGATCATAAAACACTATTAATCACACGAGGTTGTCTTTCATGATGGATTGACTATCTATCGTGATGGACGCATGGTCCATCATCTATCACGTGATGGACACCTGTCTGTCACGATGGACAGAGATCTCTACCATGATTGACAGAAAAAAATGCTTCTTTTAAAAAAAATCGAGTCTATGTGATGTCTAATGTGCTTAGACTAGAGTGGTGCACTTTGTTTTACCAAAAACCTCTATTTTCAATATGTTATGATTGATATAGGACAAAACCTTGGGGTTTGTGTAGAGGGTTTGTGTATCAGGTGGTGTTGCTATAGCTCTTGTGGATGTCAATACCTACAAGGAAGCTCAAGAAACACATAAAAACAGCACACACAATTTCTCTCTCTCGCTCTCTCACAAGTGAAATGAGGAAAGGTGAGGTAGAGGTGGGGATATGATCAGAAGCTAAAAATTCAGCGAAGAAGGAGATGGAGGTGGGAGATGGTGAGGATGGTGATGATGATGTAAAATTAAGAAAAGTAAAGAAATTACCTAATTACTTGCCATTCCAACATCAAATCTCTACATCTTACCATCACACGCTCGTCCTTGAAGCTCGATCCTCCATAATGATGCCAAATTTGGTGTCACTTTAACATAATGATAAGCATCAACATGAGGAGATCCACCTCATAATTGTCAATCCAGGAAGATGTGAGGGTGGTATGATGACCATGAGCAAGTGAGAGTACAAGTGTGTGAGTGAGAATCACACAAGCATGCACACACATACACAAGATAAGAAAAAGAGATGGAACAATGGAATGTTCGATTAGCTACAAAAATGATTATAAAGTCTTTTTCTCACTTCAATTCCCAAAACGATTCTCTCAAAAATGAGCTCTCTAGCTCTTTTTATAGTTGTTCACTAGGTTTGGTCCCATCCACACCTGGTGTTCAACCTAGTTAAATAATAGTTTCCTATGGATATTTGGAGACTCAAATGACCTCAAAAAAATATGAAATTTGATACATGGGTAGTTCTAGCACTTCTCAAGCTTGAGGAATCCTTGGCTTGAACAAAATGGATTTGGAATTGACAAAAACTGAATTTACAATGATGTGTAGTGATCAAAATCATTGTTTTACAAGGATTAGGAATTTTGAGGATTCAATTGGCCTAGTTGTCATATCCTTGTTCACTTCCTTGCGTGCTTACTTCTGCTTGGCCTTCACTCTGTCTTGACTCTCTTTGACTGGTCTGTCTCATGCTACCTTGCCTTGTCAAGCCACATGGACCTCCTTGGCTACTACCAACATTGTTGCAAGCCACTTCACCCATAATGGGAAAAAGCATTAACCCTGCTACCATTTATGAATTGCATGATCCTGAGGACTCTTCTAGAGTCATTTATTTGGATCAAAACAAAAGAAGATATTGGGTAGTTATTGATCTGGAGAGATCTAGCTTTCATAGGGAAAAATAGCCACCTAAGTGTTCCACTTAGAGCACATGTTCAATTCCCCATGCCAAACACCAATATTATACCCAATACTCACTTGGCAAGTGAGAAAAACTGACCAGCCTTTCCTCTCAGACCCCCACAAGGAAGAGACCTAGGTATGCATCCCATAATTCAAGTCATTCCTTGACCTCCTAAAGTAGGTAGAAAAACATTATAATGGCTCAAGAGATCCATATGATCACATGACTGAGTTCAAACAATTTGTACATGCAAAACAAGTAGATGACTTCTTTATTCAATAAAAATCTTTTAGACTCACATCAACTGGAACATCCTTAACATGGTTTCAAACCTTGGATCCCAACCGATTTATTGATACAGGGCAATTGTTAGAGGAATTCATTGGTGAATTCATGAAGAGAGGAATTAAACATAATACCTCTTCATTGATTCATAGCTTCAAACAAGCACCCAATGAATATGTAAGATTGGTGGCTAGGAGTTTTAATCAATATCTGGATCCATGTCATATGGCTAAGAGACTCACCCAATAAAAGATGATATTATTATTCTTGGATGGTTTAACCAATGGAAAACTTGAGAACTGTTGATGTTGTGGCATCACACCGCATACTTGTCAAAACGAGGAGCATCTCATGTGACCCAAATGTTGCATGGAAGCATTCAGCAGACGCGATGGTGCTTTGTTATCACGAGATTAACAACGAAACTATGCATGAAATAAGAAGAAAGCATCATTAACGATACACACACTTAATCACATGCATAATCACGCTGCTAATTAACAAACTAATGTGTCACAAGCATGAGACAAGAAAGGAACAAATATACAAGCACATCATAATGACAACAAGAGCTCTCTAAACATTCCACAAACTAACATGATCTCATTATCTCCAATAATGCTCCCCCAAATGAGAGGTAAAGACCTCTTTATATACAAAATGGGCAAAAAATCCATGCTATGTGGGATTTCTCAACTAAAAGGAGAATGAATCTCACTTATTCACTAGTGTGGCACTCACACACACCTATACAAGAGCACTTATTAAACTGAATAAAAAGGTAGAAAAAAGTAAAAATGGTGATGAATAAGAGTGGATCAAAGAAAGATATGTTGTCTCGTCAACACTCCCCCTTCCTTGGCTTTGTCGTCCTCGACAAGGCTTTTGCTAATGGTGGAGCTTCTTTGAGAAGTGCGTTTTGAAGTCCCTTCAAGTCCTTGGTCATTTGTTTTGAGTGCTTCATTCTTGCTCTTTACTTCAATTTTGCCTTTATCCTAATGTTGGAGTTGGCCAGCATTTCTTGGTTCTTTTTGGCTCTTTTATGAAGATGTGGAAATGATAGTTTTTTTAAATTATTATATAAATAGAGATACATAATGAAGATATAATGATGGAATGTAGATGGTAGATACAAATAGATGAAATTAATTCATCTCTTCTTAGTCCATGTGCATGAGTGGGGACTAAGGGTGCATGGGTGGAAAACAAAAAAGTGTCTATGCACAGTCTTATGATGAGACCCTACCTTATGCATATCCTAAAAAATGCATACAAAAAACAATGGTGCAAAAATGGATGGATCTTGAGCAAAGTACTCAAGGATGTGGCAATGATGAGGCTTTCTCCAAATGTCAAAGCAAATTTTTATAATGTATGTACATGTGCCCTCTTTGTGCCTAGGTTAAACTTATTGTTCCTAATGCTTGGCCTTTGGATGAGGCCCTATTTGCATGCATAGTTGGTGTGAATCTTGAACATATGTTGTGCATTGGGCAAGATTGGGTTTCATACCCATGGATGCCACACGAAGAGGTTTTAGGCCGCCAATATGTCCTTGCTTTATTGGTCTTTGCCTTGAAGTTTCTCTTATTAAGATCTTTTTGATTTTTGGCTTGATTGCTTTGGATCATTTGGTTGGGAGTGATCTTTCTTGAAGATAAGGCATAATGGGTATAGACCCTGGATTATGGATTTGTTTGTCAGAGGATTGATTCTGTACAAGGTATTTCTTTGGTACCCATATCATAGTGCGATTTGGTTGAGGGCTCTAAGTAATTGTTTGGTCACCCAAATATGCTTGACATTACAAAGGAAATGGGATCTCTTCTTCTTGACGTAAGGGTCTTTTGGGCCTTCTATGTGAGTCTTTAGGGATAACTCATCTTTACACGGGGAATTTGACAAAGGTTGATCTTCTATACATACAACATTTCCATGCAATGGATCATTGGGTTGCGTGGTTTGAGATCGATCTAGAGATTCATCGATACATTCATCCTTATCACACGTAGAATCTCTAGATGTACAAATGGGTGATGGAACTTTATGTTTGACCATACATACTACATTATCTTCCACCATGTTGATACAAAGCATTTGCTTATCCTTTTCTTGATGAGCCAAGTGTAGACCATCCTTGCTCATGGATTCATGAGGGCAATCCAAGTTTAGGAAGAGAGTGCCCTTCCACATCCTCCAAGCACTTGACGTCCTCCATTTCTCCATTCGCCAAGGTTTTCTGTGACTTACTCAAGGAAAGGTTAGATAAAAAAGATGGGTTTTCAATAGTCACACATGTAGGAGTAGAATAACAGATGGACAAGACACTTCAAACTCTTGATGATTTTGTGTAACAAACCTTTGAGTGCCAATGATCAAGTCTTCATACCTTCATGACAAAAAATGTTTCCAAAAATTGCATATCATCCACCACAATAGGCAACACAACTTGGCCCATGCAATCATAATTTTCACCATTCATGAGGATAAAGGAATGAGTGGTTGGTTGAATGTTTTCCAAAATAATAGTCTCTAAATCAATATGAATTAAATTCCACTCACAATTATGGTTGATATAAACACTCATCCTTCTATGATCATATCCTTCTTATATCCACAAAAGTATTATGATATTCTCTTTTTACAAAGATGGAACCTATCCCCTCATATATTTTACCAATTTCACCCTTATTAGGTGTTATTTTTTCATGCACCTTATTTTTTTCTTTCTTTTCAACCTTTTCCCCTTCCTTCTCTCTTTTGCTTTTTTCTTTCCCATGTCTTGTCGAAACAATTTTTGATTTTTTTTTATGTTTTTAATATTTGTTTGGTGTTTTCGGAGGTGTTTTGGAATTTGTTTGGGGTTTTGTGTATTTTTTTGAGTGTTTTTTAATATGTGTAAATAAGTTTCTAATGGGGTTCTCTTAACAAGAATCAAAAAGAGTTTTTACAAAATATACATGTTATATCAACCATACAAGTGGAAAACACCCATTTTTATCCATACACTTAGCAACATCAAAGAATGAGTGACCAAATAATGTTATCTTTGGAAGCTAGGTGCTTACTCATGTCATATTTTGCATTTATGTTAGAATCCACCAAGGATAAGAGGGTGATCAAGGGACCAATAGAGACATTCAAACATTGATCATGATGATGTATCAAATTTCATAAACAATAAGGCTTTAAAAGAACATCATGTAAGGCTAATGATTAAATCTTCAGTATGAGGCATGAATCACTAAATGAGGATTGAAAACTCGATGCCGAATGAGGTCCCATTGATAAGTTAGGATGGTGAGATATAGTCTTCATCATAACAAGCTAGACCATTTACAAAGACCTTCAATAAATTCCGAGTTATGCAAGAATTATTCAAATAACTCTAAAGTCATGAAATGCATCAACTCTTAAGTGAACGTACAAATTTAGGAGAACCGTTTTTTTCACACATGTATAATTGGGATATCAAAGGGTCTACATCATGATGTGAAAGAAAATGTCTAAAGAAGCACTTAAATATTGCCAATTGATAACCATTTGTAACTTTTCTGATTATGCAAATGCTCTTCAACTCTTATCTGCTCAAACTAGAAAGAGATGAAGTGTGGATCTTGTGATGTTTCCAAAAATTCACTTAAAACACAATTGCACACCTTAAACCTATCATATCTATGTTTATTAATGAAACCCATCAAACCTTGACATAATCTTATCCGGCTCTCCCCTTCCTATCTCACCATCTACTATCCTCACTCCAAGTGTTATCCTTTCAACACTCATCGTCACTCACACGGAGTAGGTGAGAAAGAAAAGACAAGTGCAATCAAAATACTCACACTATGCATATTGACCTGACCATCTGGAAACTTCCCCCTTGTCACACTTTTATCTCACCTCCCAACTTGAGCATGTGGACCCAAATGTGGGCCATTTGCTAAAGTCGCAGAGAGAAATTTGGGGGAAGGTTCTCATTTCAGTCCTCCCCTTGTACATTCAAAGAGTGCTATGTCATAAGGTTCCTTTGTAGGCTGACGTACAAGAGCATCAAAATCATTGCGGTACTTGCATAATGCATTATGGTGAATAAAATTGAATTATGCACCAAGTCTTTCTGTCGCCAACTATGAAAAATCGAAAGCATCTGAGAAAAGTTTGGAGGTCAAGCTTGCTGCATTCCACATAATGAGAGAAAATCTTGTGCATTATCTGCTTATGACTTCATTTGCCAAACTGATGAGTAATTGCTCCTTGTCTTTAAGTCGGGAGACTGAAAATAGTATATCCAAGACATTTGTGAGACTACACATCGGTGAGCTAAATTGAGAGCTCTCTCCATTTTTGTCATACTTCACATCGGTGAGCTAAATTGAGAGCTCTCTCCATTTTTGTCATACTTCTTCCACTATACTGTGGATGGGACTACCCCATCTGTCGAAGCTTGGAACCATCTCATTTTTCTATCATTGAAGTCGTTTCCACTAATTGTGCTTACAAGGAACTCTCAACTGAAAGTGACCTCATTTGTCTCTCGATGTGGGCAAGCTTGTAATTGCCTTACTCCATTAAAAGCTCCTCTCACTCTGTATTTTTTTGGTTCACTTACATCCTTAAGACTGCCTCCTTCTAATCTGGAATGCTACCAGTTGTTACCCACGAAGGATGATGATACTCATGAGTCGTTATCTGGTTTTCTACACTGAAAGACCATCAATAAGATACTCTTAGCTTACCTGCTTCGACTTAAGATTATTAATAATCATTGCTTCAAAACAAGCAAAAAACATGTGTATCCTATCTTCTAAATCTCTTGGGAGTTATATCAACCATTGTTAGTATGTATCTCTAACCCTACAGAGCATGATACAACACATTAAATTTCAAACTATGTGGTTTCATTAAGTTCTCCATTTCTGCTAATCTGTATGGCCTAATCCTTCTTGTTGTTGTCACAAAATAGTGCTCAGCAGCTCATCTGATAATGGTTGTTGAATCCATCCATGGCTCTCTTTCTTCACTTTCACGAGGTTATCAACCCTTGATTGCTCCATTTGAAAAGCATGTTCTTGTTGCAAGCCCGGACTAATACTAGAAGGCCTGCCACTGCATCTTGAACTTAGTGAAGGAGTGGAAGAAGCATATCCATAATCCAATGGGGTATTGCCAAGGCCAAATCTGTATTCCAGGTTTCCACTACTCTATCTTGAACATCCATTAGAAGCGTTTGCAATTGAACTCAAATTAGAGAGTGATGTTCCCTAAACTCCTCTATTGATAAGCCTTGTTGTCCCTTGCACTCTTGATCAAGTACCTTACCCTTAGAGACCTGAGATCCTTACTTAAATTTGTCATAGTAGTAACCCAAACATCTGCATCTGTAGATAGTCCTTGCAGTCCAGCATTCCCTGGTGGACATTATTGAGCCACCTTGGATACAAAGTATTCAGCATAGGTACCACCAAGATCATCAAATCATTGACAAAAGAGTGAAACTATCATATTAAGGGCCTTCCATGTCATTGTGCACCATAAATGCCTCCTTTGAAACTACAATCAGGGCCTCATCACATTCCTTGCATAGGGATGATGCCTACTAATATTGTAGTTGCACTCGTATGCAGAACCACTTCCCTATGAGCTTGATGGTCCATAACTACCTCCATATGCTCTAGCTAAGCTGAGAGTGGAGCCACCATAATCACCAAAAAATGAATTGTATCCCATTCCTGCATACGATTCTGAGTCAAATTGATGGAGCATACCTCCATCCTAGCCCCCATCGCTACCACCACTTCCATAAGTTCCAAGAGCACCAGCACCATAGCCACCACTTCTCACATCATACTGCTCATCATAACCCCACTCCTAGAGCCATATGGTCCACCATATGGACCACCAAACTTCCAAAAACCATATCCATCATAAGAATCATAATCTCTTGATCTGTATACATAACTCATTAGGGCAATAGGCATATATACAAGTCAGGGAAAGAACATCCTAAAGAGGAAAAAAGTGCCCCGACGGTCCTAGTGTGTTCACACACATCACTACCTAAACGTATCAATAAAAACTTCAAATGTAAAGTTTAAAATAAAGTATGAAGAAACAAAGTAAGTAACTTCCAAGTTCTTCTTTTTCAAATAGAGCAAAGACTTATTCTTATTTGAATCATGAACACTTCAAGATAAAGTGTTTTTTATTTAAAAATATTTCATAAATTTATGAAGATTTAGGACTTTGACACTAAAAAGATCCTTTCAACTATGGAATAGACTGATTAAGTCAATCACCAAGTTTTTAGTTTAACTCAGTAAATTCAATCATTTGACTCAAAGCAATTCATAAGAATTGCATTCCCAATAAACAGTCAGAAAGATTGAATATAGGCATGAACTTAGTCTCAAGTGAAGCATTATCTGAGTAAAAACTCATCAATAGAACCTCAATGGGTCGTGATTGGATACGACACTAGTGTCTTGTGGTTAGATGAAGTTTAGCTTTACTCCACAAATCTTTTTCATAATCAAGTTTATTTCTCTTAAAGATAGGAAAAATGATTAGATACCTTGTTGAAATAGATCTTTGAGTAGCTAAAGTCTTGAGTCATCTAGATTTTTACTCATTGCAAGTTTAAGTATCTTAGACGTTTGAATTGGTTGTATAGAGTTTTAGTTCTTTCTTTCCATTTTTCGAATCTTATGGATTGAACTCAAATATGGTATTTGATTCTTTTTACAAAAGTCTAGGGTTAGCTAGTTAGAACTAGACAACTAAATTAAACATCTGAGATAGATGTTCTATACAAGAACTTTTAAATTTCCAAAAGATGATAAGTCTAAGTTGACTTATTCATTCAAGCTTGCTTCAAGTTATATAGCATAAATTTCTTTCTAGAGTCGACAATTTTCATTTTGGATTTGACTTGGTCAAGTTATAGTATAGTTGACCCAAAGTAAATGGAAAACTTTCTCCTGTAGTTTACATAGGATTGTCAAGTCCATTAGGGTGAAGTAATCCTCCAATCAGGTGAAAAAATCAAGTAATTGTTGGTTGGGAGAAAACCATTGTGCAAACATCCAAGTTAGATGTTTGGGCCAACCAAACTTCAAGTTTTCCAAATCAAACTCATGTGAATCAAGAGTTCTCAAAATCTTGGGAGACATAAGAATCCCACCTTAGTTACTGAGTCCATGAACCAGTTGCTACCGTTAGTGTCCATGTGAAAGGCCAAATGGCCAACGAACACTTTTGTATGTGTTCTTTAATAAAACATATAGTGGCCTAGTCAACCACACACTGTAAGTTTGATCGCATTTTTATGCCTAAGAAATATGTGTTCATGGTCTATGTATTGTGTATTTTTCTATGTATATATTGCATCCTTTATGTGTCAGAGTACTGTGTATGGCATCAGAACTCAGTTTTGTACTTTGAGGGTATCATCTTGGAGCTCTCGATAAGGAGAGTCCACCATCGTGCCTCGCCAAAGGAATACTTCACTAGTATTAGAGCATTTTGACACAAAAGCTTTGTTCCTTTTGTGCAAGCAAAGTGAGCACCCGCCCGCCCACCCAAGACTTTCTCACAATTAAGGTGACGACCAAGGCATAGAACTTGGCATACCTTGTCATTTGAATCATTGAAGTCACCATTGGCAATGTTGGTTGTGCACAAGGGAGGACCTCAATGACCAAGGAAGGTAGAGGTTCTCCGTACTTCTCGGGAGGTCACCCATCCTAGTACTAGTCCCCCCAAAGCTCGCTTAACCAACAATCTCTTGCCACTAAGCTACACTCTTCTAGTGTTTGAAGAAGGGGAAAGAATAAGGTTAACATCACCTTGAGCATGTTTTGGGCCCTCAAAGCTTCATTCTTTCCTTTCAAAGCCTGTTTTGAAGACTTTTTGGGGTGATTCTTGGAGCCATTTTGGAGTACTTTTATCCATTATTCTCTTTATAGAGGTTTAAGAACATCAAGAAGAGTGCTCTTTGTACTTCTTCGACAACGAATATTCACCTTTTGGGCTTTGTTTTCAGCCACACCAGTAAATCTACATGTTTCTTAAAAAGGTTTTATTCATGGTGGGAGTAGTCACCACAAGTCTATGCAGGTTTTTGGGCCTAAACAACAGAGTTGATAGACACTTGCAGAACTTTGCTCTATGGAAGAATCAGATTAAAGATGTGTTGATTTAGAGGAGGCAATGGAAGCCACTAAATGGAATCTCAAGGAAGCCTACTGACATGGATGAAGATGATTGGGATGAGCTACATGAAATGGCTAGGTTCACCATTTGATTACACCTAGTAGACAATGTTTCCTTTACAATATTAGACTATGAAAGTGCAGAGGAGCTTTGGAAGAAGTTATGCAATACCTATGAAAAAGAAATGGCATCGAATAAAGTGTGTATGATGAGAAAGTTATATGAACTTTGCATGAAGGACACAAATAGTGTTTCTACTCATTTAAATGACTTTGATGCTATATTCTCCCAGCTATAGGCTTAAAAAATGGATATGGATAATGAAATGAAAGCAGTCTTGTTGCCATGCACCTTGCCATCATCATTGGATACTTTTCGCACAACTATTAGCAATAGTGCGCTTGGTGGTAAACTCCTCTATGATGACATATGTGGAGAACTCTTGAGTGAGCAGATTTGTAGAAAATCTATGGTTTGGAACTCATAGTGGAGATGCATATAATGTTCGTGATTCTTACCAAGGAAAGAATCAGCAATGTGGTAGGAGCAAGAACAAGGAAAAGAATGGTCAACCGAATAAGAGTAGAAGTAAATCAAGGAAGAGGGATATTGAATGCCATCATTGTCACAAGGAAGGACACATGAAGAAAGACTACTATGCACTAAAGAATGCTAAAGGTAAAGGAAAAAATGTTGATGGGCATGTTAAATAGTTATGTGAACCATCTTCTTTGACTGTGAAGATTGAAGAGATTAATGTTATTTTTGATGATGTTGATGTGTTGACACTTGATGGTACTATGTCCAATGAGGCTCTTATGGTTGTTTCTCTTTCCCATACTGGCTGCTAGATTCTAGTGTTTCTTTCTACATGACACCACATAGAGAATGGTTCTATAATTATGCAACAAAGTCTCTTAGTACTGTGAGACTTGGTGACTCTTACCAGTGTGATGTTGTTGGGATCAAATATGTGGTTGTGCAGTTCATTGATGGTTCAAAAATTACTATGCATAATGTATGCCATGTACCTCAGTTATCACATAGTTTGATGTCCGTTGGTCAACTTGATGACCTTGGTTACAAGGTGGTTTTCTATGCTCAATCCTTTCACATATCAAAGGGCAATATGGTTATTGCAAAGGGAAGCAAAGTTGGCTCACTTTATCCTTTATTTGTATCATAAAATGAACACTTCTTAGTTGTTACTAAATAGCATACGACTTGTGTTTGGCATGGTCGTTTGGGCCATATGTTTCGTAGTGGAATGGAAAATCTTTCTCGTTCTGGCTACTTACCTGTGTTATCTTTCTCTAATTTTTCATTTTGTGAGCATTGTTAGTATGGAAAGCAAACTAGGAATGTGCATAAAATGCACATTGACTCTTCAATTCAGCCTCTAGATCTTGTTCATATAGATGTGTGTGATCCTATGCCCACAGTGTCATTAGGTGATTCTCTTTACTTTGTCACTTTCATAGATGATGCTAATAGAAAATTTTGGGTATATCCTATCAAATTGAAGGATGAGGTATTGCCCATTTTCAGAAAATGGCTTGCTTCAGTTGAGACTCAAAAAGGAACTAAGCTTAAGGCTTTACATTCAGATAATGGAGGTGAGTATACCTCAAATGAATTCATCCTTTTTTGCTAGTCTAAAGGAATTCATAGAGAGTTTACAGCTCCTTATACCCTAGTATAGAATGGTGTAGTTTAAAGGATGAATAGAACTATTCAAGATAGAGTAGTTTCTATGTTGCATCATGCAAACCTTTCACAAGGCTTTTGGGTAGAAGTAGTATTGACTACAATTCACGTGATTAACCTTTCACCTAGTACTGCCAAAGGTTTGAAAGTGGCACATGAGTTATGGATATGGAAGGCACCATATTATGATCTTCAAGTTTTTGGGTGTGAAGCATATGTTCATATACCCAATAATCTTAGACAAAAGCTAGAACATAAGTCAAAGAAATGCATTTTTCTTGGATATGGTCAAGAAGGACAATTTGGATAACACTTTTGGGATCCTAAAACACGGTCAGTGATCAGAAGTAGTGATGTCATTTTCAATGAGTCTATGATGCATAAACAACCCATTGAGTAGGTTGAAGTGAGGAGTGGTGTTTGAGGATACTAGTCCTCTCTAGTTAGCATGCATAAAAATGATGAACATAGGGATGTTCAAGAGAATGTCTGATCAAATCAGCCTGCAAATGTTCCTATTTAGCAACCATTGAGATGCTCTACACGTGTCTCACATCCTGACAGGTATGTTCAAGGTTTGGATTTTGTTATGCCAATGGATGTTGCTGAGCCTTCTTGCTACAAAAAGGCTATGCAAACAAAGGATCATGTCAAGTGGGGGGGTGCCATGAAGAATGAGTTGGATTCTATTCACAAGAATGGTACTTGGGATTTAGTACTTTTGCTAAAGGGTAGGAAATAATTACCATGTAAATGGGTATATAAGCTAAAATTCACATCAGATAGTGCTTCTCCAAAGTATAAAGCACGAATCGTTGCCAAGTTTTAAGCAACAACATGGTGTTGATTTCGAGGAAATCTTCTCTCCAGTGGTCAAGATGACTACCCTACGAATGTTGCTTGGATTTGTTGTAATGGAGGACTTAGAGCTAGTCGAAATGGATGTGAAAACTACATTCTTGCCTGGAGATCTTACAGATGAGATCTATATGGAACAACCAGAGGGTTATGTAGTTTCTGGCAAAGAACGTCTAGTTTTTAAGCTGAAGAAGAGCTTATAGGGACTTAAAAAGTACCCTAGGCAATGGTACCAAAATTTTGATGCTTTTATGAAGTCTCAAGGCTATTCTAGAAGCAATGAGGATCATTGTCTCTACACAAAGAGATGCTCAAATGCTAGCTTGATATGCTTGATACTTTATGTCAATGATATGTTGATTGTTGGGAAGTCCTCTTATGACTTGTCAATTCTCAAAAACAATTTGAGTCAAACATTTGATATGAAACATTTGAGGGATGCCAAACATATTCTTGGCATGTCCATTACTCATGACAGGAGTAAAAGATGCATATACTTGTCTCAAAGTGAGTACATATCCAAAGTAGTTCACAGGTTTAATATACAGGGTGGAAAGGCATTGAGTACACTTTTACCCACATATGTGAAATTGAGCAAAGATGATTTTTGCAAATCAGATGAGGAAAAGGAATTCATGACCAAAATTCCTTATCAGTCTATTGTTGGTAGTTCATGTATGCTATGCTAGATAGACATTGCATTTGGAGTGGGAGTTGTGACCATATATATGTTTAATCTTGGCAAGAAGCATTGGGAAGCGATCAAGTTGATTTTGAGATATATTAGTGGCACTAAGGAAAAGTGTTTATGCTTAGGTAGAGGGAAAGCATCCATTATTGGTTACATATGTTTTGATTATGCTGGTTGTGTAGACAATCATAAGTCTACATCAAGGTACATTTTTCATTTTGCTTGAGGTGTTATCTCTTGGAGATCTTGTCTTGAAGAATATACAACGATTTCCACCGCAAAAGCAGAGTACGTTGCATCAAGTGAGGCATGTAAGGAAGCATTGTGGCTTTCTCATCTTGCTTGTGATAAGGGTCTACCTGAGCATGTACCTCGTTTGCTCAGTGATAGTCAGATTGCCATTGCTTTGGCTAAGAATCCCATTTATCATGCAAAGACCAAGCACATTGAAGTGAGGTATCACTTCATTAGAGATTGCTTAGCCACTAAGAACATTATTGTTGAGAAGGTTCATACTCGAGATAGTGTTGCAGATGCTTTGACTAAAGCTCTACCATAGGATATCCTTTGACACTAGTGTTACTTGATGGGGGTTACTTGATTCATGATCTTACACAGTTACTTGTATACTGTGACACATTCCCATCAGGTGGGAGGTATATTTTGTATACTTACACTTAGGTTTTTTTTTTTCATTCTTTATTTTTCTCCCATAGTCACTTTGGCCATATTTGCCTTTAGTGGGAGATCGTTACCGTTAATGTCCATGTGAAAGGCCAAATGGCTGCCAGACACTTTTGTATATGTTCTTTAATAAAACATATAGTGGCTTGGGAAGCCACACAGTGTAATTTTGACCACATTTGTATGCCTAAGAAATCTATGTTCGTGGTCTATGTATTGTGTATTTCTCTACGTATATACTGCATCCTTTCTACGGAGTATTGTGCGTGGCATATAGAACTTGGTTTTGTACTTCGAGGGTATCGTCTTGGAGCTCTCGACAAGGAGAGTCCACCATTGTGCCTCGCCAAAGGAACACTTCAGCAGATATGCCCAAAAATGGACTAGTGATTGGAATTCATCCATTTCATATGTTTATGCCTAGATCACACATCGAGAAATAGTGAAGTGGTTAGGGATCAGTTCATCAAATTACAAAGCAAGATGGTGCTTTCAATCATTTTGGCAGGGATCTATTGTGGAAGCTCCATAGCTTCCTCACACAAGATAACTTACTGACTAAGAAGACCACTATGGGAAGAGAGATGCACCTTCCACCCAACAAACCCCTCCAATATATAGCTCCAAGTCCAAGGGGGTAAGTCCCTCTCAAGGGGACATGTGTACTTTCCATCACATGGGTCCCTAAGGGGTTCACATGGTTTCCAAGCTCTCATCTACAAACCAAGTGGCTAGGAGAAGCTTCCAATCAAGCCTAAGGTACTTAACCTTAGAGAATTATCCCTAAGACTTAAGACCCATCTAAAAGGGGTAAATAAACCATAAATCCCAAGGGTTTCATAGCTAGAAACCAAAAGGTTCTACCCCTTAGATCCATGTAATTATACAACATTCTCCCCCTCTTAAAATCATTTTCGTCCTAAAAAATGATTAGAGATATATACCTTGGGGTATTCCCCTATGCCGCATGATCAATCTCAATGTTCATGGCCGTCATCTCTCTATTTTGCCTCTTTATTCAAAAGGGTGATTTCTATCTCGAGTAAATTTTAAAAGAGGAGATCCCATGTGATGTTTGATTCCCTGCCCCAATCATCCAAAGTTCCATCTAGTTTTGCATACGAAAAAGAATTGAGTCAAATGCAAAGTATGGAAAGAATGAAAAGGGTGGAAGAGAACATCCCTACCTATTTCCGTGGTTTAAGCCATGTGCCATCCAGGCCTCCATAGCTCAAACATGTGCATTAGGTGGATCCAAAGTGACTTCAGCTATATTGCTATCATGATCCACTATGTGTGCTTGACCTACCAAAATAGATGAATTTAGATTCACCTGTCAAGTCAAAATCCATGTTGTTCTAAAAGGAAGATGAATCTTTCATAATCCCTACCCAAATCACTTCCACTTAGATGTATACATACTCTATACTTTTAGTGAAATGGGTGGATTTTCTTGTTTGCAATTTGCCTCAGATAATTCTAAATAGAAGGGAATTTCATTTTATAATCCTTACCCGACCAATAGGATGGTATAGATGGATTATTTGGTTTTAAGAGGATATAACATCCTCTTTAATTTGGAGAGGATTTGAATATCTTACTAAAAGTGGGTTCGATATTCTTTCAAAACTTTATGTAGTTTAGAGAATCCATTTTAAGGGACTAGAAGCCATAGGGATCAATCTAACTATTGAAGAATCCAATTGGTTGAAATCTATTTTACTTGTTCTTCCAAAAAGATTAAGTTCTTTATAGCTACATCCCCAGATGGGAACTCAGTGTAAAAGATCGTGCTATCTTTAAGGTCACGAGTAAGAATAGATTATTCTAACCATTTCTTCAATACTTAATCCTTATGGATTTTTAGTTGGATCTCAAACCGTAAAGGTCTTCTTGATCCTTCTAGAATTCTCTCCTTTATATTCTAGATCTTTTCTAAGATGTCCTATGTTGACATCATAGCTAGATCTTTCTAATTCTTCTCATTCACTTGAATTATCAAGTATCCAAAAGACGATCTTTTTGAGCTTTCTTTCGATCTTGGTCTAAGATCATTTATATGTTCCTTGAGTTTCAAGTCATACTTTAGAATGAAGCTTTTAGAGCTTCATCCTTTGGAGTTTACCTTCAAATTCAAAGAAGTCGATCCTCTCTTTATGTCTAAATCTCTATGAAGTTTATCGAGCGATAGAACCTTTAATATCTTGTTGGAAAAATTCTTCTTCCTTTTAAGAGGATCATTGAAAAAGATGTCTATTCCTAGACATTATCTTCTTGATGTATTCCATTGGATCATGAGTCCCTTTTTCTTCCGGCCATCAAGAAAAAGTACACGGGATTCAATACCCACCATCCCATACTAGTGGGTTCTTCATCCAATCCACATAACTATGTCTATATACCTTCTCTTTCCTTTTTAATGCTCTCTATTTGTTACAAATTATGGCACCAAATTATGAGGCACAATGACTAAGGTGCTTTGGATACACCACAACTAATCTTACTTAAATATTTGGTTAACCATTTAATGTGGTGTGACTGATCTTATCTAACTTAAAGTTTGACTTGATCTTTACCCTACTTGGATCTTTTGGCTTTTCATCTCTTATTTAACCAAGATAAGAGATAAGACTAGGTCTTTCTCAAATAGATCCCTTCATGCTCAATGCTTTACCCATGTGTTTTACTTGGGGATCTAGCTATTATGCTTCATACAGGAAACCATTTTCCTGAGTTCTATGTTATTGGAATCCATAACATATGTTATGTTATCCCCATGAAGCATCAAGATACCTTTAGGATTATGCTTTATAGCTCATCCAGCTTCTTTTTCTAACCTACTTAGAATTTTTACAATCCTTATGGTGTATGAAAGTCTTCTCTTGCATTGAGGTTCTTTGAGAATTCTCAATCTTTGACAACTTCATCTAGGTTGGAAGATGTAATGAAAGAAGTATGAAGCACTAGAATATGAGGAAGTAATTCAAATTTATCTATTTCTTACATAAATTTTACCTTGCCAAACTTTTATCTCACATGCAATAATTTGGACTCATGAGTACCGAAAGAATAATAAAAAATATATTCATTACCTTCAATTTCCAAAAGGATAAGTCTCGTGTAGTCTCACACCTTTGCGAGTTTCATGGCCATCAGCGAGCAAAGGAGAAAATAGCCAATCATCAGAGGAATTCCGCGAGCAATAATCCCATATACAAGGGATTGGAAATCCATACGCTCTATAAAATGAGGGACTTGCACTCTCCTTCTGCCAACTAAGGAGATGAGAGGAATGGGGGCGCTCGTCAGCTCCATTCCTCTATCAAATGAGAATGGCATGTAGCTCTTGTGTTGGCAACTTGATCGTCCATTGGATGGATGGGATAGCCATAAGTTAAGTGGGGAGCCATATGAGGGGATCTTTTGTAGTCCCAAACAAAACACGTATCTTCGAGGGCTGTAAAACCACAAGCGATTAGAACCAAAACCACATTTGGGAGGATATATCAATTGCTCACACTAACTAAATAGAGTAAAGCCTAGCTTTGATACCACTGTTGTGGAAGCTCCAGTTTCCACACATAAGATAACTAACTAACTAGGAAGACCACTATGGGAAGAGAGATGCACCTTCCACCCAACCAACCCCTCCAATATATAGCTCCAAGTCCAAGGGGGTAAGTCCATCTCAAGGGGACATGAGTACCTTCCATCACATGGCTCCCTAAGGTGTTCACATGGTAGGACTTCTGGTCGTGGAGATATTTTTGAATCGTATATTTTACTGATTATTTTGTATCTCCTGACTACGTTTATCTATACCGAACCACCTTGTAAAAGCTATATGAGCACGGCCGAGGTTGAGCTTTACATAGCATTGCACACTAGTAAGCCCTTCATCTAGAGCCTGTCTAGATCGCCATCTAAGCTCCACAGTGGGAGCGCACGGGTGGACAGCACCATCATTGTAACTGCATTACGCCCGGCAATCTGAGAATTTGAGTTCTCTATCTCTCAGTCTGCATCTATCTTTATCTGTGTTTTTCTCTCAACTCTATCTACAGGTCTATTCCGTTGTGCTGTTATTTTCTTACATGGTATCAGAGCTTAGGAGGCTCTGAGTGGTGCAGAAGCAGAAATGCAAAGGTTGTAGAGGTTTGAACGACAAAAGAGAGAAGATGTCAAGCGGTGCCTCATCATCTACGACTAGGAATCAAGGTGGTTCATCAACAGGAGTAGGTGGCGCGAAGCAGGAGCAGCAATGATGCCGGTCATCCCAATGTTGCGGATACGGCCACCAGCCTTCATAGAAGGTAAACTTGATGGTACGAACTACACCCTGTGGAAGTTCAAAATCACTTCTATTCTTGATTCATATGAGCTTTTGGAGACTGTTCTTGGGATTGATCATGAGCCCCAAGAAAGACCTGATCCAAATAATCCTGGTTGAATGATTCCTCCTGATGTTAATCTTCTACGTGCTTGGAAACGTAGAAACACATATGCACTCTGTGCTCTAGTTACAAGTACTTCTGATAGTGTTCTGACTCTCATTCAGCATACTACGAAGGCATGTGAAGCATGGAACATATTGAGAAATCAATATGAAACTCGTAATCTGACACAAATTTAAAACTTGGAGAATCAGCTTGCAGCAGAACCGTTTGTCGATGGGGAGAATGCAGAGGTATTTATCACTCGCATAAAGAATCTATGAGATCAAATGGCAGGAGCAGGTGTTCAAAAGTCAAGTGAGGAGCTAGCTCGACGTTGTCTTCAAATCTGTCCACCTAAGTTTGATGGTTTGGTAACTGCTCTTAACACTCAAATCAGACCTCAACCACTAACTTTTGAAGAATTTAGTGCCTTACTCATGGAGGAGGAGTTGCGGCTCAAGGCAAGGAGTGGTGGTAGTAAACAAGATGCTGCATTCATAGCAAATGCCAAAGGAGGCAAAACAGACTCTTCAAAAGATGGAGACAAAAAGAAGAACGACAAAAAGAAGTTCAAGGGAGAGTGTTTCCACTGCAAGAAGAAAGGACACAGAATCCAAGACTGTTGCATCAAGAAGGCAGAAGAGAAGAGTGGCTCTTCAGAAGGTGGCAAGGGCAAGGAGTCTGCCAACACAGCAGAAACAGAGCTTGAGTTATTTGTTACCATAGAGGAGGTGTGCTCCTCGGCTGAAGATTCAGGAATAGATGACTCATGGGTGTTGGACAGTGGTGCATCTCGTCACATGATGAGTAGAAAAGACCTTTACAGTTCCTTACAGCCTCTAAAGGAACCCATCACAATAAAGGTAGGGAACAATGCAAGATGTCCTGCAGAGGGCGAAGGTACGGTTTCTTTCATTAACTCTAATGGTGATATCAGAAAGCTTCCAAATGTGCTGTATGTTCCACAAATAAAACAAAATCTACTTTCAGTAGCTTCTATAATTGATCAAGTTCATTGTTAAACGCTCTTATTCTAACTGTCAGAAGTGCGTTTAAGTGATTCTTGGGTTCTTGGGAGTGGAAGGGGTCTGTTAGACAGAGGCCCTATACTTAGTTCCCAAACTAACCACTTACACACAGCAATATACTGATGCTGAGAGCTCTATCAAGATTTTGTTGTACTTAGACATTACAGTTCACGGTTTAGCTCAGCCAACGTATGCCACATACACTAAGGGGCTATATTGCATCTACACATAAACTTACTGAAAATACCAGAGACAAGAGTAATCGTTCAACCTTTACCAAATGGGTACCACAATCCGACCAATGTCCGAAGACACAGAGAATCCAAGTGTTCAGATACACCGTACTGAAGGTTCAGTACGCAACCCAAGAAATCCTACTGTAGCTTAAACTTGCCGTATGAACCTGGACCTCGATACTAAAGACAACTTAATACAACCCGAATACCAGAAGCGCTACCACAACTGCACAGACTTCCCCACACAACTGGCAGAACATTCCAAGAACGAGTACTACCGCAATACACGAGCTTAACACAACAATCGCAATAAGGATTCGTAGACGATTCACTTCAGACAACAGACCGAGTTATCTACTGGATGTAGATGATACTCACAACCGCAATGGATACCAATAGACAACAAACAAGACGAGACACAGATACACACAGAATACTCAGAAATTAGACAAGATACTCTAAATTAACCAGCTCGACACACAGTAACGCTACAGACAAATCACCCAGACAGACAGTCTGGTGATCTCTCGAACGTCACTGAGCATCTCTTTTCATTGCTTTATAAAAGAATACAACGTGTCTGCGTAACAACCTTTTGCACGTGTGAAACAAGATTTCAGTTATACACTTCCAATCCGGCGGCCGATAACACTCTGGCACGCACGGTGGACTCGAACCCGCAGGTTTTACAAAACTACTGTTCATCTATAATGCCTTCTAAGTACATATTTCTCGCTAATCTAAAGGTGCGGGCGATCTTTTTCTTTAGAGTTTCTAACAATTGTTTGAGGGTGTCCGGTTCTATTAGCTGTGCATCTATTCTTACAGAACTTAGAGCTATGGCTTCGGTGAGCAAAATCTCTGCTTGTGTTTGCAGAAAAGCTTCTTGTAGGTAGAATTCGCTGGACAAAGCCGCATCTCTGGATATCTTCATTTCTGCAACCTGCTTTTCCATACTGATTACTCTTTCTTTTTGATTGTCCAGTTGATTTTCCCGTCTCTCGATCTCTTGATTCTGGAACTGGATCGTTCTGGAGTATGCGTCCCTTTCTCTGCGTAGATCTGTTATTACCTTTTGTGTTTGAGCTTCTTTTGACAAATATCGTTTGAGCATATTATTTACATCAGCTAATTGATCCTTGTATCTTTGTAGTTCTTCCGCTGTCTTCATTGCCAAATCGTGTTGTTCTTGGCCTTTTTGTACTACTTCATCGAGTTGCACTCTGGTCTCTTCTAATAAATTACCTAATGCTACTATGGCATCTTCTTTATCCTGTAGATCTAGCTTTAACTGACTGATTTCGGCCTGTGCTTCGCTTAGTAATTTGTCCTTTTGGTTGAGATCTGCCAGTGCGGTATCTCTCTGATCGGCAATTGTCTGTTGTTCTGCAAGCTGGGCTTGGAGATGGGTAATTTGGGAGTGCAGTTGATGGTTTTCTACTTTGACCGCATCTATCTCTTCCTGTAGAGGCGTGATATCTGCTTCTAGGACGTCCACCTTGTGTTGTAACTCATTTTGAATATTATCGGTGACTTCTCTCATTTGGATTGGCAATTGCTGTGATAACTGAATTAACAGTTGGCCCATGTTTGCAAGTTCAGAGATCGTAGGGATTGAAGGAAGTGGCAGTTGCGGTCGAGGTTGGGATGAGGACGCGGTGAGTAGCTGCTGGGAGTTCGGTGGAGAGTAGTTGGGGGATAAGGACGAAGAGTCAATGGGTTCGTTGGGGTGGATGGGTTGGATAGGGATAATGGGGTCAAGTGGCGGCTCCGGTGGGGGAGTGGGAAGGACAGAGTGAGACTGCGTTACCTTATCTACGGTTTGTTGTGCAGTGTCGGCGGTATCAGCAATTGTGGATTCTACTGCTCTGAGCAGTTCGTCGAAAATATCCTTAACTACATGTTCTTCATCTCTTTGTGTTTCCGGCTCCGATTGTTGCTGTGATGCCTCTTCTGACGAGCTTGTGTCGGCTTTAGTGTGATCCTCCTGTTCTTGTTGCCCTTGTGAAGATGACTGCACGGATGATTCGTGCTGCATCGATGTGGGGGTGTCGTGGAAGGTTTCTTCGTCATGCTTTTCTTGTTCCTTGTCATCATCTTTGTTTCCTTCGACTGATCCTTGGGCTTCACTTTCAGAAGAACTGATCCTGATTCTCTTCCGGCGGAAGAGCTGATTTAGCTCCTCTTCATCTTCTTCATCATCGTCCCATAATTGAACAGATTCTTCATGTCGTAGGACCGGGCCTCTAGGTGGTGGTTGTGCTGCAAGGATGGCCGGAAACAGGAAGGATATGATATGAGGGATTCTCGAGCTTGGCATTCCTCCCTTGTTTACCTGTTTGATGATTGCTACGCATTCTTTGTGAATGCGGTGGAAGAAATAGGATGCAAAATTCACTGGTTCTCGAGCGGCTAAGTCTATGGGTGAGTAGAAGGGACCAGATATTCCATAAGTACGTTTCTATAGGTTGAGGATAGCTACAAAGAATTGGAGGGCGGATCTTTTAGGTTCCGGTCGACAAAGGATCACGTATTCGTTTGACAAATACCTAGGAAATAATTGGGTCATTGTTGCTACGGGGAGGTTCGGGCCATTTTCCCGACCTTGCGAAGGGAGTCGGAATGACTCAGTGAATCTTTGGAAGGTGATCAGTGTACGGGATGGTAGGGAGGTGATCAACCAACTCTGCTCGGTGGCAGGTGTGTTGGTGATGGTGGAGATGATCTGGGCAAAGAAGGGGTGGGATTCCACTGAATGCCATGGCAGTTCAGCGAAATTGGATAGCCCACGAATGCGCAGGAACTCTCCTACGTCGACAGGGAGTCCATCACGGAAGGCGGCATAGTTAGCCAAAGCTTCCATGGCACACACAGAGACAGCAATCACAAGTACACAGAACATAGGGTACGCACAATGACACAAATCACACAAACACAATAGCGATTTTTGGCGAAACAGAAAAGGTAAAGTAGATGCGTTGCCGGGGAGAGAAATCAAAATGACTAATCATCGTGCGACGTTGAGATGATAACTTCTTAACTTCAGTGTGCATGTATGAGTAGCTAGAAAGGGCAGGGCGGCTGTGGACATAATTAGGTATCAAAACGTGGATATTTACAGACTTATTTTATTAAACATGCCAAAAAAGAAAAGAAAAGAAAATAAAAGAAAAGAGATCGCCAAAAGACGCGGCCAACCGCGAAACGTTTCAGTGTGGATTTGATGCTTGTTGATACGGCCGCAGCTTTGATCCATTTATCACCTTTGGAAGAGGAATTCCGATCAAAGTGGTCAACCGAAAAGTTGCTGGGCCCACTTGTTCAGCAATCCGGTAGGGACCAAACCATCGTAACTTGAATTTGCCAGCAGAGCGATTCGACTTTGCATTGTAAAAGAGTACAAGTTGTCCCACCGAAAAAATTGGAGTCTTTAGATATCGATCATGTGTTCGAGCTTGTCTTAGCTGTACTTCCTGAATAGTCAAAAAACTGTGCCATCGATGCTCGTCTAACTCTCTGAGTGTATCCAACCGAAATGACAGAGATTCTTCAGGTAGCAGTTTCTGAGTGATTGCTACTCGTAAACTTGGCACAACTATTTCCATTGGTGCTATGGCTTCCAATCCATAAGCTAGTTTGAAAGGGGTTAATCCTGTTGCTACCTTATATGTAGTCCGGTATGCCCATAATACTGCAGGTAACAGTTGATCCCATCTTTCCGGTGCTTCCAAAATGAGTTTTCGAAGCATATTCAACAAAGTCTTGTTTGTACTCTCAGCCAAACCATTTGCACGAGGATAATATGGTGAACTGAATTTATGCGTGACGTGAAACGAATGTGTGAGTACTTTCATTAAATTGTTGACAAAATGAGTGCCTTGATCTGTAACAAGTTCCAGCGGTAAGCCAAAACGTGGAAAGACATCTTTCAGTAGACATTTTGCTACCGCAACAGCTGTAGCAGACCATAAAGCCCAGGCTTCTGCCCATCTGGTAGCATAATCAGTACATGTCAAAATATAACGATCATTACTAAGGATTGTTGGTGGTGTAATAGGGCCAATGAAGTCTAGACCCCACTTCTGAAAAGGCTCTAATGGCAAGACAGGTTGTAGAGGGAAAAGATGATGTTGCAGGGGCTGTCCAGATCTCTGACAATTATCACATTGTTTGATAAACTGTGATACATCCCTGTACATAGTAGGCCACCAAAGACCACTTTGCAGAATTTTCCGGTGTGTTAAGTCTGCAGCAAAATGGCCACCGGAAGGAATTGAGTGAGCTAAATTAATGACTGAGTTAACTTCATGTGGTGGAATACAACGAAGTAAAACTCCAATGTGATCCATATAGTATAATTCCCCAACAATCAACTGAAATCGGCGGCTGAAAACTGAAATTTTCCTTCGTATTGCAGGAGAAGTCTGAGGGGGAAGGCATCCAACAGTAAGAAAGGTCAATATCTGATCATAATATGTAGATGGCATAGGTGGGTCTGTAATTTCATCATTAGTCAGTTCAGAGACATAAATTGCCGGTGTTGTGTCATCTACACCGACCGGAGCTTCACCGGAATCTAAGCGAGAGAGAAAATCTCCTAAGGCATGTGAACTGCCTGGCCGATGAATAACTTCATAGTCAAATTCTTGCAAAAGCAGAACCCATCGTGCTAATCGACCACCTAGATGTTGTTGCCAAACTAGATAGACAAGTGCAGCATGATCTACATGAAAAGTAAATTTACTGCCCAGCAAATAATGTTTGAATTTCTTGACAGAATATACTAGACCTAGACATTCTCTCTCTGTTACAGAGTAATTCTTTTCAGCAGGGGCTAATCTTCGACTTGCATAGTACACTGGTCTGAACCATTTATCGGTTTGTTGCATTAGAATGCTCCCTATTTCTATATCTGAAGCATCAACAAATACATGAAATGGGCGATCCCAGTCAGGAGGCTATAAGATCGGAACCTGTGTTAGTAATCCCTTTAGACGATCAAAAGCAGTTTGACAGTCCGAGGTCCAGTCAAATTGTCGAGGAGTCTTGGTTATCAATCGGTTCAGTGGTATTGCCAAATGAGCAAGCCACCGTAAGTGTCGGCCATGCCATCTTACTTGGCCCATGAAGCGCATCACTTCCTTAGGTGTAGTGGGTACAGGTGCTTCTAATGCAGCTGTGATTTTATCTGGATCCACCTGTATACCCTGTGCAGATACAATGTGACCAAGTAGCTTTCCACATGAAACCGCAAACACAGATTTGTTTGGGTTCAAACAGAGTCTGTATTCTCTGCACTTTTCAAAGCAGCACCGTAAATGGAACAGGTGTGCTATCATCTTACCGAAAATCAAAAAATCATCAAGGTATACTTGCATAAAAGAGGTGAGGTAAGGAGAAAATATTTCTTGCATACACCTTTGGAACGTACTTGGGGCATTTCTTAATCCAAACCACATAACAGTGCATGCAAAAACACCCCAGTTGGTAATGAAGGCGGTCTTCGGTATATCCTGTTCAGCCATTCTAACTTGATTATACCCACTGTACCAATCTAGGAATGAATACATTTCATGTCCTGCTACTCTATCAAGCATTGTGTCAAGAAAAGGTAGTGGAAATGGATCAGGCACCGTAGCTGCGTTCAGTTTCCGGTAATCTATAAATATTCGTAACTGCTTATTCTTTTTAGGGACAATAACAATTGGTGAGATCCATTCAGCATGCTCTACTGGTACAATAAATCCGACTTTGAGTAGCCTATCAAGTTCTGCCTTTACCTGTGATGCATAGTTTGGATTTATCCGGTAGCTGGGTTGCTTAAGTGGTTTTGCTTCCGGCTTCAGCATGACCCTGTGTTGATAGATGCGCGGGTCCAAACCCTTCATATCTTTGTAATCCCATGCAAATACATCAGAAAATTCTTGAAGTAGTTGGATTAAATCTACTTGAAATAACTCAGGTAAGCTTTCCTTTATCTTAACAGGTCGTGGATTTTCTTCATCCCCTAAATTGTAGGTGGTCAGCTGATCTTCTGGAACATAGAATTGTCGAGGCTTCTCTGTATCCTCAGCTGGCTTAAACAGTTGTTGTAGATCAGCGTCATCTATGGTAGCCTTATCTTCTTTCGTATCTTTTTCTGTTACAGACATCACCGTACAAATTGCAGGATTCCAATTATCTACAACAGATTGTAGATCAACAGTTCCTAAGGAGATCAAGTCAATGTTATTTTTCAGAAACTCTTCTTCTTCATCATCTGACAACCCATCTAGCATATGGACTGGTTCTACAAAATACGGTCTAGCATGCAACTCGCAAGGTTGTATAGCATCTAATTTTACAACGTATTTACGATTATTATCTTTGAAAGTGAGTTCCTGTGCAGACCAATCTTGTATCACCTTAGCGTGCTTCAACCAAGGACGGCCGAAAAGGAGATTATAATCAAGGGTGGATTCTAGTAATTCTAGTATGACAAAGGTCATTTTAAATGTTGTACCTTGTAAAGTTATTGGTACATTTCGCACAAGTCCTACAGTATGAACTCTTGATTGGTCGGCCATTCTGACAAAAAACTAAACTGGTTCGATTTCGGTCCACCCTAACTTTTTACACAGTGCATCAGTAGCAATGTTGACACAAGATCATCCATCAATTAGTACCTGTGTGATTTTATGATTTTTATACCATATCGTGATTAAAGGAACTGAATGATCGACCATAGAATCAGGTTCCGGTTGCACTGTTGCTGTTGCTGGAATGCAAGAAGGCACAGGACTGTTAAATGTTACATAATTATGCTGTGTTAATAACTAGCCGAAATCGTTACCGAACAAATATTAAACGTAACATAATGATTCACCGTAATCTGCATTAAACTTCTATTACTGAAAGGCGTTATCTGATCCACTGGGTTCTTGGGAGTGGTAGGGGTCTGTTAGACAGAGGCCCTGTACTATTTTCCCAAATCCTTACACACCCGTTAATACTCTATCGTGTCTTAGCTCAGTACTTAGCTTTAACTGACTAGTAACTGTTTCTGCGTACTAGGACGCCGAACTTATAGACTAATCTACTATGGTAACGGAGCAGTAGTCTGGTTCCGACTCGCAAACTAATAGAGTTACTCAACTTTACTAAACTTATGCAACTCAATACACACTTCTTCAGAACAGACACGTATACCGGACCGTAGTCAAACAGATGACCATACCAGAAGGTGTACAGGCTTACCGCATGCAGATCTCAATCAACAGGCATACTATTCACAGTTTAACTCATCACCAAGCTTATTAATGCTCCAACTCGTGGTTCATACTATTACCGATATTAGTTCTTCCTCGTGATCGGAATCAACAGTGAATACAGAACACAACTGTTAACAACAGATTCACACTCGATTATACAAATTCATTACTCTGCGCTACAGTAGGAATAGACGAATAGACTGAACATAACAATATAGAAATATTACTCAATCTCCCGATGACACCACACAAACTCAGATAGTACTCAAACAACTTCTGCGAAAAACGGGTCTCGATCACTCTTTTCTCATTGCTTTAAAAAGATGTTTACAGAATGCGCGTACCAACTTTTTGCGCAAATTTCAAAAATTCCGTTACATCCGGCATACATTTGTCCTACTCCGGCGGCCGTCTAACACTGGCACGCACAGTGGACTCAAACCCGCAGGTTCCTATGGTTCTGCTGTGAGTCCTTCTAAATACATGTTTCGGGCGAGCCTAAACGTTCGGGTAATTTTCTTTTTAATGGTTTCTATCATTTGAACTAAAGTAGTCGGTTCTAATAACTGAGCGTCCGTTCTAACGGAGCTAATAGCTATGGCTTGGGTTAACAAAATTTCGGCCTGGGTCTGTAAGAAGGCCTCTTGTAAATAGAATTTGTTGGATAATGCAACGTCGCGGGATGTCTTCATTTCGGTGACTTTCTGCTGCATATCCGTGACTCGTTCCTTCTGATTTCGCAATTGGTTATCGAGTCGCTCGAGTTGCTGGTTCTGAAATTCGATTGTTTTGTAGTAGGCAGCTCGTTCTCTTCGAGCATTTGCTAGATCTTTTTGATATTTGGCTTCCCGAGTTAATTGGTGTCTCAGCATTCTGTTCACCTCGTCCAAACATTCCTAGGCTCTTCGTAGCTCGTCTTTGACTTGTTCTGCTTCTCTCTGTTGGTCTTGATTTTTCTGGATGGTTTCCTGCAATTGGGCCTTCGTTTCTTCGACCAATTCCTCGAGGGATGAGCTGATGTCCTCTTTTTCTTGGAGTGCGGTCTTCAATTCCCGAATTTCTTCGTGTGTTGCATGTAATAGCTGGTCCTTAGCGGCCAGTTGCTCCAATGCATCATCCTGTTGCTGTAGCAGTGCCTGTTGTACCGAAACTTGACCTTGGAGATCTGCTACTTTCATCTGTAATTGATGGTTCTCTTCTTTGACGGCATCGACTTCTTCCTGGAGGGGGGTGATGTCGGCTTCCAGTAGGTCGACCTTGTGTTGCAACTCTTGACGAATGGTATTTGCGACTTCACTAAGTTGTACTAGAAGTTGTTGAGAGAGGGAAATAAGTAATTGGCCCATGGTAGCAAGCTCGGAAAAGACCGGAACGGAGGAGAGGAGAAGGGGAGGTTGCGGTTGCGTAGAGGTGTGGGTATTGATTTGGGGGGATGTCGGGGGTGAATAATTGAGGGAGGATGAAGAAGATTCGGAAAATAGCGGGGGAAGAGGGTTGATTGGTGGTGATCGAGTAGATTCGGTATTGTTGATATGAGCGATGGTGGATTCGACGGCCTTTAACAGGGTGTTGAGAGCTTCATCCACAACTTGGTGCTCGTCGTCCTGGTGTTCTGATGCTTCTTCGGTTGAGGTAGTCGCTGTTGGTGTTGGATTCTGCTGGTCGTGTTGGTCGGCCGATGATTCATTGTGTCTGGAAGTGGCTGTGTCGTGGAAGGTTTTTTCTTGGTTTTGGTTGTCTTTAGCGTTTTCCTGATCCTTTTCGGCGGAACCGTGTGCTTCGCTTTCTGATGAACTGAGTCAGATCCTTTTGCTGCGGAATAACTGGTTGATTTCTTCGTCTTCTTCTTCATCGTCTTCAAGTGGTTGAACTGATTCTTCGTGCCGTAAGACTGGTCCTTGGGGTGGTGGTTGTGTGGCAAGGATGGCTCGGAAGAGGAATGATATGATATGGGGAAGGCGAGAGCGTGGGGTGGTTCCCTTATTTACTTGCTTCACTATGGCTACACACTCTTTATGAATTCTATGGAAAAAGTAGGAGGCGAAGTTTACGGGTTCTCGGGCTGCTAAATCTAAGGCAGAATAGAAGGGTCGGGAGATGCCGTAGGTGCGCTTCTGCAGGTTGAGTATGGCGACTAGGAATTGCAGAGCAGTCGTTCGGGTTCGGGGCGACAGAGAATGGCATATTCGTTGGATGAAGAGCGGGGAAATAGTTCGGTCATGCGGGCGGGGGGAATACTAGGGCCATTTTCGCGGCCTTGCGAGTTGAGGCGGTAGGCGTCAACGAAGGCTTGGAAGGTGATGACTATTCACGAAGGTAGCGAGGGGAAGATCCATTGGCGTTCGGTGGCGGGGGACTGGGCGATGGCAGGTATGATTTGCGCGAAGAAGGGATGGGCTTCCACTGAGTGCCAAGGCAACTCAGCGAAGTTGGCCAACCCTCGGCAACGCAGGTATTCACCTACCTCGGTAGGGATACCATCACAGAAGGCTGTGTAGTTCGCCAACGCTTCCATTGCGAACACAATATATAGAACACAGCACACGGATACACAGAACACAGAACACACAATTACAATCACAAAAACACAATAGCGTTTTTCGGCACAACCGAAGAGCTTAAGTACAGATATTACAAGGGGGGGGGTAGGAAGTGATGGTTATCATTGTGCGGTGCTGGAATGATATTGTTTTTAATTTTGCATGCATACTTGAGTAATTGGTAAGGAGGGCGGCTTATGAAAAAACATGGCTATTAAAAAAAAGAAGAAAAGAACAGAATGAAAAGTTTTTTTTTAAAAAAAAAAGCTAAAAAATGCGGTCCACCGCCGACTGATTTAATGCAGACTAGTAGCGCTTTGATACGGCCGCAGCTTCGATCTGTTGATTACTTTTGGAATTGGATTTCCGGGCAACGTAGTCAACCGAAAAGTTGCTGGGCCGATTTGTTCTATGATCTTGTAAGGGCCGAACCACCGTAATTTGAATTTGCCTGCGGATCTATTTGACTTTGCATTATAGAAAAGTACAAGCTGTCCTACCAAAAACATTGGAGTTTTCAGGTTTCGATCGTGCGTCCTTGCCTGTCTTAGTTGAACTTCGTGCATAGTTAAGAAACTGAGCCATCGATGTTCATCTAACTCTCTGAGAGTGTCCATCCGAAATGACAGTGAGTCTTTCGGTAGTAATTTATGGGTAATGGCTACTCATAAACTGGGTATAACTATCTCCATTGGTGCTATTGCTTCTAGGCCATAAGCTAATTTGAAAGGTGTCAATCCTGTTGTTACCTTGTAGGTAGTCCGGTATGCCCATAATACTGGAGGTAGCAGTTGATCCCATTTTTCCGGTGATTCCATGATCAATTTCCGAAGGATATTCAGCAGAGATTTGTTTGTACTTTTGGCCAATCCATTGGTACGAGGATAATAAGGAGAACTAAATTTATGTGTAATCTGGAACGACTGTGTAAGTGCCTTCATTAAATTATTTACAAAATGAGAGCCTTGATCTGAGACAATTTCTAGTGGTAAGCCAAAACGTGGAAAGACATCGGTTAGCAGAAACTTTGCTACCGTAACTGCTGTAGCAGACCGTAAAGCCCAGGCTTCTGCCCATCTGGTTGCATAGTCTGTACAGGTCAGTATGTAACGGTTGTTACTGAAGACTGCTGGTGGTGTAATTGGACCGATAAAATCTAGTCCCCATTTCTGAAATGGTTCGAGTGGCATAATAGGCTGCAAGGGAAAGAAGTGTCGTTGCAATGGTTGTCCAGACCTTGACAGGTATCGTAGTGTTTGACAAACTGTAATATATCTCTGTACATTGTTGGCCACCAGAGACCACTCTGCAGAATTTTCCAGTGAGTAAGATCTGCAGCAAAGTGGCCACCGGAGGGAATCGAGTGAGCCAAAGTGATAACTGAGTTAACTTCATGTGGTGGAATACATCGAAGTAGGATTCCGGTGTGATCTACATAATATAGTTCTCTAGCAGTTAACCGAAATCGGCGGCTAAAAACTGCAATTTTCCTGCATACTGCTCTAGAAGTCTGAGATGGAAGGCAACCATCAGTGAGAAAGGTCAAGACCTGATCATAATATGAAAATAGGATAGGTGGGTCTGCAGATTCTTCATTAATTAGTTCTGATACATAAATCGTGGGTGTCGTGTCATCTATGCCCACCGGAGCTTCATCGGAATCTAAGCGGGATAAAAAATCTGCTAAGGCGTGTGAACTGCGTGGCCGGTGAATGACTTCGTAATCGAATTCCTGCAAGAGTAAGACCCATCGCGCTAATCGACCACCTAGATGTTGTTGCCGAACCAAATAGACAAGTGCAGCGTGGTCTACATGAAATGTGAATTTACGGCCTAGCAAGTAATGTCTAAATTTCTTGACCGAATATACTAGCCCTAGACATTCTCTTTCTGTTACAGAGTAATTTTTCTCAGCAGGTGCTAATCTTCGACTTGCATAATACACTGGTTTGAACCATTTATCAATTTGTTGCATCAATACACTTCCTATTGCTATATCTGAAGCATCAACAAATACATGAAATGGGTGATCCCAGTCCGGCGGTTGTAAGATGGGAACTTGTGTTAGTAAATGTTTTAAACGATCAAATACTATCTGGCATTCCTGGGTCCATTCAAATTGTCGAGGTGTTTTGCTGATTAGCTTGTTTAGTGGTATAGCCAGATGAGCAAGCCACCGTAAGTGCCTTCCATGCCACCGTACTTGGCCCATAAAGCGCATAACTTCTTTTGGAGAAGTTGGCACCGGAGCTTCTAATATTGCCGAAATTTTATCTGGATCTACTTGGATACCTTGTGCAGATACAATGTGGCCAAGTAATTTGCCACATGAGACCGCAAACACAGATTTGTCTGGGTTAAGACAGAGTCTGTATTCTCTGCACTTTTGAAAACAGCATCGTAGATGAAGCAAATGGGCCATCATCTTACCAAAAATCGAGAAGTCATCAAGATATACTTGCATAAATGAAGTGAGATAAGGAGAGAAAATCTCTTGCATACATCGCTGAAATGTGCTTGGTGCATTTCTTAATCCGAACCACATTACGGTGCAGGCAAAGACACCCCAGTTGGTAATGAATGCAGTTTTTGGTATATCTTCTTCGGCCATTCTAGCCTGATTGTAACCGTTGTATCCGTCTAAGAATGAATACATTTCGTGATCTGCTACCTTATCAAGCATGGTATCCAGAAAGGGGATCGGGAAAGGATCCGGTACTGTTGCTGCGTTTAATTTCCGGTAGTCTACACACATTCGCAGTTGCTTATTTTTCTTTGGCACGATCACAATTGGTGAAATCCATTCAACATGTTCTACTGGTACGATGAATCCGACTTTTAATAATCTATCAAGTTCGGCTTTTACCTGTGCTGCATAATTGGGATTCATCCGGTAGCCGGGTTGTTTGTTCGGTTTAGCTTCAGGCTTCAACATGACTCTATGCTGATAGATACGCGGATCTAATCCTTCATATCTTTATAATCCCATGCAAAGACGTCTGAGAATTCGCGAAGAAGTCGAATCAAGTCAGCTTTAAATGATTCCGGTAAGTTTTGCTTTATCTTTACAGGTCGCGGATGATCTTCGTCTCCTAGATTGTACGTGGTCAACTAGTCTTCGGGGACATAAAACTGTTGCGGTCTCTCTGTATCGTCTGTTGACTTGATAAGTGGCTGTAATTCATCGTCATGGATAGAGACGGTATCTTCCTTCTTAGCTTCTTCGGTGATGGGTACTACTGTACAGATTGAAGTGTTCCAGTTATCTACAATGGACTGTAGATCAACACTTCCTAGTTGAATTAAGTCAGCGTTATTCTTCAGAAATTCCTCTTCTTCATCATCTGATAGTCCATCTAGCATATGGACTGGTTCAGCAAAATATGGTCTAGCGTGAAGCTCGCAAGGTTGTATAGCATCTAATTTTACCACATATCTATGATTTGCATCTTTAAACGTAAGCTCTTGTGCAGACCAATCCTGTACTACCTTCGCATGCTTCAGCCAAGGACGGCCGAAAAGAAGGTTATAATCCACAGTGGATTCCGGCAGATCTAGTATTACAAAGGTCATTTTAAAGGTCGTACCTTGTAAAGTGATCGGTACATTTCGTACAAGCCCCAAGGGGTGGACTCTTGATTGATCTACCATTCTAACAAAAAATTGAACCGGTTCGATTTCGGTCCATCCTAGTCTTTTGCATAAGGCCGTCGTCGCAATGTTAACACCAGAGCCTCCATCAATCAATACTTGCGTAATCTTATGATTCTTGTACCATACTGTAATCAAGGGAACTGAATGATCGACAGTAGAATCAGGTTCCGGTTGAACTGCTGCTGTTGCCGGAATACAAGAAGGCACCGGACTGAATTGTTGCTGGAACTGTTGTCGAATCCCAGGTACTAATGCCAGAAGTTGGCCTAGAGGCAAAGTGATAGACGCCTTAGATAAAATTTCCCAGGCCTGTTGAGATTGGTTGTCCTGCTCCTTTGAACTTGAGGTCTCCGCTGATGCAGAAGTATCTGCTGTTATGTCTACTGCTGATGATGGCTCCACTGTTGCTTCCTTTTGTTGCGTTCCTTCCTTTGTTGACGAAGCCTGAGTCACCGGAATAGGTTCTGGGAATACTGGTGGTTCTGTTGCAGTCCAGTGACTAGCCTTGTCATACATCCTATGTTGTTCTCGTATCCCAAGTTCGAATATTTTTGCTGCCGACTGCAGTTGTTTACCGGATCGGGTCTGGACTGTAGCAGTCTGTGTTTCTACTGGTGTGATTTGTACCATGTTGGCCATTGGGTTTTGTCGCTCCTTCTTCCTCTGATCATACTCAGCTGCATCTTTGCAAAATCTTCTAATGTGTCCGAATTCGCCACAAAAATGACAGCGTGGTGGTGGTAGATTGGGATTTTCTGGTGGTGCTCCGTTCTGCCAGCGGTTTGCATTAAAATTGTTGTTCCTCTGCCCTCGGTAGTTCCGATATCCTTGCGGTTGATTGTTTCTCAATTGCGGAGACACATAGTAATTTGCTGGCTGTCCATGTTCTTGAATAACTGCATTGACCGTTGATGTTCCCTGTATTCTGGCGTTGTAAACACAGTTTCCGGTGGTGTGTCCGGCAGTGTTGCAGATAGCGCAAAACGTTTGATTTAGTGCACAATTGGCACTAGTATGAACTGAATTTTTGCATGTGATGCAATATACTTGTCTGGTTATCTCTTCAGCCATAGTTTTGTTTGTTTTTAACCACTCCAGATCTTCTGTAAATCCACCAACCTTGGATTCCAGTTGCAGAGCCATGGCAATGACTGCATCCAGCGTCATAGCTCCGACACACCTTATGATCATGATCTGTTTCAATTGTGGGGTTAAGCCATTGATGAACCACTGAGTGATGACATCATCAGGTAAGTTAGCGTGGGCCTGTGGTATCTGCCGCAAGTGTGTTCTAAAGAGTGTAGCATACTCCTGAACAGTCTGATTTGCCTTCTGTCGATTGTTTTGTAAATAATCAAAGATTTCGGTGGGATTCTTCTTTAGCCTGAATCGTTGCAGAAAAGCGTCTCGTATTGTGTCATAGGTACCGAAATGATTAATATCGTATTCCGTAAGCCATCTAGCTGCTTCATTAACCAGTGTGGATTGAAAAACAATGGCCTTATACGCCTGATCCGGTGGATGGTTAAGAACTGCATAACTTATCTCGAAAGTGCGTACGTGAGCATCCGGATCATCTCCTGGGAATCCACCGAATTTTGTGTATGTTACTCCTGTTGGAGGCGGCCTTGGTTGACATAACTATTGTTGCTGTTGTTGTCCGTTCATTGTGAGTGTATTAGGCCTTCCTTCTGTATCTTGAGGTTGATTGGTTGAACTATCGGAACTTGTATCGCCGGACGGCGTGCCTTCCGGTGTGCTGTTTTTACTTAGAATACGTCGGATTTCTGCTTCGAAGAGTTTTCCTTCCTTCTGAATATCCAATATCTGAAAACTTTCTTCCAAGCACGCTGGTTGGGCTGAGGATTCAGCAAAAAATGCTAAATCGTCACTGAAAATTTGTGATTCTCTTACCGAAATTTCACCAGAATGGACCCAAATTATGCCTGAATTCGGCGTTTTTTCGCCTTCGCTGATTTCTTTGACTAAAATGTTTCTAATCGTAGATGAATCTGAATCTTTTCCCAAGAGTGTTAAACTAGATTCCAACTAAAATGTTTCTAATCGTAGATGAATCTGAATCTTTTCCCAAGAGTGTTAAACTAGATTCCAACTGCGTCTTGGTAGGTTCTGGAATTACTATATCTTTGACAGACTCTGCCGAAATAGTACCTGAATCTACCAGAGACGTAACAGGTTCCACCGGACTACGACCGGAATCAGTTTTAATGTTCTTAACTTTCTTGACAACTGGGTCAGTCCTAGTTGTACTTCTACCTCCCAAAGTTGGCTTTAGTATTCCAGACTGGTGGTTCTTGGGATACGTTTCACCGGATCGAGTAACCGGCATGTATCATCTTTTGTACTATTCGTGTAGTATTACTAACGGGACAGTCTGCAACAATCTGGTTCCGTTGCTACTGCCAATCGAACGATAATCTAATTCTGATAGATTACTGGCAATTTTGGATGCCACCTTCCCACAGACGGCGCCAAGTGTTAAATGTTACATAATTACGTTGTGTTAATAACTAGCCAAAATCATTACCGAACAAATATTAAACGTAACATAATGATTCACCGTAATCTGCATTAAACTTCTATTACTGAAAGGCGTTATCAGATCCAGTGGGTTCTTGGGAGTGGTAGGGGTCTGTTAGACAGAGGCCCTGTACTATTTTCCCAAATCCTTACACACCCGTTAATACTCTATCATGTCTTAGCTCAGTACTTAGCTTTAACTGACTAGTAATTGTTTCTGCGTACTAGGACGCCGAACTTACAGACTAATCTGCTATGGTAACGGAGCAGTAGTCTGGTTCCGACTCGCAAACTAATAGAGTTACTCAACTTTACTAAACTTATGCAACTCAATACACACTTCTTCAGAACAAACAGGTATACCGGACCGTAGTCAGACAGATGACCATACCAGAAGGTGTACAGGCTTACCGCATGCAGATCTCAATCAACAAGCATACTATTCACAGTTTAACTCATCACCAAGCTTATTAATGCTCCAACTCGCGGTTCATACTATTACCGATATTAGTTCTTCCTCATGATCGGAATCAACAGTGAATACAGAACACAACTGTTAACAACAGATTCACACTCGATACTACAAATTCATTACTCTGCGCTACAGTAGGAATAGACGAATAGACTGAATAGAACAATATAGAAATATTACTCAATCTCCCGATGACACCACACAAACTCAGACAGTACTCAAACAACTTCTGCGAAAAACGGGTCTCGATCACTCTTTTCTCATTGCTTTAAAAAGATGTTTACAGAATGCGCGTACCAACTTTTCGTGCAAATTTTGAAAATTCCGTTACATCCGACATACATTTGTCCTACTCCGGCGGCCGTCTAACAGGACTGAACTGTTGTTGGAATTGTTGTCGTACTCCCGGTACTAGTGCAAGTAATTGGCCCAGAGGAAGAGTGATGGATGCTTTAGATAAAATTTCCCAGGCCTTTTGTGATTGGATTGTATTTTCCACAGATTCTGAAGATGATGCGCCTGCTGAAGATGATGTGCCTGCTGCTAAATTGGAATCCTGTTTTTGTGATCCTTCCTTGGTTAACGGAGCCTGAGTCACCGGAATAGGATCTGGAAACACTGGAGGTTCGGCGGTGGTCCATTGACTAGCTTTATCATACATCCTTTGTTGTTCACGTATGCCTGGTTCAAATATTTCTGCTGCTGGTTTCAGTTGTTTGCCGGATCATTAGCCATTGGGTTTTGACGTTCTTTCTTCCTCTGATCATACTCAGCTGCATCCTTACAAAATCTTCTAATGTGACCAAATTCACCACAAAAATGACAGCGCGATGGTGGCAAATTGGGATTTTCCGGTGCTGGTCCGGCCTGCCAGCAGTTTGCATTGTAGTTATTATTTCTCTGTCCTCTGTAATTTCGATAACCTTGTTGCTGGTTGTTTCTCATTTGTGGAGGTACATAGTGATTGGCTGGTGCCCTGGTTCCTGTATAATAGCATTGACAGTTGCTTGTCCCTGTACTTTGGCGTTATATGCGTAGTTTTCGGTGGTCTGTCCGGTAGTGTTGTAGATAGCACAAAACAACTGATTAAGTGCACAAGTGGCACTAGTATGGCCTGAATTTTTGCATGTGGTGCAGTACATCTGTCTGGTCGGGTCTTCTACATGATTTTTATTTGCCTTTAACCATTCCAAGTCTTCTGTAAATCCCCCAACCTTGTTTTCAAGTTGCAAAGCCATTGCGATCACGGCATCTAGCGTCATAGCTCCTACACAACGTATGATCATAATCTGTTTAAGTTGCGGAGTCAATCCATTGATAAACCATTGAGTAATAACGTCATCCGGTAGGTTGGCATGTGCTGGTGGTAACTGCCTCAAATGAGTCTTGAATAGAGTGGCGTATTCCTGTACTGTTTGATTTATCTTCTGTCTATTGTTTTGCAGGTAGTCAAAAATTTTGGCTGGATTCTTCTTTAGCCTGAATCTCTGCAAAAATGCATCCCGTACTGCTTCATAGGTGTCGAAATGGTTAATATCATATTCTATAAGCCATCTAGCTGCTTCGTTAACTAATGTCGACTGGAAAACAATAGCCTTATACGCCGGATCAGGTGGATGGTTGAGCACTGTGTAACTTATCTCAAATGTGCGTACATGAGCATCTGGGTCATCTCCTGGGAATCCACCAAATTTGGTGTACGTCACTCCTGTTGGAGTCGGCCTGGGAGGGCATAGTTGTTGTTGCTGTTGATGTTGCTGTTGTTGTTGTTGTTGTTGTTGTTGTTGTTGTTGTTGTTGTTGTTGTTGTTGTTGTGGTTGTTGCCCGTTCATCGTGCTGATGGTTGTATCGTGACTATCTTCTGCATCCCGGGGCTGAATATCTGAACTATCGGAATCTCTATCGTCGGTTGGTGCACTTTTCGGGTCGATAATTTTGTTCAGGATGTTTCAAATCTCAACTTCGAACAAGCTACTTTCCTGCTTGATGTCAAATGTAGGGAAGCTTACTCCCAATAGCAGTGACTGGGCTGAAGATTCACCAAAAAATGGTAAACCGTCACCGGAAAACTGTGATCTTTCAGCAATTGGTACCAGAGTAACACCGGAAGGTGTCGAATCTTCACCAAAACAAGGTGTTTTTTCTCCTTCACTAATTTCTTTGGCTAAGGTGTTTCTAGTCGTAAACAAATTTGAATCTTTACCCAATGTTGTTAAACTAACTTCAAGCTGCGTCCTGGTAGATTCTGGAGTTACTATATCTTCGACAGACTGTGCCGAAATCGTACCGAAATTTACCGGAGGCGTAGCACGTTCCACCGGAATATGACCAGAATCACTACTAACGTTCTTTACTTTCTTGATGACTGGGTTGACCTAGCTGTACTTCTACCTCCCGGAGTCGTCCTTAGCAAATTAAGTACCTCAGGCTGGCGGTTCTTTGGATACGTTTCACCGGATCGAGTAACTGGCATGTATCATCTTTTGTACTAATCGCGTACTATTACTGTCGATTTACAATTTACATTCACGTTTCCACAACTGGTTTGCAACAATCTGATCTGTTGCCACCTTCCCACAGACGGCGCCAATGTTAAACGCTGTTATTCTAACTGTCACAAGTGCATTTAAGCGGTTCTTGGGAGTGGAAGGGGTCTGTTAGACAGAGGCCCTATACTTAGTTCCCAAACTAACCACTTACACACAGCAATATACTGATGTTGAGAGCTCTATCAAGATTCTGTTGTACTTAGACATTACAGTTCACGGTTTAGCTCAGCCAACGTATGCCACATACACTAAGGGGCTATATTGCATCTACACATAAACTTACTGAAAATACCAGAGACAAGAGTAATCGTTCAACCTTTACCGAATGGGTACCACAATCCGACCAATGTCCGAAGACACAGAGAATCCGAGTGTTCAGATACACCGTACTAAAGGTTCAGTATGCAACCCAAGAAATCCTATTGTAGCTTAAACTTGTCATATGAACCTGGACCTCGATACTAAAGACAACTTAATACAACCCGAATACCAGAAGCGCTACCATAACTGCACAGACTTCGCCACACAACTGGCAGAATATTCCCAGAACGAGTACTACCGCAATACACGAGCTTAACACAACAATCGCAATAAGGATTTGTAGAGGATTCACTTCAGACAACAGACCGAGTTATCTACTGGATGTAGATGATACTCACAACCACAATGGATACCAATAGACAACAGACAAGACGAGACACAGATACACACAGAATACTCAGAAATTAGACAAGATACTCTAAATTAACTAGCTCGACACACAGTAACGCTACAGACAAATCACCCAGACAGATAGTCTGGTGATCTCTCGAATGTCACTGAGCATCTCTTTTCATTGCTTTATAAAAGAATACAACGTGTCTGCGTAACAACCTTTTGCACGTGTGAAACAAGATTTCAGTTATACACTTCCAATCCGACGGCCGATAACATCATCAAGTATCTTTCAGTAAGACAGGAGCTAAGATTATGGACAGTAGCAACAGCATTGTTGGGACTCGCATAAGGAGGAACAACCTGTATGAGTTGTGTGCTCTTACAGCCACTACAAACATGGGCACAAGTAAGCTATGGCATGAGAGATTCGGCCACATTGGATACCCTATACTGAAGGAGATGCATCGTAGAGGTATGGTTGCACACCTACCATTGATTGCAGAAATGAAGGAACCATGTGAAGCTTGCATGATGGGCAAGCAACAGAGGAAGGTGTTTCCACAAGAAAGCAAGAACAGGGCAAGCTATCCTCTAGAGTTGGTGCATGCTGACTTGTGCGGAAAAATGCCTACACAGGCCTTGGGCGGATATTCCTACTTCATGTTACTTGTCGACGACTATAGCAGGAAGATGTGGGTGTACTTCCTTCGCTATAAGGCTCAAGCTTTTGGTAAGTTTAAAGAATGGCTTTAGCTTGTTGAAACTAAAACAAGGAAGAAGACGAAGAAATTCAGGACAGATGGTGGTGGTGAGTTCGCATCAATAGAGTTTGAAGATTTCTGCAAAAGTAAGGGAATCAAGCATCAACTCACAGTGGCACATAGTCCTCAACGGAAGTGTTGCAGAACATCGGAATCAAACCATCATGGAGATGGCAAGGTGCATGTTGAAAGGAAAGGGTTTGCCTAATCAATTTTGGGCAGAGGTTGTCAACACTGCTGTCTACATCTTGAATCGAAGCTACACCAAGGCACTTGATGGAAAGACTCCACAAGAAGCCTACACTGGTAAAAAGTCTTTTGTTTCCCATTTCAAAGTATTTGGAAGTGAATGTTATGTACATGTTCCAGATAGGGAGAGAAACAAGCTTCAACCAAAAAGCATCAAATGTATCTTCCCAGGGAACACTGAAGATAAGAAGGCTTATAAGCTTTATGACCCTGAAGCTAAGAAGATCATGGCGAGTCGTGATGTGGTGTTTAAGGAGGAGCAACCACATGTAGTGGAGGAGGAAAAGAGAGCTTCCACTTTATCATCAGGCAAAGGGGCAATCCACTATGAACCTGGCCCAAGAGCTATCCCTTCTACACAAGAGAAGGAAGCATCATCTTCAGATGATGAGTCTGAAAGTCACCAACCTGCCGACACCCAAAAGGAAAAGCCATTGCCATGTTGGGTGAGGAAGCTCTATGATTCTGCAAACCCCATCCCAAAGTCATTAGAACAGGTTGCAGATGGACCGAGGCGATCACAGAGAATAGAGGAACAGAGACGAGCAAGCACCCATATTGTAAACACAACCTTGATGGCTGATCTCATTCAAGAAGAAGTGAAAGAACCAACCAATGTGGAAGAGGCACTCCATGATCCGAATTGGAGGGCTTCCATGCAAACTGAATACAACAATATCATGAAGAATGGAACTTGGGAGCTAGTTGATCGACCCCCTAAGCGTAAAGTCTCACAAGCTGAAGAAGGCATTATATGGGCTAAAACAAGCCCCTAGAGCATGGTACCAGTGGATAGATAAGTATCTCTTAGATCTAGGGTTCAAAAGATGTGCTTCTGATGCTAACTTGTATGTTCTAAAGAAAGGAGGGAAGACAATTGTGCTTGTACTCTATGTAGATGACCTTGTGATTACAGGAAATGATGATGCTCTTCTTCAACAAACAAAAGATGCCCTGAGTTCAGAATTTGAAATGACAGACTTGGGCTTAATGCATTATTGCTTAGGTCTTGAAGTTTGGCAAGAATCAGGGAAGATTTCCATCTCTCAACAAAATTATGCAAGGCAGATATTGAATGCATTTCGACATGGAGATTGCAAGGAAATTTCTACACCTATGGAGGTCAACACAAAATTATCTATTGAAGATACTTCACCTCTAGTGGATATTGGAAGATACAGGAAATTAGTTAGAAGTCTCATCTACTTGTGCAATAGCAGACCAGACATCTCTTATGTTGTTGGAGTAGTAAGCAGGTTCTCGAATAAGTTCATTGGAAGGCAAGCATGTGGATACTCAGGTATGTGAAAGGAAATACTGATTATGGTATTCTTTATGAAGAAGGATCATCTCTGGTCGGATACTGTGACTCAGATTGGGTAGGAGATATTGATATCAGAAAGTCAGTTTCTGGATATTGCTTTTCTTTAGGATCAGGGATTTTCTCTTGGACTAGTAAGAAGCAACCGACTGTAGCATTATCTTCTACTGAAGCTGAGTACAAAGTTGCATGTGTTGCAGCATGTGAAGCAGTATGGTTGAGGAGGATCCTATGGCACATTGGAATACAAAGACAGGAGGCTACAGAGTTGAAGTGTGACAACCAAAGTCGCATGGCCATCGCCAAAAATCCTATTTTCCATGCACGTACCAAGCACATAGAAATTCAGTATCACTATGTGTGTGAGTTGATTGAGGACGGGGTCGTGGAGATAAGCTATTGTCCTACTGAAGAAAATGGAGCACACATCTTCACCAAGGCTCTTGGGAGAGGGCAACTTCTTCGACACTTTCCAAAGCTTGGGACTGGACCAAGGAGGTAATTCACCATCGGGTGGACATTGAGGGGGGGTTTTAAATATGCTCAATACTCCACCCTCATGTGACCATAAATGATCCATGGTTCTCTAAGTTGTAAGGCTCCCATTATGAGGAGAAGCCATTATGAGAGCCCGGATATTTGTGGAACCTTAACTTCCAAGTTAGATGAGGTCTATGTGTGACCATTGATGATTGTAGATGATCTTTGTGAGCCTAGCCGTTAGATTAGGTAGGGCATAAACTTCCAAGCCATTGGGTTGCCATTTAAGGTGAAAATAAAGGCCTTGTGGCATCATGCAGTTTCCCCATAGAACCTTAATGGGGGGAGTGCAGAGGGGGGCTTGCCCCCTTCTGCGGGGTCCAGGGGGGCTATCCCCCCGGCCCGTAGGGCCGAGATGATAGGACTTCTGGTCGTGGAGATATTGTCGGATCGTATATTTTACCGACTATTTTGTATCTCCCGACTACATTTATCTATACCGAACCACCTTTTAAAAGCTATATAAGCACGGCCCAGGTTGAGTTTTACATAGCATTGCACACTAGTAAGCCCTTCATCTAGAGTTTGTCTAAATCGCCATCTAAGCTCCACAGTGGGAGCGCACGGGTAGACAACACCATCATTGTAACTGCATTACGCTCGGCAATCTGAGAATTTGAGTTCTCTATCTCTCAGTCTGTGTCTATCTTTGTCTGCGTTTTTCTCTCAACTCTGTCTACAGGTCTATTCTGCTGTGCTGTTATTTTCTTACACTATAATGTTCACTCTGATATATGTCAGGGACACTTCATTGAGCTGTACTAGATTTATCTACTGAGAGTGATGGCACATTTGTTTCTTGTACATTTCTTGTACATTGCTTTTATGTAATAGAAGAAGAAGAAGGAGATCATTCTTCCTTGCCTCAATTTTGTGTGTGTGCTTCTCCTTGATTGTGAGATTGTGTGTGTGAGATATCTTCCTTATCTTCTTCCTTGTGACATGGTATTAGAGCCAGGTTGGCTGTAGAGATCTCGTGGAGAAGGCCGATGGTGAAGAGTACGCGAGAAGGCATGGAGAAAGTGCAATTCACAAATGACCTCAGATTGCTATGAAAATTGGTGTGAAGGTAGAAGACCTCAAAATATTTTCAGGGGTTATCCCTTTAGGGTCACTAGTTTTTGTCATATCAGAGTTCCGGAGCCATCTCGACCTCCGTTTCGAGGCCGCAAGGTGGGTCCCATAGAAAAACCAGGTAAGTTTGCAAAACTATAACTTTCTCGTGTTCCACGAAACTCATACATTCCAGATCCAGAATTTCAAGTGATTCTGTGTACTGTTGATACACGAAAACTGTGTTTTTCTGAGATCGAACTATCACGTCATAGTGCAACAGTGTTCAAGCAGAAGTGCTACTTGTAGTGTTTTGCAGTGTTATGACTTACTATAGAAATGCAAACGTAGATGGAATGAGTCAACTTATGAGCAATAAGCTGGACAAGAACAACTTCCATGGTTGGAGATTCAGAATGACAAATTTCCTGATGGGAAAGGAATCAAGGAGCACGAAAGGTAATGTATTGGCTATCTATTAGCATATAGGATAGCATGATTGGTCACATACAGGATGCCAAGACTCCGAAAGAGGCTTGGAACAATTTATTCACATTGTATAAGACCAATACAAAGGCACAAAAATTGCAACTCAAGAACGAGCTACATACATTGGAGAAGAAGGGCATGTTAGTAAGTGACTACACCCTGAAAATCAAAAGTGAATGTAGATGATGATGATAAGGTGGAAGTGTGCCTTCATGGTTTAGGAGCTGCATATAAGCAGTTCAGAACTTCTATACAGACTAGAGGAAATATTTCGAATTTTGCTAATTTGGTATCTATGCTGATTATTGAAGAAAAGAATCTTGATGAGGATTCAAACTCCCAAGGAAAGTCCAATTCTGAGCAGGCATTCTACTCTAGCAGAGGAAGAGGCAAAGGTAGAGGTTTCGAAAGTGGAAGAGGAAATAGTAACCAAGACCAGGGTCAACAACAGAATCATGCAGGAAGAAGAGTACAATTTCGAGGCAGGGGGAGCTAAAGAGGTCGCAGAATGTGCAGGTTTTGAAGACATTGATGGAGATTTAAGCGATTCTGAAAAGAGTCTCGATGAGGAACTTGGATCGCCCTCTGTGAAGACTCCAGGAGTTAGAAAGGCAGATGCAGATGATACAAGGAGAAGTGACCTAGGACCAAGAAGATCTGGGAGGATGCGGAATTTAGTGCAATGATTGACATATGATAGTTACATGGCTTGTCATTGTGCCTACATGACTACGGTAATACAAGATGCTGAACCTTCTTGTTTTGAAGATGCGATTGGAAATGCAAATTGGGAAAAAGCTATGGATGAGGAGATGGATGCACTTTATGAAAAAAAAACATGGAAGTTGGTTCCATTGCCATAAGGAAAGAAACCCATAGGTTGCAAGTGGGTTTACAAGGTAAAGCATAATGCTGATGGTAGCATAAGCAGGTATAAAGCAGATTGGTAGCAAAAGGATATGCACATACATATGGCATTGATTATGAGGAAACATTCAGCATTGTAGCTAAAATGTCTACTGTCAGAACACTTATTGCATTAGCTACAGCAAAAGGATGGACATTGCATCAAATGGATGTGAAGAATGCTTTCTTATATGGTGAGTTACAAGAAGAATTATACATGGACTAGCCACAATGATATGAAGATTCAAAGCATTCAGAATATGTTTGCAAGTTGCAAAAGGCTTTGTATGGGCTGAAGCAAGCACCTTGTGCATGGCATGCAAGGATTGTTGATTACTTAACCACCATTGGATTTTCTATGTGTGATGTAGATCATTCACTATATGCAAGGAAGGGTGGTGATGGCATCACAATTGTGGCTATTTATGTTGATGACTTGATTGTAGGTGGTGATAATGAAGAAAGCATTAAAGAGGTAAAGCAACTTCTTATGCAGGAATTCGACTATCTTGGGCATTGAGTTTATACATACAGAAGCAGGTGTATGGATGTCGCAAAGGCAATATGCCTTGAATATGCTGCAAAAGTATGGTATGGATGATTGTAAGCCAATTTCTATGCCATTAGATCAGAATTTGAAGTTGGATACTACATCAGGTGAAGCATTGGAAAATGCTACTATGTACAAGTAAATTTTGGGAAGTCTTATATATCTCACAATTACAAGGCCTAATCTAAGCTATACTGTTGGACTTGAAAGTTAGTTTATGCAGGTTCCCACGAAGCCACATTTGGATGCTCTGAGGTGCATGTTACACTTATGTGTTCCTCGCATAGCTTTGATGTGAACCTTTTCCCTATACATGGGCACTTTTTACTCTAGTGCTGGCTAGAGGTTTTTTCCCTGTGTTACCATATACTTAATACTCTTATATGTGGTGGTGCTTTGTACTTAAGGATATTATTCAGCTCTTACTTCAGTTCAGTCATCACCAATAGAGAGAGCTATTCCAGCCATTGTCTTCTCCGTGTGTCTTGCTGCATTTGTGCTCCTTGTTGGAGTTAGATGTCTGCGGAAGCACGCGAACAGCACAAGGAAGAAGAAGAAGCTTGGAGCACAACACACAATACTGAATGTATTACTAGAGAATGTACAAAGATAAGTAGCCCATTAGGGCAATAGGCGTATATACAAGCCAAGAAAAAAAAAACTCCTAAAGAGGGAAAAAAGTGCCCCGATGGTCTTAGTGTGTTCACACACATCACTACCTAAATATATCAACAAATCCCCCCTGGGAGTGATGCGGTGAACAAGGAGGTGGCACTCATGTATAAGGAAGTGCCAAGCTATGTGGAAATCACTCCACAAAAGGAAGTAAGCCCAAAGCTTTGCGGAAAGCTTCAAACTTCTCCCTAGGCAGAGCCTTCGTGAAAAGGTCTGCAATGTTCTCCTGCGTGGGCACATATGCCAAGCTGATCTCCCCAGCAGAGAACCTCTCCCTGACATAGTGCTTAGTGCGAGCATGGAACATAGGGTTCCTTGCAACTGCCAATGCGCTCTGATTGTCAGGTGCGAATCTTGTAGTAGGAGCAAAGGTTTCTTCATAGTCAATGCCATGTTGTTGCTTGTATCCTTTAGCTACTAATCTTGCCTTATATTTATCGAGAGTGCCATCAGACTTGTATTTGACTTTGTATATCCACTTGACTCCTATGACTTGATGGTTGGTTGGTTTGGGAACTAATGTCCAAGTCTTGTTCTTTGCTATTGCATCGAGTTCCTCTTTCATAGTTGTTTCCCACTCTATTTGGCCTTGAGCTTCTTTGTATTTGGATGGCTCTAGAATTTGCTGAATTTGATGCATTAGAGCATAATTAACATAATGACTTTGTTCGTGTTGGCGCTTATCAAGAAGCCTTTGAGATCAGCATGGTTGTTGTGAAGTACTTGCTTCTGAGTTGGAGTTTGGAAATACTGAGTCCCCCTCTGAAGTGTAGATAGGTGGACTAAGATTTGTACTTGATTATTTTCTTGAGTATGATGAAGCATCATTGAAGATCACATCCTTCGAAATGGTGATGGAGTGGTTTTCCATATCATATAGACGGTATGCCTTTGATTGGTCATTGTAGCCTATGAATATGTGTTTCTTGGACTTTGATTGTAACTTGTTTCTATCTTCTTTTGGTACATGGACAAAAGCTTCACTGCCAAAGACTCGAAAGTAATTCACATTTGGTTTTCTTCCATAGTATGCTTCGAAGGGTGTTTTGTTATGTAAAGCACTTTTAAATCCTCGTTAAGAATGTGAACGGCAGTATGCATGGCTTCTGCCCAGAACTTGTAGGGTAAATCCTTGTGATGAAGCATTGTTCGTGCCATTTCCATCACACTACGTATCTTCCTTTTAGCTACTCCATTTTGGGATGGAGTATGAGGCTGAGTGACTTGTCTTTTGATTCCTTTCTGTTGTAGAAAGTTATCAAAGACATGATTGATAAACTCACCACCTCCATCTGATCTGATATTTTTAACTTTAGTCGAAGCTTCATTCTCAGCTTCCTTGATCCAAGTTTGAAACTTAGAGAATGTGTCTGCCTTTGACTTCAAAAAGTACACCCAAATATAGCGAGAGTGGTTATCTACTAGAAGATAAAAGTAGAGGGATCCTCTCAAGGATGGGGTATTCATAGGTCCACATAAGTCCATGTGGATGAGGGCTAGTGGGTTCCTTGCTCGTGTTGAAGCTTCCTTGGGAACTGGGGCCCTGTGTTGCTTGCCTTGGGTGCAAGCTTGGCAGATATCAGTAAGTTGCCCGATCTTTGGCAATCCCTTCACAAGTTGGGATGAAGAGATTTTTGATAAGTAAAAAGTGTGGCCAAATCTCTGGTGCCACAAACTTGAGGTGGATTCTTTGGATACAAAGCAAGATAGTTTGTAGAGGCCCTTTTCTTCAATTCCTTGAGCAATGACATCCTTTGTATGGGGATCAACTACCTTAACTGAGGTGTTATCAAACCATACTTGTTTGTTCTGATCTGTAATGGCCTTGACAGAAAGTAGATTCATGCATAAATTTGGAACAAAAAGAACATTGGATAAAGACTTGCATTCCCCCTCGTCATTGGAAATTTGAACTTTCCCTTTTCCTTTGATGGGTAAACTTTTGTTGTTGCCAAGATAGACTTCTCCCGTGTGTTCTTTGAGTTCTTGAAAGGACTCCTTGTCTTTGCACATATGGGAGGTAGCTCCGCTATCAAAAAGAGTAATAGTGACTTAGGTATGACTTAGGTAACTTGTTAAGAAGTCTAATGGCCATGTCTTCACTAGAGTACCACATAGTGCTAATTTACGCTGGTAATCATCAAATTGGGTTATGACCTTGGTAATTGTGTCGTGTGGCCTAATGGTCAAATTATGAAACTCGGCCTCTAATGCATATATCTTCAAAGGGGTCTTGACTTCATACAAAGCGGCTAACATATCCCAAGCATCCTTGGACGTCTTGCAGGTAGTGATATGTCCTTTTGTCAATTCCTCACAGGCAAGTAACAGCTGACCTAAAGCTCTTTTGTCCTTGACATTCCACACATGCCAATTTTCTAAGTTGGTATCCCTATTGGGTTCGGGGTCTGAGCCATCTACTACCTCATGAAGAAGATTCATGTAGAGATAGGCGTGCATGACATCTTTACATAGAGTGTAATTTTGTCCATTGAGGCGTTCATCCTTCGGCATAAAAATAGGGGTGAAAGAGGGTAAGAAGTTAGCCATAGATGATGAGCTACCTTCACTTTTGGTCATTACAAAGCTTCGAGGGTAAAGTGTTTAGAAACACTATCAAAGATACTTGCCAAAAATACCGCTTCAAAATAATTGCAAAGCTTGGACACCACACTAAAAATTCTTGGGGGTGGGGGGGGGCTTAGAGTAGCCCTACACTTGTACAACACCAAGATAAGTCGACACGAGAGGAGGGCTTCGATTAGCCCGTTGTACACCAATGGAGCCTTATAGTAGGCTTAGAAACTTGAAGAAACTTGTGGGTGGGCTTAGACTAGCCTCCAACCCACAAGTATGCATGCACACACACACAACACTTTTTCTCTTATATGCTTGATGTACAATGAGGGAGGCACTTAGGGCCTTGAGTGTGCCAAAATAAAGTGGTGGTACCCTTTGAGAAGTAACCTCTTGCACGAATACAAAGTGTGCTTACAAGGTGGATACCCTTGGGGACTTGGAGTGTCTATGACCCAAGATTGGTGAGCTAAAACCCTTGGGAAAAGTACAAGAGGAAGAGTTTGAACAATTCAAAGTGTGTACCCTTAATGAGTACAATGATAGAGAGCCAATGTGAATTTACCAAATGATTTCACTATTGATAAAAGTGATGCATTTTCAACTAGCACAAAAGAACCTTTGAATATGGATTAGGTGAGTTATGCAGATCGAATGCATGCACCTAAAGCATTTCAATAGAGATTTTTCAATTTGTCAATAGTTATTGTCTGCTCATGACATCATCGATCATCACAGGAAAGCATCTGACTCTAGCGAAAAGAAGTAGAGAAAAGAAGCAGACAAAGTGGCAATAGTGAAAACGACAGAGAGAAAGTTTTAGCTTGAGGTGGTGCAATATCTCAAAATCAACAGCAGAAAGGTATGTCAAAGTTCGAGATATAGGAGGATGTGCATGCACCAACTCATGAGCATGCAGAACCACATGACTCACTGAACAAAGTTGGTCGCAAGTGCCGCCTAATGTGTGGTGCTGCGAATTCGCACTGCCAACCTTCTGATTCTTTTGGAATAAGCCAAGACCTCTGACAGTGGTTACACGTTTCAAGAATGTGCACATTCATCGGCCACGTTTTTAGTGCAGACTATTCAGTGTTTTGTTTTCAAAATTAGAGTGATAATACCGTCACCCGCATCAGAGTGATCCAGAAAGATCTCTCTGTCACTCTCTCTCTATCTCCTGCAGGTGGCTACGTGAAGATCGCTTTTAGAATGGGCCTCGTTACAAGAGCCGCGAATATCTGCACGTCCAATTATAGGAGTCCCGGCAGTCGGATCTTCTGTGACACGGCGATGGAGTCCTCATGAGCTCTCCTTCTCATCTCTGTGCATCTTTCCAAGGGAACAACTTGCGATTGATAGAGATTGGCACAGTTCAAGCCAGCGCCCGCTATCTTTACCATAAACCCATCCAGCTCCTTGATCGAGAGATACGTCCTCCCCTCTCTTTCAGCACACAATTCATTTTTCTTATCAGACCTTGCTTATCAGACCTTGCTGATGGTATTGCCTTCTTACGTTGCACGGGCCTCAGCGTCCATGGATGCGTCAAACTCGATAGCGACTGTGTGCGAGAGGTCTGAAGGTTTGTCAGACAAACCAAGCCATGCACCACTCTTGCTGTTGAAGACCTTCACGGAAGCGACTCGTCAGACGCACGGGCTACGAGTAGAAGACACCACCTGTCGTAGAAGCTTGCGAGCCCGCGATCTGCAAGGCCGATCCTAATACTTTAGCATCTCTCATAAGAGTGAGCTTCTACGCATCAGTAGAGAAGTCTGATATGAAGAAGCCCGTATGTGACCCGTGACAAGATCGGCCAGGCAAGGCAGAGATGAGGATCAGAGAGGAAGATAGACATAGCAAGGGTGCGGCTCGGAAGAGCGGTGAAAGGGGTTGAATGTCAGACAATCTTCAAATGTTGCAGACTGTGTGCGCTACACAAAGTCGACTAGAACAGTGGCTATGGAGTGGTGTGATGGAGCTTTCTGATCGATTACTACAGTGGCCAAAGAACTCGTGATTCTTGATCAAATGAAAAAGGACTTGAACGGTAATCAGCAGCTTCACAACAGACATATAAACGCTAGAGATTAAATTAGATTCGTATAGACACTCCCTATAGAGGGATGAACTATACTCGTAATGATCGAGAGAGGAGTAAATAGTGGTTATAATGATTTTATCGTTAGAGATATATCACTAATCTCAGTAAATCATGGATGAACAGTATAAATTACCAAAAAATTGGAATTAATGAGGATGGCAGGGTGGGAAATAGGAGTAGAAGGGTGGGAGGGTGGGCAAATGGGCAAAATTAATCCCAAAAGAGTAATAGTGATGGCAAAACCCTCTCTCAATGAGGAGGAAGCAAAGCCACCACCACTCAGGCACCACCACCACCAAAACGACCGCCAAACGCACCACCAAGACCTCCACCTAGCGCTCTGATACCATGTAGAGAGTACGCATGCAGAAGCAAAATGAAAAGTAAAGTACTCTCACAAAACAAAGAATGTGTGAGACACAAAATGAGTAGACCATGAAATGGGTAAACTCATGTGGATTAGAAATGAGCTTGCCAAGAGCATGGAATAGGCTCCTCAAGCTTCTAACCAAGTACAAAAGAGGGGAGAGGCCCTCCTTATATAGATTTGGGAGGGGCTCTCAAAAGTACATCATATGTGGGATAATTCTCCTGAAAGGAGAATGAATACAACTGGTAGAAGCACATGGCAAGGTACCCAAATACAAAGGAAATACAATATGAAATGGAAATAGACTAGAAATGGAGTGCCTCCTGGATACAAAATGGAGATGCACTCATGCGGATACAAATGTAGATGAAGTAGGGGCAATCATATCGTCAACAATATTTTCACTAAAGCACTTGGAGTAGAGAAGCTAAAGAAGTTTCGAAAGCATTGAGCTTGCAGGGGAGTGTTGAGATATCAAGCTCAACATGTGATGATCGAGGATGACATGTATCAATTTTTCATTTCTCTGACATGTATAATGGTCACACTGATATATGTCAGGGACACTTCCATTGAGTTGTACTAGATTTATCTACCGAGAGTGATGGCACATTTGTTTCTTGCAGGATCACTCATTCGTGGACATTAGGTTTTTCCTTATGTACTGGTCTTTATATATTGCACTTGTTGTATTATTGTTTTTTAGGTCCTCTCTTGTACATTCCTTTTATGTAATAGAAGAAGAAGAAGATCATTCTTCCTTGCCTCAAATATGTGTGTGTGCTTCTCCTTGATTTTGAGATTGTGAGTGTGAGCTCTCTTCCTTATTTTCTTCCTCGTGACAAGTTTTGCCCAAGGAGCTCTAGAGCCATCTAACTCAAGTTAACATGAATTAACTTGAATCTAGAGAGACTTAACTCAACTGGCGAGTACACCAACCACTAGTGGACTCTAGCGAAAGGTACTAAAGCAGTGGTTGAGATCACCCCAACACAATAGTTACATTTGTGGTCCTCATTGATTTGAGAATCTATATATACAGGCATAAGGTTGGGAGGAGAGTCATCTCTCTAGCACGTGGTGGTCGTAATTTGCCAGTCTCTTGCAAATATCACCTTATAAACTCTTTGATTGATGCAAGAGAAGTCTTAAGCAGTGTTTGTGTCTCTTTAGTTGAAAAATTAAAAATACTGCTCACTCCTACAAACACATATATGATTGGCATTGGAAACAACCTTATCAAGTGCTTAAGGAGATAACTTTATCCGTACACCTAGGGAACAACATGATGCAACAAAGAACCTTGGGTTGCAAAGACCCTGAACTACTAGAAGAAATACTTATAAGACAAGATTGGATGTATAAATTCAAAGTTACCCTAAATCTTGCTCAAGGATACATATCCGCTAAAGTAGGACATAGAGAAGTAAGTTTGCGCTACACAAAATTGATGCTCTAGTTGTAAGGAGTGGAGAATGACATGCCTGGGACTCACCTCCCAACCTATTTATAGCCCTTGCCTAATCACCATCTAGAGTTCTCTCTAAGGTCCCTCTACTCATCTGGCCATCATGAGTAGGCACCTCGTATGAACTCTCTGGCTTTTGGCCTTGGCTATCCCCCGAGCAAGGAACTTCTCGTTCCTCCAAGCATGTACATCTCTAGAATATAACACTCTCTCCCCCTTCTAAAGATCATTGTCCTCAATGATATAGAAGGAGCTATAAACCTGGGAATCAAAATCTGTGATTCCAAATAATAAGAGTAGAGTGTACTAGATGTCTAAAATACTAGATAATCAAAAAGTGGACAACTCGTCTCTCTGCTTTCTATCTAGCATTTCCATCCATAAATAGTAGTCCTTGCCTTGGGCATACTGTAGGAATCCCTCTGAGGCCCAATGAGTCCATATGTGCGCAGCATAAGTACTCGCAATATCCTCGGACTCCCTATGCCTAGACCTTGACCACTAAATTGTGACGGCTTGTCACCTGTAAAGACCTTGGCAGCTTGCCCTTGTCTCTGTGGAATACTCGCTGACATCTAGTCATATAGTATAATCGTTCAAAACCACTTACTCCACTAGAGTAATGCAAATTTCAAAACAATGTGATTATGTCCAACGCTCTGTGGAAGAATAATTAAAAGAAATGGAAATCTTTTCCAAGTAGTGTTTAATCTCTAAGCTCAAGTAAATCTGCTTGATTTACTCACTGTAATGAAATAAAACTCAAGAAAATCTCATCATGATCCAAACTATGAATCCAAGATGACAATCTATCAATGATCCAGACTATGGACCAAGATATCAATCTGTCAATGATCCAAACTATGGACCAAGATCTCGATGTGTCATATACAATAATCCAAACTATGGACCAAAAGCTCGATCTGTCACATATGATAATCCAAACTATGGATCAAAAGCTCGATCTGTCATATATAATATACAAATCATGGATCAAAATCTCAATCTATCATATATGATAATCCAAACTATGGATCAAAAGTTTGATCTGTCATATATAATATACAAACTATGGATCAAAATCTCGATCTATCATATATGATAATCCAAACTATGGATCAAAATATTTCCCATACAAAGTAAATCCTAATCCACTCTTTGGAATCAAATCCATCATGCCAAGTGAAGACGTGCTAAGAACGTATAGCAACTAGTGGAACTACCACCACCTTCTCAATAATATGCAAGATGTTCCAAGTGGATGAAACTTGTTTTATCCATGAGCACCATCTGATCATCACTATGATCAAATCATTCCTAACTAGGAATAAGTTGTCTCAAGTAAACTACTGTAATAATCTGGCACTCCCAGATATACTGAGGACCAAGAATAGAGTCGTTCCTATGACTCTATCACTCATAATTGTCTATAACATCAACTCATCTTGAGTTGAGAATTGAGAAACTATTTAGTAAATCAACTCAACTAGAGTTGTGAAGGATGCGGCTTGCATCAAATATCAACTCATGCATCTTGAATCAAATATTGACTCACAATAAATTGGAATTTATACAACTTGTATGAATCCAATTATTTGAAATGAGAACAACTAGCAAAGTTCTCCTGTTCCATGCTCTCATGGCACTATATATATTCTTGAAAATTTCGTGTTTGGTCTCACAAAATTTCAATTCAAAATTGAATCAAGTACTCATTCAAAAGTATAATTCTATCTCTGTTACACCTGCACTTAGGTGAGCCTAGAAACAATGCTGTTGCACTTTTAAAATATTTTGTAACTATGAAGGTAAATTCCAAAATCTTTGAATTTTGTATATGTTATAGGGTCTACACTGCAGTAGCATCTCCAACAAAAAGTTTTGAAATTGGAGCTTCCAATAGGAAAATATCATGTGCTCATCAGACACATGTACCACTCTTTGGAAAATCCTCGCCAGAGATTGCTCTGAGAAGAATAGATCATTTTTGATATATTTAGGTAGTCATGTGTGTGAACACACTAGAACCGCCGGGGCACTTTTTTCCCTCTTTAGGATGTTTTTTTTCCCTCGCCTTGTATATACGCCTATTGCCCTAATGGGCTACTTATCTTTGTACATTCTCTAGTAATACATTCAGTATTGTGTGTTGTGCTCCAAGCTTCTTCTTCTTCCTTGTGCTGTTCGTGTGCTTCGGTAGACGTCTAACTCCAACAATTGGTATCAGAGCAGGTCGTTGCTTCATCTAGGGTGCCGTCGACACTCCTCGGTTTGTAGTCTCAGAATCATACAAATTTTGGTGAGCATACTCAAGGTATTTCCGAGATCAAAACGGCTTCGCTTTGTGGTGCCGAAATCGCGATCTGAGCTCATTTCGGCCTCCGAATGCACTATCACAGTGCTTGTGCAGGCTATTTCGTCTTTTTTGTGCCAAAGGTATATACCTGTTTCTATTCGCCAGTATAAGCGTCTTGAAGTCTACTACAGGTTTAGCAGAACTCGTCTGGGCAGTTCCGTTCAACTTTTTGAGATACAGGCAATTTTCTGCATCAAGGTATTTTAGTCACCGGCCAAGAAGGCCATTGGCACTAAGTGGGATACAAGCTGAAGCGTAAACCTGATGGTACAGTTGACATGTATAAGGCTAGGCTTGTTGCAAAGGGTTATGCCCAGGAAAGAGGCATTGATTTTGATGAGACCTTTGCACCTACATGCCGTATGACTACTGTTCGGAGCATTTGTGCACTTGCAACCCATCATGGTTGGAATGTACATCAGTTGGACATTAAAACAGCATTTCTGAATGGTGACTTGCATGAAGAAGTGTATGTTTTTCAGCCCCGTGGCTTTGTGTAGAAAGGGCATGAAAACCAGGTGTGCAGGTTAAAGAAGGCATTATATGGTTTAAAGCAAGCACCACGTGCTTGGTATGAGAAGATACATGCCTATCTGGTTGCACATGGTTTTGAGAACAGTCCAACTGAAAGGACCTTATATGTTAAGCGTGCTAATGATGTGCTTCTGATCATTGTTGTCTATGTTGACGACATGTTGCTCACTGGTCCTATTGAGAAGCATATTGCTGATTTCAAGGCGATTTGCATTCCTCATTTGAGATGTCTGATTTGGGGCATTTGCATCACTATTTGGGCATTCAGTTTATGCAAGTTGATGGTGGAATGGCTTTGTGTCAAACAAAATATATTGACACATTATTGCAGCGTTTTGGCCTTGACGACTGTAAGCCTATTGCCACTCCTATGGAGACTGGTTTATGATTGAGTCTTCATGATGCTGGAGATGCATTTGATGTTGTTCTCTATCAGCAGGTTGTTGGATGCTTGATTTACTTATGCATTACTCGGCCAGATATTCAGTTTGCTGTCTCACAGATGAGCAGATTTATGCATTGCCCAGGAGTCACGCATTGGAAGGCGGTTAAGCGCATCTTTCGCTACTTGAGTGGTACTCGACTACTTGGGTTGTTTTATCCCATTGGCAGTTGCGAGGAACCCTATGTTCCATGCTCGCACTAAGCACATTGAGGTGCATTATCACTATGTCAGGGAGAGGTTCTCTGCTGGGGAGATCATCTTGGCATATGTGCCCACGTCGAAGAACATAGGAGACCTTTTCACGAAGGCTCTGCCTAGGGAGAAGTTTGAAGCTTTCCGCAAAGCTTTGGGCTTACTTCCTTTTGTGGAGTGATTTCCACATAGCTTGGCACTTCCTTATACATGAGTGCCACCTCCTTGTTCACTGCATCACTCCCAGGGGGGATTTGTTGATATATTTAGGTAGTGATGTGTGTGAACACACTAGGACTGCCGGGGCACTTTTTTCCCTCTTTAGGAGTTTTTTTTCCTCCGCCTTGTATATATGCCTATTGCCCTAATGGGCTACTTATCTTTGTACATTCTCTATTAATACATTCAGTATTGTGTGTTGTGCTCCAAGCTTCTTCTTCTTCCTTGTGTTGTTCGTGTGCTTCCGCAGACGTCTAACTCCAACACCTTTGACCTATCGTGATGTCCAATTTCTTCCAAATTTTAATAGCATATAGATACGACTATCTAATTGTACTGATATAAGTTTCATAGTATTTGGACATTTGGATCTTTCACAATGACCAAAATACTAAGCCTCTATACCTACAAAATTTTAAAAATTTGCAGAGGCTAACTTTTACTCTTTTCTTTATATCTCCTAAATGGAGACAAATTTCAACCTGACATTTTATACGCACTATCTGGAGGTGTTTACCTAATGTTAGAAACAAAAATCACTCAATTTAAATAAATGAGCTAAGAGAACCAATCAACCTCTAGTTGACATGGTCTCTGATCATTTCATAAATTCCAAAGGCTACACTTTCATGTGCAGAGATCTTTTGACTTATCAAATGATCTTCAAAAATCATGAAACTTGGTATGCACAAAGTGCATCTATCAAGCTATCATTTCAAACAAAAATAATTCCAATTCGATATACCAATTAAGAGAAATGCCCTTTGTAACAGGCCTATGCCACTTGTTTCAGGCCTCTACCTCTACTAGCAGCACTTTTAGTGAAGAGCTCATTTGACTTATCTAAAAGTCTCCAAATTAATTGAAAATTGGTCAGCTTAAAGACAAGTTTAGGAGCTAATAGTCCTAAAAATTTCAATAAATTTGGGCATTCCCTCAAAGAGTAGCATCCAAATCTCTGTGAGGCTGGCAGCTCACTAACTATTTGCTCGATCATTTTTTTCCAAACTTAAAAATGATGCGACATGTTAATCCTTATGATTAAACAAAATAATTCATTACCTTGGATGGATTATGACATGGAGACATATCCTTGCCTATAATGATCATCTAGATCAATGCAAACCAAATAATCATCCAAATCGTCTCGTTGAAAAAAATCAACTCTTCACATAGTATCCACCTTTTAGTGAAAGTTAATTCTATGGACGTCATTCTATTCCTTGTGCTTCTTGCACATTCATTAATCTCATCGCAACCAATCACATACAAGCACTTAATACTGGTATTGATGATCATAACTATAGCACTCTTGTGCTGACTCAGGATAAATGTCTATATCAAATAAATACATAGACTCGCATGAAAACAATTTATGTGCTCATGCGTTACTAGTCAAAAAACACATCTTAGTTGCTCTTGATGCATATACCTTGCCGTTTACTTTCTTAAGGCAAAATTATCCTATGCATGCTAGTTGTATCACACATCTCATGCTCACCCTAACTCATCATGGTGATACATAAAAGTGATCTTCTATAAACAGAAAATGCATCATGCATTTTACTTTCTAGCAATCATATCATCTATGTATGCATGCATTCACTCATGCGTATTCTTCTCTACTTCAATCAATTTATATGCTTTTAACTATGTAGACGTAAAAATTCCTCTCTCACACAACACAACATCACTCTAGTTCTCACATGGCATATAACGCCATGTGGCTATAAAATTTTCGGCAGCATTTTGCCAGGAAAATGAAGCCTGAAAAAAAATAATAATGGTCTTTACAATGATAGGCATCAACTTAGTGGTTGGAAAACCACGCTCTTTACTCCAGAAACCTGCAAATAACAAACTTTTCCAAAATGTGATGTTGGGCACTACACGCCCTCATAACAATGTCTTTTTTTTTGTTTTTGTTTTTGCTTTAAATACCTGCAAAAGATTCTAAAACACACAAACAAGATTTGTGCATGCTTTTATGAATCAACATAAGTTAGTGTAACTTCGTGTGCATAGATAAATTCATGTAAAAACTATCTTTCATGCACCTTCCAATGTTGATTTCATAAAACTGGAAGAAAATATAATGCAAAATTATAAACTTTGATGCGAGAGGTAGTCAAATGAATTTATTAGAAAGCAAAATTATGATGCAAATGTATGAAAAACAATTATTTCCTATCCAAAATGGTTTAAAATATTATTAGAAACTCCTAATTATCATAATTGGACGCTCAATTTACTAAAAAAAAAAGGCTCTCGCTAGTCAACAGCCATCTAAAAGCTTGTGCAGAGATGGCTTCCAATGGTCAAAATATGGATTATGAGTAGTCAAAAGAAAGTCTTTTGTAGAATCTATACCAAGTTGAATTACTTGATTTGGAGCTTCCATTAGGAAGTTATGGCCAAAACAATGAAGCTAGGTGAGTGGGCAGCATGCCTCTTTGAAGAGATATGCAGATAATTAAATGCTCTCTACATGTGGTTTTTAATTATCCAATGATAGCTTCCAACCACTCATTTGAAAGCCCTTGAAGTCTACTTTTTATCCCAAGTGGAATCATCCAATTTGGATACCATATGAGAGAGTTATTGCCATTTTAGTAAAGGTAAGTATGCTAACCTTACTATTTTTTTCTTTTTCTTTACTCTTCTCTCTCTTTCTATTCTTTTCCTTCTCTCTCTAATGTTCATTTTAATCTTCTCTCTTCCTCTTTGTTCATCCATTTCTTGCTCCTTCATATTCTTTTATTTCTTTCTCTCTACCTCTCTTCTTCTATCTCTTTTTCTCTACCTTCTTTTTTTTCTCTTCTCTTTCTCTATGTCTCTCTCTCCATCTCTTTCTTTTTTTTCTCTCTCTTAGCTTCTCTCTTTCTATCTCTCTCTTTTCTCCTTCTTCTCTTTCTCTTTCTTTCTCTTTCTTCTTCTCTTGTTCCTTTCTCTTTCTTTCTTTCTCCTTCTTCTCTTTCTCTTTCCTTCTCTTTCCCTCTCTTTCTCTTTCTTTCTCTCTACCTTTCTCTTTCTCTCTCTTCATTCTCTTCTTCTCTCTCTATCTTCTTTCATTCTTCATCTCTTTCTTTCTTTATTCCTCTCTTTTTTTGTTCATTGCACGCAGAAAGAGTTTGGATATAGTATTATGTATGCGCAAGAGATTCATCAAGTAAGCTTGGTCGATTGGTTAGAGCACTTACCTCTCAGCCATATAATACGATCATATACACGTATATATATATATATATACATATGAGTATTGATTTGTCATTACTTCAAGTATATTGAATTATTTACAAAACTAATGTACATATGTTTAAAGAACTTTTCTTCTTGAACCTTCACTTCACTTCATGAAGTTGGACTTCAATCTTTTCTTCATATCTTTATTTCTAGGCTTCATATAATCACTAATTGTTGATTGTCCTGCTCCAACAGCTCCCCCTCAATCATCAATTGTGATTACCTGCATCTTCTTTATTCCTGCCATATCTTTAAACCTCTGCAACTTTGGTCCATCCAAACTCTTTGTCATCATATCTACAAGTTGATCTTTTATAGGGGTATGCATAACTTCTATTTCTTTATCAACAACTTTCTCTCTCAAAAAATGATACTGAATCTCAATATGTTTAGTTCTAGCATGGAATACAGGATTTGCTGCCAAATATAAAGAACTCATATTGTCGCCACAAATGATAGGAGTACTCTGAACAATATCAAAACTCTTCATAAGAGTCTTTAACCATATTACTTCCTTTGTAGCTTCTACCATGCCTTTGTATTATGCTTCTGTAGATGATAAAGCAATTGTATGTTGCTTCTTAGAGCACCATGAAATTAGCTTATCTCCCACATAACACAAACATCCATGTGTTGATCTTCTATCATCATAATTACCTACCCAATCTGAATCACTGTATATTTTGACTCTTGTATCTGAAGTAAATCCATAATACAAACCTTCTGTAAGTGTGCCCTTGATGTACCTAATTACTTTGTCCTGCAATCCAATGTTCCTTTCTAGGACAATGCATGAATTGAGATAGAACTCCAACTGCATATGATAAGTCAGGTCTTATTAATGTAGCCTAAATCAGGCTACCCACCAAACTCTGATAAAGCTTCATATCTTTGAATTCTTCTCCTCCATATCTACTCAATCTATGATTTACTTCCATTGGAGTTGGTGCTATCCTGCAATCTTCCATTTTAAATTTGGTTAGCAAACTTTTCAGATACCTTTCTTGAGTTACATATACTCCATGTTGAGTATATGAAATCTCCATTCCCAAAAAGAATGACAAATTTCCCAAATCACTGATTTTGAATTCTTTTTCCATCTGCTTCTTAATCATGTGTATACCTTTGTCATCTGTTCCTGTAAGTATTATGTCATCAACATAAATACAAACATAAATAAATCCATCCTCACTTGCTTTGATTAACAAGGTACTATCTTCCTTTGATGCTTGAAATCCAAGTTCCTTTAAGAACTTACAAGCCTATAATTCCATGCCATTGGGACCTGCTTTAATCCATACAAAGCTCTCTTGAGCTTACACACATAACTTGGATACACTTGATCTTTGAAACCATCTGGTTGTTCCATGTAGACTTCATCTGAAATATAACCATTAAAAAATGCATTCTTCACATCTAATTGAGATAATTTCCAACCTTTGCAAGAAGCAATTGCTATGAGAGTCCTTATGGTTGTCATCTTTGCAACAGGACTATAAGTTTCATCATAGTCCACACCATATGTCTGTGCATATCCCTTTACAACAAGCCTGGCTTTGTACCTAGATACACTTCCATCTGCAAACCTTTTTGTTTTGTAGACCCATTTACATCCAATGATCTTCTGACTATTTGGTTTAGGAACCAAATCCCAAGTCTCATTTTCCATCAATGCATCATATTCCTCTTGCATAGCTTTTTCCCAATTCTTCTTTCCTTTGGCTTCATCTTATGTGGATGGATCTTCATCTGCTTTTAACATGTAAGCATAATCTTTAGTAGTCAAGAATGAAGTATCATAGCTATACCTTGTAGGTTGCCATTTGTGCCTTGATGACCTTCTGAGTTCTCCACTTCTTGAAGTTTCTGGTTCATCATGTTCTGGATCAAACCTTGGCACTTCTTCAACTTCAACCTGTACTTCATTATTCTCCTCTTCATCAAATATCTGAACCTTTGATTTACCTTTCTTTTGATTCACAACTTCTTCAACATCTGCATGAACATTAAGTGTACCTGCATACCAACTACCTTGCTCATCAAATGTAACATCGTTAGACACAAGGAATTGCTTTGTGGATGGACTCCACAACCTATAACCCATCTGCTTGTCATCATAGCCAATGAATACATACTTCTCTGCTTTAGGTTCCAATTTATGCCTCAATTGAGATGGCACATATGCATATGCCAAGCATCCAAATATTTTACAATGATCCAAGGTAGGTCTCTTACCCCACCAAGCTTCATATGGTGTCATACCCTACAAATCTTTACATGGTAACCTATTGACCAAATATGTGGCTATGTTTACAGCCTCAACCCACAAATAATTAGGACAATTTTTCTCCTTCATCATTGATCTTGCAAACTCAACAAGAGTTCTATTTCTTCTCTCTGCTAACCCATTTTGTTGAGGAGAGTACCTGCAAGTAACCTCTCTCTTTATACATGCATTCCACAAATAATACTCTCTCTTTATAAGTAAACGCATTAGAGAAATACTCTCCCCCTCCATCTGATCTTAACCTCTTCAATTTTTGACCTGTAATTCTTTCTGCATATGCATGATAGTGTTTAAATGTATTAAACACTTCTGAATTGTCTTTGATCACATAGATTGTGATCCACCTGGTAGCATCATCAACATATATGACATAATATCTTGAACCATTTATAATGAAGTCCTTTGAAGGACCCCACACATCTGTATGTACCAATTCAAGTCTTTCTGAATACATAAAACCATACTTATTATATGATTGCTTATGACCCTTACCTAACTAACATGCTTCACATCTGTATCTCATGTGTTGACCTGCAACATTAGGCAATCCAAGCACTGAACCATTGTTAACCATATCTTTAATACCTCTTTCATTGAAATGTCCAAGTCTTTTGTGCCAAAGATCTAATTTAGAGATCTTATGTCCTCCATAAGTGAACAAGGCATGACCAACATTACCTTGAATCTTCAATGTGAACAATCTTCCTTCTTTCTTTCCTGTAACAATTTATTTATACCCTTGACTAGGGTCTTCAACATAAACTCCATCATTAGTGAACGTTACCTCATATCCTTTTTCCACAATTTGTCTTACACTAATCAAGTTCTTTGGAATTGTAGGAACATACAGAACCTTACTAAAGAGAGTACTTCCATCTTTGGCTTTAACTGAACCAATTGACTTTACTTTGTGCTTTGTATTATCACCTGTTTGAACTGTGTGATTGATTGCCTTATGATCTAGATCAGTCATCAAATCAATGTTTCCACTCAGATGATTGCTACATCCTGAGTCAATATAAAATACTCTCATGTCTTCATGTGAGGCTTCACATGTTGCATTCACAATAAGAGTTGAATCTTCTTTATGATCTGATGCATAATTATAGTAGGTGTTATTGTAGGATTGATTTTGGAAGTTTCTTCCTCCACTCCTTCCAAAAGAATTCCTACCACCTCTACCTCTGAAGTTTCCTCTCTGATATCTGCCACCTCTTCCTCTTTGATTAAAATTCTGATTAAAATTACCATTGCTTTGATTGTTATGCCAACAATCATGAGATAGATGATTGGTCTTACCACATATCCAACAAGATCTGACATTATCTTTGTTATTTCAGCCTCTTCCTCTACTTCTGCCACTTCCTCTTCCTCTTAGGAAGTTTGCTTGACTTGGAGTACCTTCATCTTCAATTGATTGTTGCTTTCCTTTGCTAGCTTTCTTCTTGTCTTTAGAATACATTGCATGACCTACACTCTTATCAACATCTCCTTTGATATCATTCTCAAAAGTTAGCATATGTCCTAACAATTGATCCAAATCAGGAGTGAAATGATCTAATGAAAGTTCTGTAGACAAAATAAAAGGCTTCCAATTCTCATCTCCTCTTGGCCCTGTGAGAATTTGTCTTACCAACTTATCTTCTTCAATATCTTCATCAACTGCACCTAAAGAATCAGCAATGTCTTTCATCTTTGTCACTTAATCAGATATTGACTATGAAGCCTTCTTCTTAAATGTAATAAACTCTGCCCATACTGAAGCTTTCCTTGATTTGGTTGCATTTTGAAAATGCTCTTCCAAAGCATTCCATATGTCACTTGCACTTTCAAGTCCTTTGATATGAGGAAGCAAATAATCATTCACTGCCATGTAGATTATGCTCCTTGCTTGAGCATCCTTCTTCATCCAAATCTTTATATCTGCAAGCTCCTCCCTAGTTGGAACACTAGGATCTTTGAACTCTGGCTTTTCTTCCTCTCCTATGATGTATCCCATCAGATCTTTGCTCATAAGATGAGCTTCCATTCTCATAGACCAAGTTGGATAGTTCTCTCTATCCAACTTCTCAATTTGGAGACTATCTCCCATCCTTTCTTCACCTATACTATCAAATCTTTAATCCTTACAAGGAATGAATGTACCTTAGCTTCAAATGTTGCTACTTCTGATCCTTTTGATATCCTTTATGTGTCTTCCTTCAGTCTTTCTTCCACTCTTTATCCTTTTGAACCTTCAAGGTGTGAAATTTGTATGTTAGACCATCTCTATATCAAGAATAACTTTAAACTTCAACCAATTTTGGAAGACAAGCACCAAACTGACAAGATTTTAGCTAACTGTGGAAAAAGTCATTTCACAGAAAAGTCTGTTGCACATTATTGACTGATTGATTAATCATTTGTGTAAAGTTTCTAATGAAACTTTGTAGAATGTGTCGCCTAGAGTTTGTGCACCTCCTCCAAGTTAAAACACTTCAAAAGCTTAAGTAGATTATGAGAAATGATCCAAACAATCTACCTATGTCTGAAACTACCTTCTTGTAGAGTCGACTTTGACACTTGCAACTTCTAACACATGGTTCTCCCAAACTAGAACCCGTTTAAGCAAATGCTTTTAGCCATAGATGGCTTACCTTCAAACTTAGATTTTGACTCCTCATTTGTGAAAACTTTACACTGTGCACTGAGAACTGACCATTTCTTTGACCATCGGGATTGCGCCTATTTCAGAAGACACTCAACACTTCCTCACATATAGATGTTCCTACACAAAATTCTCTCAGCCTGTTTGTAATTAGACTCTTAAAATTTAACCATAGATAGATTAACTATGGAATTAGATGTGTACAAAAGGATTTCTGATAGAATCAAACACAGAAGGAGAACTAGAGAAAAGATCGACGCGCAATTCTCTGAACATTCTTTCTATTCAACTCTTCATACATATGATGGATGATACACACAATACTCATCATCTATTCATCTCTTTTCATCTATACTTCATCTCTCACTCCTAATACGATCATATACACGTATATATATATATATATATATATATATATATATATATATATATATATATATATATATATATATATATATATATATATATATATATATATATGAGTATTGATTCGTCATTACTTCAAGTATATTGAAGTATTTACAAAACTAATGTACATATGTTTAAAGAACTTTTCTTCCTAAACCTTCACTTCACTTCATGAAGTTGGACTTCAATCTTTTCTTCATATCTTTATTTCTAGGCTTCATTGTTGATTGTCCTGCTCCAACATATTTATTATAGATAGATCCATCATTTTGTGCAGTGCCAAGGCATCGATTGTGGCCCAAATTTTGGGAGGAACTTCAAAAGGATACCATCAATAATCAGTGGCTCAATTTTCCATTGTCACCAAGACTGCCACATAATTACTTGACTACATAGGATTATATGGCCAGAACGATAGAATTTTGGCTATCTAGTCATGCTCACGTGCCAGATTTGTTAGACTCAAGAAATGATGTGCATAAGATGGTTGAACTGCACCCTAAGAGGGAGGACTAGGAAGTAATCCTTAACCATGGCTTTTGGGTCAAGTGGTTAGCCCATCATACTCCTAGCCGATAGGAGTTCAATTCCCACAATTGGTATCAGAGCCTAGGAAGTAGCGTTGGGCAAGGTGGATGGGATCCACACACATCGCTTCACAAATGAACACAACAACTATTAGAGTCTATATCCCTGCATTTTGCCCAAAATATAGCCTTCATAGACATGTTTACAAGGTGCTTCAATTTTGGGCAGAGGACACCATTTCATATTTCTATAGGCATAGTAAGCTAGCATAATTGAGATGATCATAGCATGCATGCCAAAGCTTTGCATATGAAATGGCTTGAGAATCTTGAACTGCATTTAGACATGTAAGGTAACATTGGAAAGTTTTCGAAACGAGTTTTCCAATTGAAGTACTAGATTGAGGATCCAAGATACCTAGCATGGGTGAGAAATAGGTTCAAGATACTAAGGTTGAGAACAAGGGCTCAAGACACCAAGATTGCGATCAAGGTAAGCCCATAGGCAAGTGGCCAAGAAGCAAAAAGGCAAGGGTAGATCAAGGATTGATCATTGAGGATAATAATCTCTAGGAGGGGAAGAGAGTGTTAGAATTAATAAATGATGAGTAGAAGATGGTTGAACCACACCCTAAGAGGGGAGGTGTTGTATAACTATGGGTCAAAGTGGCCAAAGACATGGGTTTTGAGGATCCAAAACCACTTGGAGAACCCTTGGGTTCTATTGGGAAACCCTTGGGAAAGTGTCTCTAAGAGTGTGGTTTGAACCCTTGAGTTATTTGATTTGTTTACTCCCAATTGAAGGATTTTGACCCTTAGGATTGATATTTCCTAAGGGTATGGTATTTTACCCTTAGGGAGGCCTCTCAAGCCTTGAGACTTGTACATACAAGCTTGGGAGAAATCCTTTTAGAATCCATGTGAGAGGCATGTGATTCGATGTGATTCTTGATTTCCAAGGTTAAAAGGCCTTGGATTAGCATCCATGTGGAGAGGACACTTGGCAAGCTCTCCTCACATTTTCCCCCTTGGCCTTGAGGTATATATATGGGTGGAGTTGGTTGGGTGGAGACGTGCTCTCTCTTAGTGAGGTGGTTTTGCTAGGTAGTAGTTTGTTGTTTCACAACATTGGTATTCAGAGCAAGGTTTATCCTTTATGCTTAGATTTTGTCAAACCTCAAGCGTGAGTTGTTTTTTTCCCGCCTTTTGTTATAATATATGTCTCACCCTCGTGAGTTCTTCAGCAGATTTGAAGGGGTTTAAAAGTGTTGGTATGACTCTCCTCTTGCCTAAGGCATATGATGCATCATGTGAACACCCCTTTGCGGGGCCAAGCTTTAGCCAGGCGGCAGCATTAACCTCCACATGGATCTCCGTGCACAGGCGAGAGGACTGTTTGAACACACGCTACATCATAGCGCTGCTCATGGAGCACTCTCCTTCAGATTGTAGTTGAAGAAAGCGAGAAGGGCGCATTAAGAAGAGATTTCTTTCACTGTTCACGACGAATGTGGGATAAGCGACCTTCGTGCGAGCTGTCAAGTGCCCCTTCGACTTCCATCTTCCATTATGTGAAGAAATACGAGCATAAAAGAGATTGTCGAGTGCACGAGGTCCGTGGAGTTCAAGAAGCCATGGACAGGCAAAGAAGAAAGACAAGGAGGAAAAATGAATTTTATGTGAAAGCTTGGATTGTTACTAGACTTGGATTGGGGAAGTATTTAACTACGTCTTTTTAATTATTTCTTTAGCATGGCATGCAAATTTTGGTTTTCATACATATAAAAGAGTATATACATGTATCTTGTAGGAACATGGAAGATAAAATCCATATATAATTTGTGCATTGAGAAGTTCATATTGAACATGCATTGAGCTCATCATATGTGTGATATGATAAGTATAAAGGAATGAATTCTTTAAATATATAATATTAGTGTCACATATAATGAATACGCATTAAGATTATCACATATGTGCACTTGGGCACTCCTAGAGTATTTGTGCGAAGAAATATATGTATGAAATGGATTCCATATGTGAATGCAAGTATGCATCTAGGCATCCTTAAAATTGTTGTATATTAAGGGAGCTTTTGGGCATATAAGTAGTATATATAATGCCCGAATATATATGTACCCGAGATTGAGAAGTCATTATGGCTCAAGCTTGCAACTTCAAGTACAAAGTACTCAAACAAATATGCCTCATCATGCAAGGATTAATGGATGGACGAAGCTATCTTAAAGGTAAGCACTATTTTTTACATGCTCATTTTCATCTATTTGTTGGCCATGCTAGAGTAATGCATGAAAGAATGCATTCTAAATGAAGTAGGTGAGGTCCACATGCACTTAAAATGATGCATGAATTTACTTATTTAAGTGCTACAATTAAGGCATAAAATAATAGACAAGGCTTTTTTATTAAACACAGAATGGACTCACCACAATGTTCATCTACCATGGCATGAACTTGAATGGAAAATGGAAGCATGAAATCAATATAGATTTTTGCACTTAAATGGAGTTCCATATGTGAAGTCCATGCATGCTTTAAATAGGGGTTCAACCTTTGGACCTTATGCATGCTAAAGCATCTTCAAACAAATATGTATATGTTTTTTGGCATACACCATGTATGCATGAATGCAATCTCATATGCATGGGTTGATGGGACATGAGAGAGAAATTAAGTTCTCTAAGTTTAAGGTTTAAGGTAGAAAAATGACTTCTTCATATGAAGTCAAAAGCATAAAATTTTAATGGTGTGTTGAGATTATGCCCATTAACTTTTATGCTTTTTATATGTTGGCTTAATTTAAAAGCCAACAAAATTTCAATTTAGGAAGAAAAACTTTAAACTTCGAGTCCTATTTATGGACCCCCAAGTTCCATAGTACCCATGGTATGCTTGATCAACAAGGCCAAGCACTTAAAGCTTCAAATACAACAAGCTTCTCTTCTTATTAAACCATAAATGGTAGTAATAAGAACTTGGATTGAAAAATCCAAAGGAGAAACTAGAAGCTTAGATGAGACCCTATACACATGGGATAATTTTTCATTGTGAACAATGTTAAGAAGTTCAGAGGAACTTCAACATCTGATCATTGAGGACAATGATCACTAAAAGAGGGAAGAGAATGTCCTCAAATGACATATTAGGGAAAAAATGGTTGAACTAGCATTCATTTCTTCCCCAATAAGCTTCTTCCTTCATTGACAAGCGGTAGGATCCATTTGGAGCTTTGAGAAAATTGCTTCAAGAGTGAAGAATTGTAACTCATTAAGCATATCTAGAGAAGAGGAAGATTAAAGGGTTGAAAGAAACCCTTAAGAACTCTACTCCAAAATGTGCTCTATGAGTAAGAAACAATTTATCAAGATGGTTAACAAGGTAACCATTTAGCAAAGCTTATGATTGACTATATCCTTTGATACAGATGCCTACTTATGTCAATAGATGATATCTAGTATGAGAATACTAGCTCTATTATCAAATGACATAAACAAAGATAACTTTGATTGCATCTGATCAAGGAAATAGTTCAAGGAAGGCTTCATTTTCAAAGTCGTTTCAAAGAACAAATCAAAGACTCTGTAACTTACAAAGATTTTGATTATACTTGATAAGACTAAAACAAATGGAGTTTAATCCTTGAGTAAGAGCTAAAGTTGTCTACACTAAGGTGGGATTGTAAATCAGATGGTATGGGACATCTAGGTTTACAATATCACTTAAGTGAGTTCAGGGCTATGGGACATTGAACTTAAGGATAACGGAAGCTTAAGCTCAAGGGTATTGGAGAGCTTTTTGAGTGAGGGATTTAGCTTAAATGAACCTCCCATTTGGATAGGAAATTAAAAAATCATCAATTTCCTATAGTTTTTGAGGACGAAAACTCTTTAAAGGGGGGAAGAAAGATATCATCAATATGATACTTCTAAGTAAAAGATATTCCTTAACACTTTCATGAAAGTTAAGGAGTACATTGGATTTCCAAGTACCTAAGTGTGTTTGAGTTAAATCTCAAACAAAATAAGAACCAGATAGTTAAGAAGGGGATTCATTAAAGAATTCCAATTTGGCAAGTAAATTAAGGTAAGCTAGCCAAAGATTAGAAGCATAATCAGAGTAGGGCTTTTTGAGAATGGATAAAGATGGATGCAAAGTTTGGATCAATAAGCATGTCAACTTGCTTAAGTCAAAAGGGTGACATATAATTGTTGATCCCTAAAAGGAGAATGGTTAATGGTTTGAAGAACATCAACATGATGTTGAAGACTTAAGCAAAGATATCAACTTGTGAAGGTATGAGTTGAAGATCCCAAGAAAATCCCATGGGTAAATATTATTGAAAAAGGGATCTAAAGGAGAAAAGACTTGATCTTATCTCCTATTAAATTTGCTAGAGGAATTTTGAGAAAGCCAAGTGACCTAACTTGGTCAAATATATCAAACCTTTTATGGTTGGATAATCCAAGAGGCCTCCATTGGTCAAAAAGATCAAACCCTTTTATAGTTTGATACCAAGTAAAGTTCAAAGGTCAAACCTAAAGAGACCTTAGATTTAGAAACCATAGTCTTTGCTCTCATGAAAAAGATGCCAAGGAGTTCCAAGGTGGAATTCATGATCATGGTAAATGATCAGAGAGCATCGAAGAGATAAGGGCAAAGAAGGTGGAAACACTGAGGATGTGGTTCTACAGATTGGAGAAAGAACTCACTGGTATGGGACAGTGAGAACTAACTCCCATTGAGATTTTTCTCTGATGGCCAGAGAGAAAATAGGCTCAAGATCCGATAGGAAACATCATGATAAGCCTTAAAGATAAGACCATTTAGATTAAGGTCTTAGGTTCATTATGAGGTGTAGAAATGTACCTCCTTGAACCAATTTAATACACCTAGTTGTATGAACAAAAGGGTAAATATAATGAACATGACATTTACCCTAGAAAAGGCTATCCTTTATCCTCTTAAGCAGATGCATTTTTCTTAATAAAATGCATAGCCAAATTTTATGTGGAACAATAAATTTGGATAAGTAAGAGGGTAAAGAATTTTGGGAGTTAAACTCCAAAAGTAAGCCAAGCCTATTCAAGTAAAATAGCCTTGAATGAAACAATGATCTATAAAAGATCTTCTTTTGAATCTTCGGTGAGAACAAGTGATTCAAGAATGTTCCTACCAAGATCTGAGGCCTAGAAATAGGCATCTTTCTTGCAAGTCCTTGGAACTTAAGCTGCAAAACTTGAATTATCTCAATAGAAAATCTAGAAGGTATCTTGATGAAGTATTGTTCCTCAATTTTGAGGATTTGAAGGAATTGGTTTATTAAGATTTGTTTGCAAAGCTTTGGTAACCTTTGAGGTTAGTATACATAACTATCTAAACCACAGTTGGTTAAAGAGTGTTAGTACTGATTCTCCTTAGAAGAATACGCTAAGCTAAGACGAACAAATGGGGTAGAGACCTAGGAGAATGGTCTACCAAATAATTCCAATTCCTAAAGTCATCTTTGGATCTAAGTCTTGAATGTTAAAACTTCCAAAGGGATTAAACTCTATTCTGAGAATTAATCCAGGGAAAATCAAACATGATCAAGATAGGATCCACTTGTAGACATGAACTTTTAAAATTGGGTATATTATCATTCGGAATACTTAAGCTTTATGTTTCAAGAAAACCTGGATGATTGAAATAAGTCCACCTAAGTTGCCAAGGAGTGAGAAGATAATATTTCTCCTCATTTTATTGAGCATGTTTTGGAAGGGACTCACTGGACCCACTTTGCTAAATTCACATCTTTAGCTACGTCCTATCAAATACAAGTAAAGTATATTTGTATTTGAAAAGGACTATAAATAAGTTAAGTTCAGAACATCTGAAGATTCCTCTCCTTTCTATTGAAAGTGGAAGATGAATCTAGATTCTGGCCCTTTCAAGATAGAGATAGGATCTCTATCATAGACTCTAAAATTATAAATTCTAGGAAAAAACAAAGTGTACTGTCATTTATTATTTTATGGAGCTCTAGGTTTGTGAAAGTGCCAAAAGAAAAAGACCACCAAAGAAGTCCACCCACTTCACTAGTCCATAGGTACAAGGCATGCATGTACATTCAGGTGGACTAAGGGAAAGTGATTTGGGCAGGGATTTTGATTCCTTTCCTTTCTGATTAAGGTACAGGGGATGACCAATACAAGCACCTCAAAGTCTTCTATAGGTTTAGCAAAGCTCAAAGGGCTGGTTCTATTCAATTTTCTAAGATACAATCATTTTTTTACATTAGGATATTTAGTTAGTGATTTGGGCATGGATTCTGATTAAGGTATGGGGCATGCATGTACATTCAGGTGGACTAAGGGAAAGTGATTTGGGCAGGGATTTTGATTCCTTTCCTTTCTGATTACTGGAAACGAATCTAAAAGAGAGAGATGACCATGCTCAGAGTATAGATCATGGGGCATGGGGGAATACTCCACATAATATACCTACACACATTTTGGAGGATGAAAATGTTAAAGGGGGGAAGAATGTTGTATAACTATGGGTCAAAGTGGCCAAAGACATGGGATTTGAGGGTCCAAAACCACTTGGAGAACCCTTGGGTTCTATTGGGAAACCCTTGGGAAAGTGTCTCTAAGAGTGTGGTTTGAACCCTTGAGTTATTTGATTTGTTTACTCCCAATTGAAGGGTTTTGACCCTTAGGATTGATATTTCCTAAGGGTATGGTATTTTACCCTTAGGGAGGCCTCTCAAGCCTTGAGACTTGTACGTACAAGCTTGGGAGAAATCCTTTTAGAATCCATGTGAGAGGCATGTGCTTCCATGTGATTCCATGTGATTTCCAAGGTTAGAAGGCCTTGGATTAGCATCCATGTGGAGAGGACACTTGGCTAGCTCTCCTCACATTTCCCCCCTTGGCCTTGAGGTATAAATATGGGTGGAGTTGGTTGGGTGGAGACGTGCTCTCTCTTAGTGAGGTGGTTTTGCTAGGTAGTAGTTTGTTGTTTCACAACAGGAGGATTAGGAAGTAATCCTCAACCATGACTTTTGGGGCAAGTGGCTAACCCATCATACTCCTAGCCAGTAGGTCACGAGTTCAATTCCCACAAGATTTAATGATCAAACTCACCAATAAAATACTCAACATGGTACTCACAGTACTTAAAATCTTCAAGCATGCATAATATACATGTTTGAATTTTATTGGCATTAATCAAGGATTGGACACACTCCTTTTTTATCTTTTTGTTATGTCAAGAAGATTAACTATTATGGCATATTACTCATGATTAATGTTTTTGCCGAGTCTTTACCTCCAAACCTTTGAAGAAGCATTCTTCACAAGATTTTTTGAAATGGACTCAAAGATTTTTTTTGAAAATGTCAACGAACTTAAATGCAAGGTTACTCTCTTATGAGCTCAACTTTTTTGTTGATCATCGACAAGCACAAAATGATGGAGTTAAATCATAACAATGTCTATAATTCATGATAAGAGAAGCCAATCTTTTAAATGCCACCGAGCAAAAGGTATATCAGACCTACACTGCCAACAAAAGCCTGTCGGGGATGACATAATTAAGGAGGAGGGACATGTGAAAGGAGAGATAGGCAAGAGAAAAAGAAGAAGGAAATAAAAAAAATAAGGTAACTCATTAATGGTACTACACTATGCCCAAAGCCCCGCATGGCATGCATTAGGTTGAAACAAGACACAAGGAAAGAAAGGATAAATGCTAAAGAAATGCATACAAAAAGAAGTACATATTGGACCTTTGAAGCACCACCAAGTTGTGGATGCCATTTCAACCATTGGTGGAATGTGTGGCCAACACAATAATACAACAGAACCCAATGAATGAGAGTAAAGAAATATCAAGGGAGGACAAAAGCACTGGACTGAGGATCAGATAAGGCGACAAATCCAAGTCTTGAATGCTTCCTCGACCACTGGGTGCATGTAATCAAACAAACATCATCCATGGAGAAATAAGTTTGCAAGAGGGGAGAAAGGACAACAAGCGTCAATTGCCATATGTATCCCAGGTTCATCCACCTATTGAGCATCAAGAAAACCTGAATGAAGACTATCAAGGGATGACAAAGATGCAAAGAAGGAGAGTGTTGCAAAGAAATTAAGACAAGAGAAAGCAGGAAGCATATAAAAGAAGAGAAGAAAAGTTGGCCCATAAAATTTCACAAAATTACCCACTTTCTTTTCGTAAAATCCTTCACAAAGTATTAGGAAACCTCGTAAATGCACTAAAGGAATCCTCTAGATTCATAAGCCCCGAAGATTGTAACATTACGTTTGTACAATAGTAGGAATTTAGAGATGGTTAGAGGATATGCTGGTCTCTTGTGTGAAGGATCAAATTTAAGGCAAATGAGTCACTTGTGACTCAATTGTAAAGACTTTTTGCCATAATCAAGAGCTAACTTTTGAATTTCCGAATTCGCTTCTTCTTGCATGTGTACCTTCTTCTTCATGAGCTTTTGTGTGCTTGAGACGTGAAATGTGTGTCTTGAGGTGTTGTCTACCCCTTCCCCATCTCTTTTCGCTATTATTGTGTGTGTGTGTGAAGTGTAGCAAGTCTTGAAGTGAGAGTAAGTGATTCTCACCACTCTATTATTTGGCCATAACTTGAAGGATAGAGATCCAATTAGGCTAAAAATAAACACTATGGGATGAGTCTCATCAAGAGCTTCGAAATGAACTTGCTATTGACTATATTCGGTTATACTGGAGCTAGGAGATATCACTTGATTACAGTATAACTAGGAGATATCACTTGATTTGTGTCTCCTACTGCACCAAGTATCGCAATACACGCTTTGGTGTAAGAGGTGTTGTATGAGGTGGATGTTTCCTATTTGCGTGCATTAGTTGTCCCTTTCCCACATTAACCATCATGTAAGCACATGTTTCCATGCACTTGAATGGGTCAAGCTCTCGGTTTGATAATTTAATGTGTGTATCAAACCAACACTATATGCATTTGCTGAATGATTGAGGTATAGTCTCTTTTGTCCCAAATCCCTAACACCTTGTGAGTCTAGGTACACATACATACATACATACATACATACATACATACATACATACATACATACATACATACATACATACATACATACATACATATACATACATACATACATACATACATACATACATTACATACATGCATGCATGTATACACACATACATACTTACATACATACATACACACATACAAACATACATACACAGAGAGAGACACAACTTGTGAAAAGGTCTTTGTCTCAACAAGAAATGAAGTGGATAGTAGAATGAATAGTGATCCTAATAACATTTTTCATGTCATGATGATGAGCCAAAACACTCTTCATATAGAAAGCCTAAAGAGGATCTTATGAAAATCCCATTCTCACCTCAATTTCATAATCACCTTAATTCTCAAGGGAATGCCAAAGGGCTTGAAAAATTGACATTTTCGTAAAAGGAAATCTATTAGGATATAATTAATAATGTTGGGTGGGTTGCATATATAGAGAAAAGAGGTTGTTAGCCCCAACTAGTGCTATTCAAGCATGGTTGTGGAGTTCCATGATCTTTTAGTTTAAGGTGGTCTAATAGGTTATGGATGGATGGCTAGGAGAGAGTAAGGTGAAATAGGCTTTGGGAAAGTCGATATCCATAGTAGTTCTTTTGTGAGCATGGTTGTGAGGTCCATGATCTTTTAGTTTAAGGTGGTCTAATAGGTTATGGATGGATGGCTAGTAGAGAGTAAGGTGAAATAGGCTTTGGGAAAGTCGATATCCATAGTAGTTCTTTTGTGAGCATGGTTGTGAGGTCCCCTATTCATGTGATATTTAATTCTCCTCTTTAAGCTTGCTTTCTTTTGAGAAATAAGCTTGGGTGTCTGTACTGATTTCTTTATTTGTGGAATTTATTCTTGGTGCATGACTTTGGTATTCTCGTTGTTTCTTAAAAGCAAAAGAAATCACTTGGCTTTAGGTTTTCAACGATTGAATGATAGTTGGGGGATCAACCTTTTCACAAAGGGACAAGGAAATTTTACTCAAACACCTCACATTCTATGTAATTTGGTTTTGTTCCCCGGGCCGCCCCGGGAGCCATCCCCCCCCCCCCCCCCCCCAACAAAAAAAAAGGTCAAGTAATTGAGAATTGAATTTAGGGTTCTAAGTTCTCGAGTTCGATCTTCTTTCCGGTAACGTCAGCTCAGCACTGCTTGTGTGATTGAAGGGCAAGCTGTGCAGAGGCAAGCAGGAAGAACACCATGGGGCACGCGGCAGTATGGAATTCTCATCCTAAAAAATATGGGGCGGGTTCTAGGGCCTGGTATGCTAGTACATCTTTTGCATTTCTTCTACCTAATGGTGTATTGAATGTGGTCACTACTGTTTTGACTGGATTTTCCTTCTGTTGATGTAGTCGTGTGTGCGGCAACGGCCATGGCCTTGTGCGGAAGTACAATCTTATGTGTTGCCGTCAGTGCTTTCGGATATATGCGAAGGATATCGGCTTTGTCAAGGTAATGCGTGTACTCATGCACTTGCGCGCGCGTCCACACATACAGTCGCAAATAGAGAGAGAGAGAGAGAGAGAGAGAGAGAGAGAGAGAGAGAGAGAGAGAGAGAGAGAGAGAGAGAGAGAGAGAGAGAGAGAGAGAGAGAGAGAGAGAGAGAGAGAGAGAGAGAGAGAGAGAGAGAGAGAGAGAGAGAGAGATTTTTACTTTTGTTTCAGTATCGGTGATTGAACTTATGGTCCCGGTTGATGACAAAATGTGCAAGCTCGTTTTGTACACCAGAGTTTGGGATGCTGATGCTGATTCTGATGTAGCCTGATTCTGATTCTGATCTAGCGTTGTTGATTAGTTTTTTAATTTCCTCAATTTTTGGGAAATCTGTGCTCAACTGATGACGAAGGAAATATCACTATTTTAAGGCTACAATCCTTAAATGGTCAATTGATTGCTTGGTTGCTTCGAAGCGCTGATGTGTCATGTCAGTGTATCTACGTATCTTGTTGATCTTACCATTCTATAGTTGAGACTTGTGTTGCTTGTGTCGTATCCGTTTATTGTATATCGGGATTTGTCATTTTTCATAGAGCTATCTATGAACCAAAATGGTTTCTCAGTAGTTTCATCACAAGTTGCGTACAATGTTCTGATGATTTATTATGCTTGTCACTCTGCCATATTGGAGTTGCTTAATGTACTCAGTGGTACAAAGTGAATACTGTCTGTATCATCTATCCATAGCTTACACTGTTTGCATTTCTATTGGGAGATTACTATAAGATGTGAATACCTTTCCAGTAGTGAAACATAAAGTTTTTAAAGGCTATGTCCACCATATGAATTATTGATTGTTCGACTGCTTTGACAGTGCTACAAGGTCAATGCTGTGTTTATGTATCATCTGTACGTAACTGACATTATATTCTTTTGAATGAGAGATTATGGTAACATGTGAGTACCTTGTCAGTCAAATGTTATCTTTCAGTTTATGGTGTTTATGAAATTTTTGCTGCATTGAAGTTGAATGAAGTATAATATTTTAAAGGCCATATTAATGACTGATTGATTGTGTGGCTGCTCTGAAGTGCTAACGTGTAATAGCTATTACATGTGTTCATTTTATGATGATGCTATTAGTATCTTTAGGACTCGTCTCTCGATTCAAATTTGTTTATTGTATTCGGTAGTTTTTGTTCATGTTTTATAGAAGCACATCTGAAACGAAATTGGATCCCGGTAGCTTTGCATTCATCACAAGTGGTGTAATATAGCCTTAATTGCTTTATTCTGCATTCAGGTCACTGCATTGGATGTGTTTAATGCATGTTTGATGCTAGAAACAATTGCTGCAGTGATGTGTCATCTGTTTGGTATCCTTCTACACAATGATGCCCTCCTGAAGGCACCCATCCAGGCTGTGCCATAGGTTTTGCCAGTCATACCTCCTCAATAGGCCAGCATGTGTCAAATTTTCCCCCTTCCCACCTGGGAGTATGGGGCACATATCTTGGACTCTACCTGCAGGCTGCTATCTCAGGGAAGTACCTGCCATAGTCTTCACTACCTTCATGAGAACAGAAGTAATGAAAGACTTACCTTTTTCCTCACCATCGGTTTGTATGTGCTTCCCATGGTCCTCCCTCTTGTTAGTAGTGTCCCACACCACCCTATACATGAAGTTAGAGTCTCCTTGAGACCAGCCACCCTGGACACATGAGCCTCAATGGATTTGTATGTCATTTTGCCTCTTTATCAGACAGAGAGATGTGTTGATAACGAAGTTAGTGCCCTCTAGATTTATGGATGAGAAGACAAACCATGCCGTGTTCACATGGACTGGTGTCAGACTCATCTGGTACCCATATAATTAATTAGCTTTACCCTCTAAGCCTAGGACCTGTAACTACACAGGTTACCATAAGGGTTTGTGTGTTTCATACCATCAAACCTAGACCAGCATGGTTGTATGCTTGACTTCATCAAAGGGTCATCCAAGTTGAATGGGGCTGTGATTCCTATTTGCAGGACCCACTTAAGGACGTGGGCCAGTTCACATCAGCCGTCCTTATCCAGTTGTTTGGACATAGTGATAGGTACCCATTGGAATATCCGAGGGAAATGCGACACAAGAATGTTGTGATAAACTTCTCTTCTCATATTTCTCATAGGGATGTAGTCAGGATAGTCACTTACTGATTTTGTAGATGATGCTGATTGGTGTCTAGTTGTTTGAATATGCATGTAAGCAATCATTTTTGGGTTGAACACCATGGGTTTATAAAATTCAATTTTTGTACATAGAGGGCTTGTTTCCATGATGTTAATCCCAAAGGGTGGCCTTGAAATCATATAAAATGTTCATATCCTTCTCAAGAGTAGTTGTTACTGATGAATTAGTATGGTCACATAATGTAGTTTATATGAACTCTGTTTGAGAGATTATTTGGGTATCTAGGTACCTCAATCGTGTTCTTAAGAAGAGTCACTTGATGTGAAATTCCATGAACTTCCATCAATCTTCTTAAGCATTCTCACCTTTGGGTTTCTCTTCTTGAATATCCTTGAGCAACTTAGAGAAGATTGATTCACTATGACTTATAACTCTTGAACTTGCCTTTGTATTCTTTTCATAACATCTTGAATGTTTATGGTGCTGAATTCATCCTTGGTCCTCTGGCATTTCTTAAATTGGTGGCTGGGTAGGTTGGAGAAAAAAGTTCTTCATAAATTACTTTCATGGTTTGATTTTGCCAAAAATTATTTTTATTTTGTACTTGACCTCCCTCTTTGAGTTTTATTCTTCGATTTGGATATTATTATTTTACTTATAGACCTTAAATTCATCGACATAATTTTTGTGTAAAATCTGTAAATTTGGTGTCAGAGCAAGAAATTATAAATTTTTGTCTTACCTTAGTCCAGGCCTTCCAACTTCCAACTTCCAAGTTACTTTTTCAATTCCATGAAGTTTGACCACTGTATTTGCAAGTTTGACTCTACTGCACAGTTGACCATGTTGATTGGAGGTTGATTCAGTGTTGACTGACCTGCTGACTAGTCAAACAAGAAGGTAGGAGATAGAGAGAATAGGAGCTGGAAATACAATTTTTGATCAGAAATAGTGATAAAGCACTGTGTGCAATAATTGAGGTACATAAGTCTTGCTTGAAATCCAGTTGCTCCTACAAAAGGCTAGCCATATCTCCAACAGAACTTACCAATGAATGAGCTTCATGAAAAAGTACTTGCTGGACACAAGGACTTGCGGGATACTAAAATGCTTGCAGCATACAAGCAGAGCTTACAGAAGAGTCAGCTATATCTTCACTGATACTGATTTCTGGTTCAATAAGTAAGGAATACTCACACATGAACATTAAAAGAGCTCAAGTACATAGAAGTATATATAAAAAACAACAAAGGCTCTGATTAAAAAGAGCTACAAACATTCCAGACGGAAAGAGAGAATAGGAGCTGGGAACACAATGTTTGATCATAAGTAGTACTAAAGCACCGTGCAAGAATTGAGGTACATAATTCTTGCTCTGAGATCCAGTTGCACCTACAAAAGGTTAGCCATATCTCCATCAAAACTTACCAACGAATGAGCTTGATGAAAAAGTACTTGGTGGACACCAAGGACCTGCAGGATACTAAAATGCTTTGCTGGATACAAGCAGAGCCTACAGAAGAGTCAGCTATATCTGCTGATACTGAATTCTTGGTTCAATAAGCAAGGAATACCCACATATTCACATCAGGAGAGTACAAATATGCAAGTGTATATTAATAATAATACTGGCTCTGATTAATAAGAGCTACAAACATTCAAGATAGAGACAATAAGAGCTGGAAGCACAATTTTTGATCAGAAGTAGTGCAAAAGCACTGTGCTCAAGAATTGAGATACATAAGTCTTGCTTTGTGATCCAGTTGCGCTACAAAAGGTTTGCCATATCTCCAACATAACCTACCAATGAATGAGCTTAATGAAAGAACACTTGCTGGACACCAAGGACATGCAGGATACTAAAATGCTTGCTGGATACAAGCAGAGCCTGCAGAATAATCAGCTGTATCTGCTCTGATACAGAGCTCTTGGTTCACATCCTGATTCATAACAGAGTCTAGCTTCTACTTTTCGTTTGATGATGAAAGGCAATCCAAATGCCTCCTCATTTGAGGAGTTAGTGTCTCTTCTGTTACAGGAAGATCAGTCTAGGTAGAACAGGTCCATTATGCGTGTTGTAGATCAAGCTTTCTTGGCTAGTCAGAAGGGCAAAGGAAAATGGAGCTCATCATTAGTAAGTAGAAATTTGCAAATGCTACACATTCGAAGAAGGAAGACAAAGATGAGAAGAAATCAGAAAAGCAGAAATTGTTTTGCAAATATTGTAAAGCAAATGATCATGTCATTAAGAGCTGTCCAAAGCTGGATGCTAAAGAGGCAAAGAAGAAAGAGGCTAGAATGGTTTTTCCAGAGGCCTCTACATCGAAATCAGAGTCTTCGAAGCTTGTGCAAAATGAAGAATGGGCGTTTACTATTGTTTGTAGTTTTGACCCATTTTCTCATGAGCCGTGTATGTCTGTAGTAGACTTAGATGTTTGGTATTTTGATAGTGGGGCAACCAAACATATTATCTTGCAGCATAGTTTCTTCACTTCACTTTAGTCTTCCCCTACAAGGAATACTGTTACGTGTGCTAACAATTCCTTATCCTTTCATTGGAGTTTGTAAGATCATTTTGACTACTTTTGATGGTAGTTCTTTCACCTTGTCAAATGCTTTATTTGTGCTAGGGATCAAGAAAGGTCTTCTATTAGTTTCAGCTTTAGCCAAGATTGGCATGGTTGTGAAATTTACTCATGATAGATGCACAATTCATGATTTGTCAAATGGCGACATCATTATTGCTTTTTGCATCTTATGTCGTTGGCTCTATGAGCTCATAGACTATGAAAAATCTATGAATGATTCAGCATGTGCAGTACATGGTTCTTAGGCTATGTCAATTGCAAAGCTTTGGCATGCATGCTTTGGTCATTTGAATTTTGCTAGTTTGCTACGCATGTAGAAATTTGATATGGTGTCCTCTTTGCCCAAACTTGAGGCACCCGGTAAACATGTTTATGAAGGCTTCATTTTGGAAAAAATGTAGCGTTCCTCCTTTCCAAAAGATGGTTCAATTTGGGCTATTGAAAAATTGAAGCTTGTACATAGTGATGTATATGGTCCTATGCAAGCACCTTTGTTCGGAAACTATCTTTACTTCGTGACTTTCATTGATGATTTTTCTAGGCATGCATGGGTATGACCACTCAAAGCAAAGTTTGAAGTGTTTGTGTGCATCATGAAGTTTTTGGTTTTGGCTGAAAATTGTCAGCATGTACAATGGGCACCCTTCGTTCCGATCGAGGGAGGGAATATATGTCTTTTGACTTGAATGCATTTTTGGCTACACGTGAAATAAAACATCAATGTGCAGTGCCATATACACCTCAATATTATGGAGTTATTGAATGGAAGAACAGATCATCCATGGAGATTGCGATGTGTAGTGGTCAAGAGTCAGACTTCACCACATAGTTTTTGGCTTGAGGCTTTTATGTGTGCAACATATGTACTTAAGAGGTGCCCATTAAAGCATTGCAATCTATCACTCCATACGAGGCTTGGTATGGTCGCCCGTCATCTGTTTCTCATTTGCGTGTTTTTTGTTGTCTTGTATATGCATTAGTGCTTGAACAACATCGCAAGAAATTGGATGATAAAGTAGTAAAATGTACTTTTGGGTACAATTTTGAAAGCAAAGGCTATCGTCTGTATCATCCAAAGACTAAATGCATTTTGATTAGCCGCGATGTTTTTGTGGAAAATGCTATTCAGCCTTTACTTTCATGTACGAAAGAGACATTTGTTAACTTGAAAGACATATATGATATTTTGCTTCCTCTTTTTACATGTGGATAGTCTAGTGCTTGTCCTAATGAGGCAACTTCTCAGCCTTTACAGGTTTCATGTGATTATGTAGATCATTCTATTTCTGATGTAGATTTACATGATTCACTTATTGATGAGAGATCTTATATTGAGGAGGCAAAAACTATGCCAAAATGTCTTGTGCAGACTTTGCATGACAGCAAATTAGATTCACCTCTGTCATACCGTACTCATTCAAGCTCTCATAGTGCCTCTTTTGCATCAGATTGCTATGCTATGGCTTTCTCTAGTCTCTGTGATGAGACTTAGTCTATTTCGTTTGATGAAACACAAAATTTTGAACATTGGATGATTGCAATGCAATTTGAATACGATGGTATCATGAAAAATGGTATCGTGTCTTTATGTGACTTGTCCGCTGGCAAAAAGGCCATTGATATCAAAAGGGTGTATAAGTTGAAGCGTAAACATGATGGAACAGTTGAGTTGATAGGTATAAGGCTAGGCTTGTTGCGAAGGGTTATGCGCAAGAACGAGGCATTGATTTTGATGAAACTTTTGCACCTACTTGCTGAATGACTACTGTTTGTAGCATCTGTGCACTTGCAACTCATCATGGTTTGAATGCGTCTCAGTTTGACATTAAAACAACTTTTTTGAATGGTGACTTGCATGGAGTGTATGTTTTTTAGCCCCAGGGCTTTGTGTAGAACGGGCATGAAAACGAGGTGTGCAGGGTAAAGAATGCATTATATGGTTTAAAGCAAGCACCACGTGTTTTGTATGAAAAGATACATGCTTATCTGATTGCACATGGTTCTGTGAAGAGTCCAATTGAAAGCATCTTATATGTTAAGCATGCAAATGATGTGCTTGTAATCATTGTGGTGTACGTTGATGACATGCTTCTCACTGGTCCTCATGAGAAGCATATTGCTGATTTCAAGCTTATTTACATGCTTCATTTGAGATGTTTGATTTGGGGCATTTGCATCATTATTTGGGCATTCAGTTTATGCACGTTTATGTTGGAATGGCTTTGTGTCAAACGAAATAACAATTATTGCAGTGTTTTGGCCTTGAAGATTGTAAACCTATTGTCACTCCTATGGAGGTAGGTTTACGATTGGTCTTCATAATGCCGGAGATGCATTTGATGCTGTTCTCTATCAGCAGGCTTTTGGATGTTTGATTTACTTATGCATTACTTTGCTAGATATTCAGTTTGTTTTCTCACATATGAGAAGGTGTATGCATTGCCCAAGTGTCAAGCATTGGTAGGCAATTAAGCGTATCTTTAACTACTTGAGTGGTACCCGACTACTTGAGTTTTTTTATCCCAAGGGGGGATCACTACCGTCAGATTTGCATGCTTTTTCTGACTCTGACTTAGCAACCAGTGGTACCCGGCTACTTGAGTTTTTTTATCCCAAGGGGGGATCACTACCGTCAGATTTGCATGCTTTTTCTGACTCTGACTTGGCTGGTTGCTATGACACTTGTTTGTCCACTAGTGGTTTTTCCTTCATGCTTGGTAGCTCATGCATTTCTTTGCTGAGCAAGAAGCAGCCTACTGTGGCCACTTCAAATTGTGAGGTTGAGTATAGGGAAGCTTTCACATCGACTGTCGAGTGTGTGCGGCTCAGACACTTTATGGCTGATTTGGGTGTTGGTCAGTGTTCTTCCACCACCATCTTCATTGACCGTCAGAGCACATTGGCAGTCGTGAGGAACTCTGTGTTCCATGTTCGCACTAAGCACATTGAGGTGCATTATCATTATGTCATGGAGAGGTTCTCTATTGGAGACATTAGCTTGGCATATGTGCCCACACAGGAGAACATTGAAGACCTTCTCACGAGTAGGACCGGTGGTGATTTGTTGATATATTTAGGTAGTGATATGTGTGATCACACTAGCAGTGCTGTGCTGTGCTGGGGCACTTTTTTCCCTTTTTAAGAGTCCCCCCCCCCCCCCCGGGCTTGTATATACACCTATAGCCCTGACGGGTTACTTATCTTTGTACATTCTAGTGGTAATACATTCAGTATTGTGTGTTGTGCTCGAAATTGCTTCTTCTTTGTGCTGTTCGCGTGCTTCCGCAGACGTCCAACTCCAACAAAAAGAATTTATTCTTGTCCCCAAGAAATCCTTTGTCAGCTATATCACTTTGTGTGGCAGTGAGTTAGTCTTCTCTTTGGAGCTGTGCCTTTTTTCTTCATTTCCACTGCCCTAGAATAAGGTTCTCTTGCTGCTTTGCTGTAGACAAAGAGGATTATATTTGGGATAACCAATTAGGTGATTCTGTTCCAACTTGGTGTATGCTTTATCAAGGTTCTTCTTGAAGAAATAGAAATCTTGGTTTATTTTTACAATTTAGCATGTTCGAACCCGATTCCTTTCCCACATATTGACAACGATATTAAGGATACATCTTGTTATGGAACATTTTTTCGTTCCATTGCTTGAGGAACCTCTTTGAGCATATTCTCAATAACTTTGATATATTTTCTCTTGCTTTCTTTCTTTCTTCATCCTGTTTTTTCGTGTATCAGTCTAATAACCTGCTTGTTGAACTTGATGATAGTCCTTCCAATTAGACTGCCTCTTATTATACACTTCTTGGAGGAGAGGTAGCCGAACAGCTATTAAGGTCTTGAAGCTCTCTATGCCAAGCCTCATCAATTCTTGGGCTTATCAGCTAGTGCACTTTTGTGGCTCTCTCTCTGAAGCTGGATTACGTGTGAATTTAATTGTGCTACATGGAGGGGAAGGCTTTTTTTCAATCTAGGGATGACTGTCTTTTTCTCCCTTTGGTTGTCCAAATCGATCCTTCTGGAATAATATTTTTTGAAGTTGTTTACAAGCAGTTTTTCTTCTTTGAAAATCCTCAAATCATTAACTTAGTGATTCCATCTTTTTTCCTTGCTTACTATAGGAACTTCATGCATCTCTCCAGAGGTTTACCTACTCTGCTGTCCGGGCAATTTCTGAAGAACATTTTCAATTGCTGGCAACAAACGATCTGAAATTCTCTTTTATCCTTCATTTCTTCTATCTTAGGTTCCAATGGACTTTTTGAATCCTTCACATAACTTCCTGAGTCCCACTTTTTTTCTGTTATTGTGAAGAACCTTTTGATACTCTTTTGGTAACTATTGATCACATTTTTTGGGTGCTTACTGCCCACTGATCCACAAGATTAGTTTTGCAACTGTAGTAGCTTAGTGTTCAAATGTAGTCTGAATTGCATGTCTGGTCGAATTCTCAGTATTGTAGGTTTTTTGGCATTCTGCTAGAAGCGTGCCCTGTAAATGAATGTAATCCTGGTGGGTTTTTCCTGGTCATGTATGGTAGCCTGTTCATTTTGAAGCATGGTTTCAGAACCAAGAATCATTTGTAGTTCTTCGGTGGTGAATGATTGAGCCGTTCCAGTGATTCTCAAGAGCTAGCTGTTAATTAATACTGGAAGTTGTTGTTTGTGACAATAAGTTGTTGGAACCATTTCTGGGTATTACAAGGGTATAGTTCCGAGGTGCAAGTATGACTGTGGTGCTTGAATCCTGCTGGCAAATTTCAAGATTGGAGCTGTGCAAAGCCCAGTGTTCCAGCTTGCTTTTGATTTGAAGTAGTATTCATCAAAGTCTTTTGATTCTGGGTGCTGCTTCTTTGTTTTGCAGGGCGTTTGGAACTTATTTGCTAGGGTGATTAGTTCTCAAACTTTTGTGTCTGTCACGAAACTGCATTGTCTAGTTTCTTATAAACCAAAAGTTGAAACTAAATTCTATGGAGCAGTACAATTGTTTTGACAAGTTTTTGTGTTTTTCATGTCTACAGCAAGCAAGCAAGGCCTATAGTGTATGCATCTGAGGTCTCTAGTGTATGCATTCTTTCTGAATTTGCATGCAAGGAAAAATTATCAGGTTCATGTGGGATGATCCATCTGAAGCTTCATTTGCCAGACTTCAGTTAAACAAGAAATCACTATGACCAAATAGGTAATTCTTTGTATTCTTTGTGTTTAAGACAGATTTCCCACTTGCTTCTTTATCTCTTTACTGATTGTAGAATGAACTTGTAAAAGTCTTAGGCACTTGATTTTATGTCTAAGGAAGGGTGAGAATGTCTATTTTGTCTTCATCTGCTTATAATGTGTGTTAATAATGGTTGGCCATTAGGTCCACTAGTTATTTAAAGTGTTTTGAGACTAATAACAATTCTCTTGTCATCGCATGATATTAGCATAGCTTTGTTACTTGTTTGTGTGATGTCCATTGTAAACATCCCCCCCCCCCCCCCCCCCCCCCTTTTTCTTCCTCTTGCTATGAGCTGGTATCACCAATGAAACACCCTTTGTGGTTGAACTTGACGCGGTGGCCTTTTTTCATTGTCTGTTCTATAGAAGGACGGTTTTAAGTGATAGTAGGGACATGAAATACCTTTGATAAGCAATTGACTTTGTCTTTCTTCAAGCTTGATATCTCCAACATGCTTTAACATATGTTTTGAGTTATCACTTGCTTCAACATCCTTTTTGCTTTGGCACCCACGGATTACAAAAAAGTCCACTGCCCATATGCTGTTTGTTATCTATAGCCTTTTTGTCTTCATAATCATGCCTCATTACACGTAACTAATCATTCTCCTTGTTGTTTTGTGAATTACTTTAGTTCTCATGACCTCTATAATGGTTAGATCTATACCTTGATCCTCTATGGTAGCATTCATTGGCATAATGTCCCAATTCGCCACAAACATAGAATCCAATATTTTGATTTTTATTTGAAGTGTAAGTATTGTTGTACCCTCTTAAACCTCTTGATCTTCCTCTTTTCTCTATCACTTTCTTCTCCATTGGAGCTTTGTTTGTTGTCCCCTTGGTTGCCTTGTTGATGGTTGCTCTTTTTTCTTCCTCTGTTTGAACCTCTTCCAAATTGTCCGTTGCCCCTACTTGTATAAGAAGTTCATATTGTCCATTGTTGGCTTCACTTCCACCAATAATGAGCTTGTCTTTTAGCACCAATGATATTAATTGGTCAAAGTCAAGTATATGATCCCTTACATTGATGTTCTGAAGGGTTTCATCTTTTATCCTCTCTTAGCCTATTCAAGATATGGGCAACTAGATCGTCATTGTTCATGGTGCAACCAATGGACCCTAATGAATCTAAAATCTCTTTCACCTTGAGAATGTAGTCATTAGTGGATTGGTTTGGACTTCAAATTTGTTGGAGCTCATTTTCAATTGAATCTTCCTTGCTTTGGTGCCAGTGGAGTATGGTCTCTCGAAACACTCCCATAACTTCTTGGTCATGTCAAAATTTTGTATGAATTATCATGGTGTTACCTATATGTCGAGACAATGTGGAGATTACTTCTATTTTTCTCTAATTTTTGATTGCTCTTCTCTAAGCATCAGTGGGGTATGTTCTTCAACAGCAAGCAGCCTTGGGTCACTACCACTAATCGAATCCCTAAACCTTTTCCCATTAGGCAATTCTTAATCTTAAATTTCCAAGGATATTTTTTTAATCAAACTTTTCAATTTGATTGTTATTATAAGCCATAGTCTTAGGTAATTTTTAGTTGTGATTGTAGATTGCTCTCCCTTGCTTTCACAACGGAGAATCATTCTCTTTCCTTCAATCTTCAAATTACTCTTCACCTTGGTTTCGCATCCCCTTTTAGTTATTTTAGATGCTCTCTGATACCAGTGATGTATAGTCATTGGTATAAGATTTATACACTCTTTATATGCAACAAAAGTGCACGGACCCTTTTAGGATCCTTTTTTTTACATCGCTAGTTGGGAATGCAAATTGCTTTCAAATTATAATAAACTTTCACATGAGCTATGGCATGCTCCATTTGGGCATTGTTAGCTATATCAAACAATCTTCACCAAATAGACTTTATTTGTTACACAATGAATAGACTTGATACATAGATCAGGAATTTCCCATCTCTTGGATTACTTTGACAATACTACTAAAACTTATTGAAATTAGACTTAAATAGATTTCTAATGAGCTATAGCGCACTCAATAGCTATACCAAACAATTTTTGCAAAACAGACTACCTGTTACTCACACTAAACAAATTTGATATTCAAACAATGGATTTTCTATATCTCTTGACTCACATGGACAATGAAGTTGAAACTTTGATATAGAAATTTAGACATTGATAGCAATACAAAGAGTCTCTGAAATAGACTACTTGTTACACGATAACAAGCGATGAATGTTTGCCATCATGTATGTTATTATAGGTGGTCCTTGAGGTGGTGTGAGGTAAGGGTAGTTGATCCAATTTTTACATTTTTTATCATTTTGTATTGTATTGGTGAATGCGGACCATGTTGTCCTTCAAGCGATAGGATCGTAGCATGGATTGTATAAAATATGAAGGAGTTCTTTCTTCCACGTCTGCATCATTTTGGGATACTCCTGCAATAGTTGCACTTGCCAATTAGGCTGAAAAATTGTATTTTGGTGTGCCTCTGAAGGTAGGCATTCAATTTGAAATTGCATTTTATGTATGTTATTATAGGTGGTCCTTGAGGTGGTGTGAGGTAAGGGTAGTTGATCCAATTTTTACATTTTTTATCATTTTGTATTGTATTGGTGAATGCGGACCATGTTGTCCTTCAAGCGATAGGATCGTAGCATGGATTGTATAAAATATGAAGGAGTTCTTTCTTCCACGTCTGCATCATTTTGGGATACTCCTGCAATAGTTGCACTTGCCAATTAGGCTGAAAAATTGTATTTTGGTGTGCCTCTGAAGGTAGGCATTCAATTTGAAATTGCATTGCAAAGGCTGGGAGTTTCTCGATGATGCATTTGATTTACACATTGTATTCAGCCAAGATTATAAGATACAACATCTATTGTAGCTAATTGGTGGAGATGTAATGTCATGGTGCTAGCTCTTTAAAATAGGTGGATTTTAACATTGATTCTTCAAATAAAGACATGTCATGTAATTGCATTTGATACATACAAAATGAGTGTAGCTGAGTTCTTCCATGGGCTTCATCCATGCCGAGGGTGGTCGTTCAAACGTATCCCGACCTTCATCGTGACTCTACCTCCAATTCCCGATTGAGGCTCATACACTTCTTCAAAAGATTATACTACAAGTATTTGTACGGGCTCCTGGTGGAGGTGCTGGTCTTTTGAGAGAAATGTGTGAGGCTAATTCATGCTTCATCTCCACTACCTGATGACGAAGATCTTCCAATTCTACAAGGGTCACTTAAGGGATGGATGATGTTGAGGTTGATGGCTCCTTTGGAATGTTCATGGGGAGGGCTACTTGTGTCATTCTCAGAGCCTTGATTCTTCATTTAGTTTTCCATGTGCAAACAGATTGGTGTAATCTTCTAGAATTATCTTTATGTTCTTGATGACACTGCTTGAAAGTGAGAGGGGCTTACAGGGGCACCCTGTATGTCTACGGTAGCTTCAAATTTATCTTTATTCTACTCTTGCAATAGTTAGTTCTCTTCTCAATCTGCAGTTAGATGTGATTGTAAAAGTCCTATGTTTTTGTTAAGTTTGGTGTTGCAGTCCATTTGAGCACGGAGTTGTTCCTCTATTTCTTCAATTACTTGCTTGTTTTATGCTTTCAGTTGTAATTCTAAAGCATGATGTGCATCCTTTAATTGACTGGAGTGTGCATTTAGAGATGCATTTTCTACTATTAGGGAGTTCACTTGTGATTGTAGACTAAGCAAATGCTCTTGTAATTGCATATTGCATTGTCCTAAGCTCGCATACTCCTCCCTAACTTGATTCATGCATGTTATCATTTGTTGAATAACATTATCTATAATTGATGATGTATATACAAGGTTCAACCTCATGAATGCAAGGTGATCAAGTGTCAATGTAGGGGGATGGGAAATATGGATGCAAATGTGAATACACGGGCAAGTGGAGGTGAAGTTGGTGGTGGGGGGATGGGGGATTGTGGTACAGGGGGTGGGAGAGGTGCCATGATAGGTGGTGAAATGTTTATGGCTTCAAACATGGCAGTGTGTGTCATGGACAAAGGAAACCATCCTGAACCTTAGATTCCATGTGACTTCTATATCTCATGATTGGTTCAGAATTTGGAGAATTCAATGCTTCCATTGCATCTGAAACGTGCCAAAACCCTAAGATCGACTATCTACTTGCTAAATTTTGACATCTGGAGGTGCCGTTTGGATTGTTGATATCATCGATGGTATCATCAGGTCATAGCTGCCTTTGGACGTCTTTGATAACCACCCTTGAACATCTATATAAGGAGGCTTTGGACACATACATCCTTAGTCTTGCCAATGCCAATCTTGGGAGCTCAAGGAGTTGCAATGTCCAAGTAAGTACTTTCTAAGTTTCTGTTCGAGTTCTAGTCTTGTCCCTTGTTTTAGTATTGTCTAGTCTATTATCTTGGACATCCTATTGTTTCCTATTGTAATCTCATAGTACGAGATCTTGTTGACTCACAAACAAAAATATTTTTATTTATTGTTTTAATACTAAAAGACTAAATATTTTTAACAAGAGCTTATACCTTGTTCTTTGTATGACATTGTAAGTTCGCAAGAAACAAAGTAACTTTGATGAGGTATGACTATAAATATATTCTTTTATAAAACAATATTCAAAAGAATCTTGTAATCCTGATATCTTGTTCATACTTACGATCCCGGATTGTGGGATCTTGTGTATCATCCCTAGTCAAGTTATCCATACCTATCAGTCTTGGGTTGTGGAACTTCTTGTATCAACTATATATTCTTGTATTATTTCGGCCACGTTTGGAGATATAGACACGGGTCGAGTGGTAGAAACAAAGCTTCGAAAGCTATGTCAAGGTAATTGCCTTGCCTCTACCTATGCATTAGAATTTTTAAGCAATTGATTTGCGATCTCACTGTGCACGAAGAGCCTCTAATAAGCTAATTTAGATGGGGTTTAAGAGATGACGTGAAGGACCTTTTACTCAGGATGCGTGAGGTTAAGACATTGAATGAATATATCACTCAAGCCATTCAATGTGATAATCGCTTTTTTGAAAGGAAACAAGAAAAGCAAATAGAAGGAAGACTTCGTCAATGGAAACCCTTCCAATCCACTCCTAGAGAAGATTCTTTTCTAGACGTGACTAGGTTCCAACTTCTAACCCCACAAGAGAAACATAGAAGGAGAGATAATAAGTTATGGCTCTATTGTTGAAACCTCGGCCATATTGCAGTTAATTGTCCCAATGAGAGAACAAACTCCAGAGTCACAATCACCCTTGTAGAGCACGGGAACGAGGAAGTCCAGATATAAAGGAGATCGTACAATCAAACCATGATGTAAGACAGGATCTCATAATTCTAGCAACACCCATAGAAACATGTCTTGCCCCTATCAAGTTAATCATGCCAAAGAAGACCCCTTCCCTTACAGTCGTAGTAGATTCGGGAGCCTCCTCATGTTTCATTGATGAAAGATTGGTAACAAAACATAGGATTCCAGTACTTCAAAAGAACAAACCAATAGTAGCTGAAGTAGTAGATGGACGATCTCTAGAATCTGGGAGTATTACCATGGAAACCACACCGTTAAGAGTACACCTTGGTGACCATGATTCCCACATATGTTTCAATGTACCCTATTATTATTGGAATGCCCTGGCTAAAGAATCATAATCCATACATCGATTGGGAGAAGAACAAAATTACTCATTGAGATATCAAGAAGAAACCGATAAGGAACCGACATATATGATCTATGCCATACTAGCTTAAGAGTCCAAGAAAGATGATCCAGTAAAGTTATCCCGTTAGTATCGAGATTTTCAAGATGTCTTTGAGAAGAAGAATGCAAATATCCTCCCAGAGCATAGGCCTTATGATTGTGTCATAGAACCTTAAGAGGGAGCATAACCACACTTCAGACCAATCTATAGACTATCCCAAAAGGAACTTATAGAATTACGTAAGAATATTGATGAGAATCTAGCCAAGGATTTTATCAGACACTCAAAGTCTCCTGTAGGAGCCCCTATCCTATTTGCAAAGAAGAAGGATGGGACTCTCTGAATGTGTGTAGACTATTGGGTATTGAAAAAAATCACTATAAAGAATAGATATCCTCTACCACTCATATAAGAGCTCTTGGTCCACCTTGGAAAAGCAAAGTTCTTCACGAAGACTGACCTTCGAGGAGCTTACAATCTTGTTAGGATCATAGGAGATGAGTGGAAAACATTTCAAACAAGGCATGGATATTTTGAATATTTAGTTATGCTATTCGGTCTCACAAATGCTCCAACTATCTTTCAGCATATGATGAATGATATCTTTCGAGAGTATTTAGATGATTTTGTGGTCATATACCTTGATGATATCTTGATATTCTCCAAAAATCTAGATACAAATCTCATATAAAGATAGTCCTAGAGAGACCAAGAGAAAATATTTTATTTGCAAAATTGGAGAAGTGCTCCTTCCATTAGACGGAATTGGAGTTTTTAAGATGCATTGTATGAGAGAAAGGAATCTTTATGGATCCTACGAAGGTCGAGACAATCCTTGATTGGCAACCGCCTTTGTGTGTTCAAGATATATAATGTTTTCTAGGATTTTCCAATTTTTATAGGATATTCATAAGAGATTACTCCAAGATAGTGACACCTCTTATGAAGCTTACAGGAAACACAAAATTCTCATGGAATGAGGATGCAGAGAAAGCCTTTCACACCCTGAAATCATCATTCACCATGGCTCCAATTCTAGTTTGTCTTGATTCTACTAAGCCTTTTTTCTTGGAGACAGATGCATCATACTTTACCTTAGGAGTGATCCTATCGCAACATGGGGATAATGGATACCTAAATCCAATTGTATGTCATTCAAAGAAATTCTCTCCTCTAGGGATTAATTATGAAATCCTTGATAAAGAACTTCTTTCCATAGCGGATGCATTTGATACTTGGTGTCACCATCTAGAAGGAGCAGCTCATAAAGTTACTGTGTACATAGATCATAAGAATTTAGATTACTTTATGACCACCTGCATCCTCAATAGAAGACAATCTTAATGGGATAACTTTCTATCCAGGTTTGATTTTGTCATCACGTATCGTCCAGAAGACCAACAATGTTAGTTAGATCCCTTGTCAAGCAGATCTTACCTTGCATCAAAGAAAGGCGAAGAGGCTTTTGATCTACAGGAGAGTGCATTGCTCAAGCTTGAACATCTTCAGTTACCAGCTATCTCTTCAAACCATCACAAAGATTCAACCTTAACTCATGTGATTCGTGAGACTATCACATGATGAATTGTTTCATAACGTCAAGCAGAAAATTCAAGATGGGAAAATTCATGAAGTAAACGAGTTCCAAGAAAATGATGGGTTACTATTCTATAAGAACCTATTGTACATCCCTCTAGGAAAGCCTACGATCCAAGTACTTTAGCAACGTGATGATAACCTTGCAGTAGGACATTTTGGAGTGAACAAGATAATAGAACTCATATCAAGAGATTTTTGGTGGTCTCAAATGTGGAAGGAAGTCAAAGAATATATCTGAACCTGTGACACTTGCAATAGATCTAAGGTATTGTGACATAAACCTCATGGCCTTTTGCAACCTTGACCTATTCCAGAAAGGGCATGGCCTTCATTATCTATGGATTTCATCACAGATCTACCAAGGTCAGATAAGTATGATGCCACTCTTATTATAGTGGATAGATTTACAAAGATGACATACTTCATTCTAACTACCAAGGCAATCATAGGTGCAACCATTGCGATACTTTTTCTTAGATGCATATTTAGGCCTCATGGATTTCCTGATGATATTGCAGTGATGGATATCCATAGTTCATATCTAGCTTTTGGAACAATCTATGCAAGCTCCTTGGTGTTCAAGTTAAATTATTTATAGCCAATCATCCATAAATTGATGGACAAATAGAACGAATGAATCAAGTCCTAGAACAGTATCTTTGTTGCACCATAAACTATCATCAAAATGATTGGTTTGAGTTTTTACCCTTTGCAGAGTTTGCCTATAACAACAATGCTCATGCATCTACCAAGCAGATTCCCTTCTTTGCAAATTATGGACAACATCCAAGGATGAATATACAACTCACAAATCATGTCAAGAACATAGCTGCCAAAGATAAGGCCCAGTACCTCATGGACATTCACAAAGAACTCAAGGAAGAGATCCGTGGAGCTCAAGAACAATATAAGTATTATGCAAATCAACATCGTGTTCAAAATCCATCCTATCAAATTGGGGATAAAGTGCGATTACTCAAAAATAATTAGCAAACTTTAAGGCCTTGTGCAAAGCTAGACCATCAAAGATTTGGTCCATTCACCATCTTCTCAAAGATTAATCCAATCACCTCCAAGCTCAAGTTACCAAGTACCATGAGAATGCATCCAATTTTCCATGTGTCCATGTTGGAACCATATCAGATTTCATCATTGAGGGGGGAAGACCTAGTTCTTCACCACCTATTGAGATTGATGATCATGAAGAATTCAAAGTAGAGCATGTCCTAGTTTTGAGAATATCCCGAGGAAGATTAGAGTACCTTGTTCATTGGAAAGGGTATGACATTAGTGATTGTACTTGGGAACCTTTAGAAATCCTTTAAAGAGCACCAATCAAGGTTCTAGAATTCCATAAGAAAAATCCAATGAAACCAAGAACGGAGAACATGATCGCTCCTTGTGGAACTCTTCGCTTGAGGGGGAGGTGATGTCATGGATAAAGGAAACCATCTTGAACCTCACATTCCATGTGACTTCTATATCTCATGATCGGTTCAAAATTTGGAGAAACCAGTGCCTCCATTGCATCCGGAACATGACAAAATCTTAAGATCGACTATCTACTTGCTAAATTCTCACATTTGGAGGTCTTGTTCGGATTGTTGACATCATCAATGATATCATCAAGTTGTAACTACCTTTGGACCACCTTCGATAACTGCCCTTGAACACCTATATAAGGAGGACTTGGTCACATACATCCTCAGTCTTGCCAATGCCAGTCTTGGAAGCTCAAGGAGTCGTGATCTCCAATTAAGTACTTTCCAAGTTTTTGTTTGAGTTCTAGTCTTGTGCCTTGTTCTAGTCTTGTCTAGTCTAGTATCTTGGACATCCTATTATGTCCTATTGTAATCTCATAGTACGAGATCTTTTCGAGTTAATTCTTGTATCTAGTTCATCTCCTTGAAAGGAGTTCTTGTAATTCTGATATCTTGTTCATACTTACGATCCTGAGTTATGGGATCTCTTGTATCATCCCTAGTGGATTCATCCATACCTATCAATCCCAAGTTGTGGGACTTCTTGTATGAGCTGTATATTCTTGTATTATTTCCCCTATGTGGGTGATCTTGTAATCAGAAGTATATTTTTGAAATCTTGTCTAGTGTAGTTAGAGAGTATAATCTAGTGCTCCCCTAGTAGTGTGAAGACGAGCATTGGTTGCATCGTGTGTGGTGGAGTGCTTATGGAGCTAGACAAAATTGAAGTAGAAGTTTGTACAAGTTGGGTAGTGAATGGTCCGAGGTAAGCGTTAAGACCAAGGGGTGAAAGAATGTTCTCCCAAGAGAGGATTCATGTGGAGAGTGGGCCGAATGGTGCAAAAAAGGTTGGTTGTGATGGACATGTTGACAACATGATTTCTCATACCTTATTTCCATTTGTCTGCACATGAGTGCATCTCCATTTTGTATCTAGGAGATGCTCCATTTTCATTTCATTTCCATTTTATATTGTATTTCATTGTATTTGGGTACCTTGACATTTGCTTATACCATTGTATTCATTCTCCTTCAAGGGGAATCATCCTAGATATGATGTACTTTGGAGAGACCCCTCCAAATCTATATAAGGAGGGCCTCTCCACCACTTTGTACTTAGCCTACTCCATGCTCTTGGAAAGCTCACTCTAATCCTTGTGATTCTTCTCATTTCATGTTCTACTCACTTTTGAGTCTCACAATCTTGTATTTTGTGAGTGCAATCTTCTTTTCATTTTCTTCCACGTGTATACTCTCTACATGGTATCAGTGCATTAGGTGGAGATCTTGATGGTAAATTTGGTGGTCATTTTGGTGGAGGTGCTGCTTGTTTTGGTGGTAGTGCTTCCTTCTCATAAAGAGGAATCTTTATCCATCAAATTTATGCTCATAGAGCATTTTGGGTATCAATATTGTTCCCATTTTCCCACCCTTCCACCCCCTTCCATCTATTATTTCCACCCTTCTTTCCCACTCTCCCACCCTTGCTCTTGAATTTGTGGATGTTCATCATAGGATGTGTGGTATTGTTGAAGGAGTCTTTGACTCATCTCACCTTTATAGAGTGCTTAGAAACACTTTCACAAGTTGGGTACAAATAGTACAATTGATGAAACTTTACACTCCCCTTGGTGATTGGTAATTTGAAGTTTGCCCTTGCCTTCTATTGGAAGACTTTTGTTGTTGCCTAAATGAACTTCACCCATGTGGTACTCTTATTCTTAGAATGATTTGCAATCTTTGCACATGTGAGATGTGGCTCCATTGTCAAAGATCCACTCTTGGGAGGATCTCTAACTATATCTGTACGCATATATATCTATGATTTATTTCTCTTGATTGCCTACATGGTCCTTATATTATGTGTCGACCTTCCTTGCCCACCACTACACTTCAAGATCTTCTTTCTCCATGCCTTCTTATTGTACTATGATTATTACGACTTGCTACCTAGGAACCGTCCCTTTCCCATAGGTAGAAATATGGGAATATCTACTTCGTCTATCAAAAGAACATTGTAGGTGGAGGAGGATTGTTAGCGGCGTAAAGGACAAAAGCAATAAATGTGATGAACAATGCCAGACACTATTGGAATAAATCAAAATTTTATTGATACTGTAAACCATAGAACAAACACTAGGGGAAATACCGGACCGTGCTTGCCACTTAGCCCAAGCACCAAAATACTAAGTCAATGTAGTCGACAAATATCGGACAACCTCGGATTGCTTGATCATCGAGATGGCTCATGAGTTCCAAATCCACAAAACATCGGAACGAAGAGCACCAAAATTAGAACGAAGTTCTGCTACACATCACCAATTGTATAGTGACCACTACCAAGGTTCACTCTACCCCTACATGGACAAAATAAATTATAGAGGACCAGAAAAGGGTAAAGAAGAGTTTTAAGTACACCTGAGGATCTGAAGGAAGGAGATCACTGAGAATTATTCTGCATGTTCTTCCTTATTACAAAACTTGAAGGTAAATGACAACATTTATGTACAAGATAATGTTGCTTCCTTCTAAGTGATACAATTTAGTGAGTCAGAGGTGCCTACATTACTGAACAATAATCGAGACTATTTCCCATCAAAATTGGTGCTCCCAATGAAGTGATGATGCTAAGCATCTCACTCTCAAATTGAGAATCCATATGTGATAGGTCATACATACATACTTGCTGATACATATTCTTCAGAATTTGACTCATAAAAAAAGGAGTGATCGTTATACTTATGGTGAGATTCAAAGCTGCATTCTTTATTCCTCTTGGGCCATTTGGAAAGAGTCTTCTATTGTTCTCGCCTGATTTTGTTCCTTTCCCTACTCCTTTTCTTGATCCTTTTGTAATTTTGCAGCTTGGTTGGTCATCAGAGTTTCTGATCCTAAATCTATTGAATCATGAACCTTCTGTGACTCCCTTTCTCCTTTGATAAGAGGTCTTTCTACTTTTGTAGGCTCCTTTGATTCTCTACTAGACTCTTGCTCCTCACTTGGTCTGCTATTATTGCTTGGCTCCTCCCCTTCTGGCACCATGTTGAAGTTGTTCGCTTTAGACCAAGTGCTTCACCAGAATCATTCCTTTGTGGCAAGCTAGCCCCCTCATTTTTCACTTCTCTATATCCCTCTTCTATTGCCCTTTGATATCTAGTACATACTCTTAGCAGGGAAATCCCTCTCAGTTACACTACATTTTCCACGAAAGACCTTGGTTGTGAGCCCCTAGCAGGCAGTGGTTCTAATAAGACGTGGAAAGCATTATTCACCTAGCTCATGACAATCTTCTTTGGGAAGTCCTTTGTGTAATGATCTCCGGACTTCAGAAAGTTAGTGCATGGTGATTCATTATTTAGCAGTAGGCATCGAGCTTGCACATGACCATATTCTCCACACCTGTTTATGGGCCACTGAGGCTGATTCCTAAATGCTAACACCTAGTCATCAAGATTACTCCACATTCCAACATTAGAAGGATAAGAATAAAATGATGCAATGCCAAGAACATTACCGATAATAGGTCTTGGTACCAATGCCATTGGTTGAGTCATAGGAAATAAGGGCTATGACATCATCATTGGTTGCCCCCAATAAGAAGGTGGTTGCAGCTCTGCCATCCTTTCAAATAGTAGCAGCTATGAGCCCCATAACCCCCACTTGCCACAAAATTGGAAGATCACCTTGTTAGGGCATTCTGCCTGAGGGTGCCCTTGTTGGTGACAGATCATACACCAAAGTATTGCTTTTGTCTCTCATTCCTTGAGCTCCTTGATTTCTCATATGAGCTTTGCCATAATATCTTCTTTGATGTTCATAGATCTTTGTTGAACTAGGGGGTCATTCCATCACTCAACATGAGAAGCGGAATCATTGAAGTGCACTCTAACATGCTCAATCCTAGTATCCATGGCCATGAAGTCTTCCAATGGGGCACTTGGAGCTAACATATCACAAAGTTTATGTCTTGTACTAAGTGGAATCACTTTCTCAAGCCACTTTTTAATAAAAAAGTCACCAAGAGCAACTAGCAACGTCTCCACTAGAGCCTTATTTCTTGTAAAGTGTAAGTTTTCCAAGTTATCCAATCCTTGCTCTATTGAGTTCCCAGGTCGGAATTCAGAGGAGAACTCATCCTTCATTTCTTGATAAGTCACAAAATGATCTTCTTTGAGCTGAGTGAGCCACTTATCAGCTAGTCTATCCAAGGTTGTTGGAAAAAGGGCCATTAAGATGTCACTATGACCTTCCAACCCACAACTTTTGCACAATGTGAGGAAATGCTTGATGTGATCATCAAGGTCGTCTGTCAAGGCTCCTTTAAAGAGGGGAAATTGGTGTTACTACAAGATAGAATTGAAGCTAAATCTCCTTGGAGCCATTTCAAGTTCTTGTCCGAGTTTTTGCTTCTCCTAGGACTTGTTAGGAATAACGATACTACATTCTAGGCTAAGGGATATATTTCACGAATGAGTTCTGGTGAGAGACATGTTAGATACTTCTAGATGGTCAGGTTACCAAGCCCATGGTTCCACAAGGCATGCCGAAATTGTAACAGCTTGATCTGCAAATATAGAGAAGTGATACTATCTTGCTGGTTCTTTTGTACTCGACAAGGTGTTGGTAATCCCAATTGATGTTGACTATGATTCGCACAAGTATTGTTTCTAGAACCCGAATAGACTCTAAAACTCAACTTGATTGTGTGCACTTTTGACCCGATTCTGATGAACTTAGTGCTCATGTTGTGATACTTAATGCCTAGCTACGAATGACTTACCTTGAATGAAACTGAGTTGGATAGGTTTATACAAGAATTGAACAATAAAAAGTGTGGTATGAAATTGTATTACTATCAAATACTGATTACATAAATAGAGAGAAAAACAATGCTGCTCTCATTTTTGACTTCTCCAAATGCCTTTGATTACAAGATATAGTTTAAAGATATAGTTGTTATGAATCCCGTATAAATGTAAAGAGAAAGATAAAATACTTTCTTTCAACCTCAATGAAACTACAAGCATAGACTTGCACCAAGATCTTATTTTTTCCCTAGGGCTTGGCAAGAATCTTGCATCCTCTCACCTTGAGGAAGGAGGAAGTAAGAGGTTTCGAAAAAAAAGAAGAGGTGGATGCTGCTAGACCCAACACCTGGTCGTCTGCATGTTCCCCACTAATGTTGATCTTTTGCAACATCATCATCACCTCAACTATCCTTGCTATCACACAATTCCCTGAAGACACACTCGTACTCTATGCATAGACTACTTAGGGCACTAACCACTACAACTCCCAAAGATGCCGACCACAACCTAGATTCTTCCTTCTTCTCCTCAATGTTCTAAACATAGAACCCTGCCAACTGCTCACACTCCCATTTGAGCATTCTGTGTTTCACATGCACAGAACTTTCGGCCCTCTCTTTAGCTTTCACCTCTTGACCACTCTAACTACCACTATCTTTCACTTCCACACCACAACTTCTCTTCTAAGATCTTCCTTGAAACTTCGAACTAATATACTAAATCTACTCATGATTCTCTACAATACCTATTTTGCTACCAATTCTTCTCATTCCTCATGTAAGCCTCAATCGTACTGGATGACAGACTGACTTTCACATATAGTGGGTGATGTTTTTCTCTTCTGATGCCTGAGTGTACCCCTTCTCCAAGCATATCTATATCTGCCAATGCATGAACATGCCTAATTACAGTACTCCTCATGGTGATTTTCCTAAAGTAATTTTAGAAAGGTGATCCACCCTTAAGGTGAGTCTTGCCTTTCCTTACTACTAATTCAAAATCATATTCCCTTAGTAAGAGAAACCATCTTAGTAATATGCCTATATTACATGGTTTTTTTACAAGGTAGAGTAGAGCCTGTTGATCCCTGAAGAACATTAAATTATTTGCGAGAAAATAATGTCTAAACTTTTTGACTGCATATAACATGCATAATCCTTCTCGTTTCGTAGTTGTGTAGTTTCTCCCTGCTGCATTCAATTGCCTACTTGTATATGCAATGGGGAGATCAATGTTTCCTTCACCCATGTATTGTGCTAGCACACATTCAATAGCATAATTGGAAGCATCCACATGAACATGGAATGGCTTAGTCTAATATGAAGTTTCCAAAATTGGTGCTGAACACAATCATTGTTTAAGCTTGTTGAAAGAGTTTTCACACTCATCATTCCTTTCAAAGTTAGCTAGAAGGTTGTATAGGGGCTTTGCAATTATAGCATACTTGTGACTAAAACATCTATAGTATCCACAATGTCCCATGAAAGCTTGTAATTCCTTCCCTGTTTATGGTCTAGGTAATTTTGCAATAGCTCTGACCTTATCTTCCTCTGTTGAGATCCCATTCTTTGACACTATGTGTCCTAATCTTGCCTTGCCTAACCATGAATACACATTTTTTAGGGTTCAAGTAAACCTGATATTCTTGAAATTCATCAAAGATATGTTTAAATTTAGGGATGTGAGTCTATCGAATGTTGGAATGAGCACATAGGTCATCATAAAAGACCTCTAAGTTCTTCTACAATAATTCCTTAAACACATGACATATCAAGCTTTGAAATGTAGGAGCATTGATGAGTCCGAATGTGATAACCCAAAATGAAAAGATACCCCACTCTGTGGCAAAAGGCATCTTATGTTGGTCTTCAAGAGTGATGGCTACTTGATTGTAATCCGAGAATCCATCAAGGAAACTATAGAATTCCTTGCATGCTACACGTTCTAATAGGTGTTTGGTGATAGGAAGCAGATAGCTATCTTGTATGGTGGCTATGTTAAAGTTTCAAGTTAATGCATACACGTAACTTCCTATTCTTTTTGGTCACTACCACAATGGGTGATACCCATTCGGTATGCTTGATTTCATATTAAAAACCCTGTTTCTATCAAAAAATCATTTTCCTCTTTGATTTTGGCTGCGTAATTATCAATATATGTGTAAGGTTTTTTCTTGGTAGGTTTGTCTTCCAATGACATCGGGATTCTATGAGAACAGATATCTGGGTCCACTCCTTTCAAAACCCTATAATTCCAAGCGAATACGTCGTCCCTATACTGTCTCAACAGATTTATCAACTCCCATTCTTCTTCACTTAAGTCATGTCCTATGTATGTACATCTCTCTTCACCATCTTCTATGGCTACTAATTTTTTTCTGATCTTTTCTTTGTTGCCATAGGCTCTCGTATTAAGGCTTCTTATTTGGGCACTTCTATCCTCTATCTCGTATCCCTTGAAATTTTTGGGCACTTCAAACAAGGGTTCTTCTTCTAGGGTGCTTATTTTTTTCTTCCCTTTCTTTTTCTCACTTTTGTCATCTTCTATCATAGCCAACTTCTTCTCTGACTCACATCTTTCAAATTCTTGAGTTTTGGCGTCTTTCATATAAAGACATTCTTCCTGTGAGGCACAAAATGGTTGCATGATGATGGATTGCTCATCCTCATCACTGAATTCCATAAGTGTAGATGTGCTAGGCTCACATTCTTCTAGAACACATTCAAACATGAGTATTTCTATAATGAAAACCGAGATTTCATAGCCATCTTTATCACAATGGGGGATCCACTGCTCCTCATTGACAACTATCTCCATCGTGGCTAAGATTTTTTCCCAACCATGGGGTTCAAACTCCTTATCATGGAATGCTATAGTTGCATAGGCTGGGTCTTGAATAGATCTAGGGTTCTCATTAGCACCTACATTTCTAGAGTTTAATCTTTTCTCTCCCTCCACTAAAACTTTACACATGCATAAGTGAGTGTCCACTTGCATCCAAGAAGATTATGATCCTATGGAACACATTTGAGGGGCATGATAGATGGGTCTATCGTGACATAGGGGGTCTATCAAGGTCTTTGGCTAGTCATGTTAGAGGGTGTTCTATCACAATAGAGTGATTGCTGTGATAGATGTGTGATTTATTGCATTATAACTGGTTTCTCACGATAGATAGGTTTGTCGTGATAAACAATATTTGTTGTCTGTCACATGTTTGGTATGTCGTGATAGAGCCAAAAACATGAAATTTCTTTGATACATTTAGTGCATAGAGATGGCACAAGGGAGTCCTATGTCATGCTAAGCAACATCTCTCTTCTTGGTATTGATAGGTGAGTGGCTCTTTGTCTTTAAAGGTTTCACTCTTAGCACTAGTTGATGTGGTAGTGCATGAGCATTTCCTAAGTTGATATAATTTTGTGAGGATATATATGCAAGCATAAATGTGATATTTTCACCTAGGACATAAAATATGTTCCATGTGATAACTTTTGTACCATGCAATGTATGACATTGCTTCCAATTGTTAGTGACGGAGAAACAAATGAGATGTTCCTAGAAATAATAGTCCATGTCTATGTTCATTTCATGCTCCAAGATATATTTGCATGTAGTGTAACATATATGTATTTTTTGGAATAGTTGGTCCTTCTAGCCTATGTAAGTAGAAATATTGTCGTAAGATCCAGTGCCATGTGCATGATAATGTCAATATCCAACTCTCATTTGACGCCTTTCCATGTGCCAGAAGTTTTACTACATTTAATTCAAGGAATTTCTATACTATCTGGAGTAAAGACACATGCTTAAAAATGTATATTCCCTAATGATTTCACCAATGATCTCAACTTGATGAGATTCCCTTCTAAATCCTTGACTATAACAAAGGTTATACCATTTTTCAAGTGTAAACTATTCATTAGCTGTTCAAATATGTCGAAATTGGGTCCAATACATGGAAGTTTCAAGAACTTTCCAGATCCAAAATGCTCACAAATCCTCATTATGCCTTCATCACTCCACTATAACTTTTCAAATTCCTTGATCATGAAGAACATTTTACTACCTCTTAAGATCCATGTGCAAAAGAAGAGGTAATTACATTAGTTTCATAACTTCAAAGTATGGATTTGGAACTAGTGGGAATCAATTGGCTTAATCAAGTTTTCTGGCAAGGATGGAGGGTCAAAGGCCATGAGTTTGCTTGAAGAGCTTGACATTTCCATTAGTTTAGCATGAAAAGAGTGAAGAACAAACATGCATGAGCAATCATCATGGATGGTTTCTTTGTTAGGTTTGAGGAACTAAAACATCTTTGTTATTAGACATAGATCCAATAAGTATTGGTTTTTCACTCGATGATTGACTAAAGATAGAACATATTGCCTTATTAAAAATAGAACACGAGACAAACTTGATGATTCATTTGCGAATTCACTATTGGATAGGCAAAGGATTTAATCAAGTGGGAGTCTTCTTATATTGAAATTGAAGAATGGTTCATTTGTAAGTTGTAGACCTTCATCACGTGTGGATTGGATTAGGAGTTGTTTTAGGCATCAATAGAAGGCCAATTTTGTGTAAATTTCTTTTTGCAAACTATCGTGGTGGCTTTAGGAGGTGGGACTCTAGGCAAAGTTACCTTCCTTGGTTGTCCCTTAGGTGGATGAAGCAAATTGTTTTTCTTATCTGTCGGAGGATTTGAGTGAGAGATCTTTCTTGTGGGATGAAGTAGGATTTGAGTGAGAGATTGTTGGCACTCAAGGTCAAGCACAATGCATGGGGATGCAAGCACAAGAACACATCAAAGAAGTGGTGGTATTGATTAATAAGGGTCACATTAAGAATGATATGAGTGCAAGAAACCCTAATTACTCAAGTTCAAGCATAAGTTAGGATATTGTTGCAACAAACCCTAAACAAAAAAGGCTTAAATGGATCGGTTACATCCCAAAGTGTGATAAAACTCTAGTATTCCTAATGATGATATTTTTTAGCCAAGATTATACCAAAGAATCTATAAAAGAACAAGTAATTGATTCAAAAGAACATTGCAATGTGTTTGTACTTGGAAAAATTGGGACTTGTATACAAAGCTTATGAACCTTACATTAGGTAGACACCTAGGCCAGAATAGACAAAGCATCAGATCATCTGAAGCTAGTGTCAATCACACAACTAGGTCGTGGGCACAAAAACTTAGTGATTATCGCTACATGCTAAGTTCCGAAACAAGTGATTCAGAAATGTCTTTTAGCATGGAGAGACCCACAGGTAGCTCAAGCATTGCCTATTTATAGACACCAAAAGGTCCCTATAAAGTGCAATTGAAATATATTAGGACTAATCGATTAGGTGCATGCATCTATGAGGATGGTATGAGGCGATCTGTTGTCCAACTTAAAAATCTTGATCAATCATTCGGACTTGAAAATCCAGTGGTTAAATTTGAAGAGGGTTCATACATTGATAAGCAACAAACCATGTATATGGTCACCAACTTACCCAAAATGATATATGAGTTTGGAAATGTCATTCTCGAGAATGAGATAGGAGACCTAGAGCAAGGAGACCTAGGACAAGAATCCAAGACTCCTCGAGGAAAATCCATCTTGACTAGAGTGATTACTCTCGAGTGGGCTCCCCAAGACAACAAAAGCATAGAACTATTCTTGAATAGAGAAATAGAGGAAGATTTTTGGAGATTCAAGCCAGATCAACTTAGCAAAATAGGCTGATTCACCATCTATGAGCTCAAAGATCCTGAGATACGATTCAAATTTGTCTATTTGGATAACACAACAGAGAGAATGTTCTTGGTAACAAAGCTTGGTAGGCATGCATACACTTGGAAGGGTGAATCGATCTTCCCTCCACCAAGATCAAATGTTTCCCATGGCCTCCAAGGTGTAAGATCATCCCAGGCTCATGAAACCCAGAGGGAAAGAGATAGAGAGAGACTTGAGGTAAGCTTTACACACACTATGGGCAGAGATAGATCAGGACTTGAAAGTGAAAGACATGAAAGAGAGAGACATAGAGCACATAGGCATCAAAGAGATGAACATGATTTCACGTTGCCTAGACCCTGAGAGTACCCAAGAACTCTTAGACACTCTCAAGTGGTCAAGACAATGAAAAACTACTTTGATGGGTCAAGAGATCCTTATGATCATGTGGCCGAGTTCAAACAAGTGCTAAGAGCTGAACAGATTGAGGAATTGTTCACCCAGTTCAAGGCATTTGGTTTGATCCTCAAGGGTACTGCCTTAGCTTGGTTTCAAACCCTAAATAGTCACAAATACCAAAATATAGGTCAACTACTAGAAGCATTCATCGTAGAATTTTCCAAGAGTGGCATCAAGCATAACACATCATCCTTGATCCATAACTTCAAGAAGACACCCCAAGAAACTACTCGCCTAGCTGGACGGAGATTCAAACAATATGTGGAAAGATGTCCCACACCTAAATTACCTACAGAAGCCAAACACATTTTCTTGTTTTTAGATGGACTTCTAAGTGGGAAACTTAGATCATATGTATATCTCGAGGAGACAATCACACTAGATCAATGCTTGAGAATGTGTATTGACATAAAAGATAACTTGGGTGAGGAGTTGGAATTATCCAAACTCTATAAGGATTTTGATAGTTCTACCAATCATACTTCAATACCCTCCACTTCAATAGATGAGCTAGCTGAGCAGGTTGCCAAGAAGCTAGAAGTTCAAAATAGACATAAACCAAGGGTCACCTCATTGAAGCAATGTTATACTTGCAGAGGCGACCACATGGCTAATGTTTTCTCGATCATGGATCGACCCCAAGGAAACTCTAATAGTCCATATTGCACTATTGCGAGAAAATACAAAAACCATTCAACTCAAGATTGTTCGTACAATAGGCAGGCTATCAGAAAAACTTATTAGCAACCTTACCAACAAGGTAGGTATCAAAACTAATAGCAACAACCATATTATAGGCCACACCAACAATATCAACCTCAATACCAACAACAATATGAGGTATCATATAGGCCACAACCGATCCTAGGAAACCAATTGCCACCTCTTGCCAATGTGATTCCAATTAAGTATACAGTGGTAGAGGAGAACCCTAGTAGAGCGTTGGTGCCGATGACCCCTTTGGTCTTTGAAAATGACCCTCATGCTTAGAGCTCTGACTACACTCATGAAGATAGTCCATGAGCTTATTACATAGAGTCACTTGAGCATAGTGAGACTTATTTGTATCAATATGAGGCACTACCTATGGAACCAAATTGGGAGCTAGAATACTCCAATATCATGTATATGAATCCTAACCCCATTCCCCAATTGAGAGAAATGAGACCACAAGCCCCTAGAGGACCATGTTATAGATGCTAGGGCGACCATTTCATTTATGAAAGTCCCCACCCGCTCACTCGAGGACAAGGACATAACATCAAAATACAAGGCTTTTGTCTTGAATGCGGCAAGGAACATCTCCTAAGAGATTGTCCAAGGAGCCCCTCTAGTGTACCCAAGGTTACACCAATTAATGTGGTAGGCTTAGTGGTGGATTCAAGTTGAAGTAGCATTAGTGTGGCTATACAAGAAATCACTAGGGCACATGCCTTAAAACAGACTAATCTAGTTGAACAATCAAAGTCAATTGAATCAGGAGAGCCTAGTAAGAGGAAAACAAGAACATGGAAGGATACCAAGGAGAAGGCCAATCGTAAGTGGGCTAGAAAGTTATCCAAACTAGAAGAAAGCCTTAGAGACACAAAAATGAAAATAGAAAACATTTTATCTCAAAACTGTGTGCATGTCGAAAATCCATCCACTCCACTTCATACCACCCCACCACTCATTGGAAATAAACCACAACCAGGGTTTGTTTTTGTAGATCCAACCCTAGAAGGCTGCATGTCGAAAATCCATCCACTCCACTTCATACCACCCCACCACTCATTGGAAATAAACCACAACCAGGGTTTGTTTTTGTAGATCCAACCCTAGAAGGCTTGGACATGATGTACAAGGCCTACTAGGCTCGACTTTAAGAAGGGCCAATAATTGTAAACCTAGAGAACAGTTACCCTAGAGTAGTTTTAGAGATTAAACTAGCAAAAAATTGCATGAAATTGGTAGAAATAGCTCAAGCTATGCTCGAGACCAATCAATTGTTCAATCAGACAAATTCTATCAAATCCGGGTTGCATTTCTATGGCTTATTAGAAAGATTAGAGCATTTGGTAAACTAGTTGCATGTTTCTTTACCTCCATAGGCTCAACCAAATGTTGAAAGAGAAAGCTCACCACCAACAAGGGTTTATGTTCCTGATTCCATGGATGCTGGAACACCTCTTTCAATTGAACAATACTATCAAGAGTTCTTGTGGGAAATACAAGAAGAGAAATGGGCCAAAGATAAGGGTAATCCCCCTCCTATTCCTAAAATTGATGATCTTCATGATCAATTACCCCAAGACATTCCATTGATTTACATAGACCAATTTTGAATCTAATTCTTTACAAGAGTTGCCACAATTCATAGGCCCATGGGAATTTGAATCTCTTCATATTAGAGCTCCCACAATAATGATAAGAAATGAAGACTTAGTAGCTCTAAGAAACTTTAACGTTGTGAAGAACACTATGGTGCAGTGTCATCTCACCTTAGAAAAGCTGCTCAAAGTAAAACTTGAGCTATGGGAGCATGTGGAAAATCAGGTTCCAGAACTTGGTTCCAATGTGTCAAAAGCACGATCTAAACAGAAAGTCCGAAAGATACCTCTAGACAAAGTAGGAGACATGAGTGAAGGTGAAGAAGGTAATTATTATCTTCCAATCACCTACCAAGGTTACACAACAAAAGCTATCTTAGATTTAGGTGCTGGTGTTGCGATCACGACCACCTCCTTGTGGAAGCAATGGGGCAAACCCACATTAAGACCAACTAGAATGAAGCTTCAAATGGCTGATGGCCATATTGAAAGACCTCAAGGATTGCTAGAAGGGATAGCTCTAACCACTTGTGGTGTAGAGTTTGAACACACTTTTTCTATATGTGACTTTGGAAAAAATAATGTCTATGAAATGATCCTTGGAAGACCCTTCCTATAGCAACTGCAAATAGTACAAGATTGGGGAACGAACTCCTTGTACTTGTAGCACTTCGGGGTCACAAACAAAGTCAATCTCAAGGATTATACCTTTAGAGATGTACCACCCCTATAGTGGAATCCTATCCAGAAGGCAGAAGAAGATTCAATCTCTATGCCTTCTATGAGTTCTTCTCATCCATCTTGGATGCATGAAGATACTCACTTGTGGATGTGCAACCTCACAGAGGAAGAGGAAAGATGCCTAAAAGCGAGAGAAGAAGGGACTCCTCAAGGAATGAGATTGGTTAGAGACCCATCCTACAACTAATGATCTTTCCAGATGAGGAATTTGAGCCTCATGGTTGGACACAAATCTTAGCCACCATGGACATTGCTATCAATGAAGTACAATGGATGCCTCATTGTGATGAGGAGGGTTATGATATCTCTTTGTTCATGTGTGAACCCTTGCTATAAGAGTGTGACTCTAATGAGGTCATAAAAGAAGAAGATGACAACAATGATCTAGGGTCCATTGTGATTGATAGTTGCTTTGACTCAGAGGAGCACTATCTAGAAAATCTAGGAGTATTTACCCAAAAGAAGAAGAACCTCTCACAAGCATTAAAACTATAAATTCAAGGGAAAATAGTGAAGGTTGTCAAAAGAAAAAGAAAAGAAAAGCAATGAAACAAGCAAAGGAGGAATCATTGTTCGAAGTACCAGAGAATTTCAAGAAATATGAAGTTGAAGAACGAAAAATTTTGGTACAAATGCCTAAGAGAGGGGCCACCACAGGAGAAGCATGTGATAATAAAGAAAAGACCAAAAAAATTGTAGTAAAAATTAAAGAGAATGAAGAGTGACGTATGTACATAGGAGAAGACCTAAGTGTAGAAGAAGAGGTAGAGCTTGTCGATTTATTAAAGGAATATAGGGACATGTTTGCATGGACCTATAGAGACCTCAAGGGGGTAGATCCAAAAATATGTTCTCATACAATCCCCATGATGGCTGACACCAAGCCCACCAAACAAAAGCCCTACACATATAATGGCACTTGTGCAACCAAAATAAAAGAAGAAATTGACAGATTGATTGAAGCTGGATTTATGTATGAGATCAAGCATATTGAATGGGTGTCCCCATTGTAGTGGTGCCAAAGAAGAACGGAAAGTTGTGAGTGTGTATTAACCTTAAAAAAGTTAATGCTGCTATGATCAGAGATGGCTATCTATTGATATATTTAGGTAGTGATGTGTGTGAACACTCTAGGACTATTGGGGCACCTTTTTCCCTCTTTAGGAGGTTTTTTCCTCCGGCTTCTATATACACCTATTGCCCTAATGGGCTACTTATCTTTGTACATTCTAATGGTAACACATTCAATATTGTGTGTTGTGCTCCAAGCTTCTTCTTCTTCCTTGTGCTGTTTGCGTGCTTCCGTAGACATCTAACTCCAACAATTGGTATCAGATGCGGGTCCTTGCTTCATCTAGGGCATCGTCGACCCCTCTCCAATTGCAGTCTCAGAATTGCATGAAATTTGGTAAGCATACTCAGGGTGTTTCAGAGATCAAAACAGCTTTGCTGTGTCATGCCAAAATCGCGATCTAAGCTCGTTTCGGCCTCTAAATGCACTATTGCAGTGCTTGTGCAAGCTATTTTATCTTTTTTTGCCAAAGATATATACCAGTTTTGGTTTCCCAGTATAAGTGTCTCGAAGTCTGCTACAGGTTTAGCAGAATCCATGAGGGCAGTTCTATTCAACTTTTTCGCATACAATTATTTTTTTGCATCTGGGTATTTTAGTTAGTGGCCACGGCTGAAAGCAATGATGTATTTCGTGTATTGGATGTTGAGGATAAGTTGGATGGTACAAATTACCCATTGTGGGCTTATATAATGCATTATGTATTGGTTGCAAAGGGACTATGGAATATTGTGCAAGGTGTTGAAAGACGTCCTATTACACCTAAGAATATATGTACTACAAATACAGGTATTGAAGTTGATGCTGATGGTGTCGAAGACGGTGATATTCTGCAGACTCCTGTTCATGCTGTTATTTTTGTTGCACCTACTGTAGAGCAAATTCATTGGGATGGTAGAGATGCTCAGGCAAATGCATTGATAGCTTTGTCTGTCAAATGTGCCATTATTCCTCACATTCACTCTTGTATAATAACTAAGGATGTTTCTGATACACGTACCACATTGTGCCAGGCTGGGAATGAGGCTCATGTTGCTTACCTCTGAAAACAGTTGGAGAGTGAGCACATGAATGAAGGTGATTCTATGGATAGTTTTCTGACAAAGATCAAGGATTTGAAGGAACAATTGATTTCTGCAGATGGAGTCCTTCCTGACAGTTCACTTGTGCAGACTCTTCTGAATGGTCTTCCCAACTCATATCAGGGTTTTGCTTCTACTCTTTTTTTGATGATGAAAGGCAATCCAAATGCCTTAACATTTGAAGAGTTAGTTTTTGTTTTGTTGCAAGAAGACCAGTCTAAGCAGAACATGTCTATTATGCATGTTACAGATCAAGCTTTCCTGGATAGTCAGAAGGGCAAAGGTAAATGGAGCTCTTCTACTAGTAAGCAAAAATCTACAAATGTTGCACATTATAGGTTGTATTTATGGAAAAATGTAGTGTTCCTCCTTTCCAAAAGATGGTTCAGTTTGAGCTACTAAAAAATTGTAGCTTGTTCATAGTGATGTCTGTGGTCCTATGCAGATATCCTCTTTTGGAAACTATCTTTACTTTGTGACTTTCATCGATGCTCTTTCCAAGCATGCATGGGTATATCCATTGAAAGCAAAGTTTGAACTCTTTATGTGCTTCAAACAGTTTTTGGTTTTGGTTGAAAATATGTTAGCATGTAAAATGGGCACCCTTCGTCTTGATTGAGGGGGAGAATATATGTCTTCTAACTTTAATGCATTTCTGGCTAAACGTGGGATAAAACATCAGTGTACATTGCCATATACACCTCAATAGAATGGAGTTGTTGAATGAAAGAACAGATCACTCATGGAGATGGCGAGGTGTATGGTCAAGAGTCAAGCTTCACCACATAGTTTCTAGCTTGACGATGTTATGTGTGCAGCATATGTAGTTAACAGGTGTCCCACTAAAGCATTGCCGTCTATCACTCCATATGAGGCTTGGCATTGTCGCAAGCCATCTGTTGCTCATATGCATGTTTTTGGTTGTTTGGCATATGCATTAGTGCTTGAGAAACATCGTAGAAAATTGGATCATAAAGCAGTAAAATGTATTTTTGTTGGGTATAGTTATGAAAGTAAAGGCTATCATCTGTATCATCCATAGACTAAACACATTTTGGTTAGCAGTGATGTTCTTTTTGTGAAAGATGCTATTCAACCGTTAGTTTCATGTACTAAGGAGATATCTGTTAACTCCAAAGACATGTATGATACTTTGCTGCCTCTTTTTACAGGTGGACAGTCTAGTGCTAGTCCTAATGAGGCAACTTCTCAACCTTTGTAGGTTTCATTTGATGATGCAGATCATTCCATTTCTGATGCAGATTTACATGATGCACTTGTTGATGAGAGAGTTGGTATTGAAGGAAAAAACTATGCCAAAATGGTTGATGCAGACTTTGCGTGATAGCAAATTAGATGTACCTCTGTCATATTGTACTCAGTCAGGCTCTCATAGTGCCTCTTTTGCATCAAATTGCTATGCTATGGCTGCCTCTAGTCTTTGTGATGAGGCTAAACCTGTTTCGTTTGATGAAGCACAAAATTTTGAACATGTAATGGCTGCAATGCAATCTGAATATGATGCATATCATGAAAAATGGTTCCAGGTCTTTATGTGACTTGCCTCTCGGCAAGAAGGACATTGCAACTAAGTGGGTATACAAGCTGAAGTGTAAACCTGATGGAACAGTTGATAGGTATAAGGCTAGGCTTGTTGCAAAGGGTTATGCACAAGAAAGAGGCATTGATTTTGATGAAACCTTTGCTCCTACTTGTCAAATGATTACTATTTGTAGCATCTATGCACTTGCAACTCATCATGGTTGGAATCTACATCAATTGGACATTAAAACAACATTTCTAAATGGTGACTTGCATGAAGAAATGTATGTTTTTAGCCCCATGGCTTTGTGCAAAAAGGGTATGAAAACCATGTGTGCATGTTAAAGAAGGCATTATAGGGTTTAAAGCTAGCATCACGTGCTTGGTATGAAAAGATACATGCCTATCTGATTGCACATGGTTTTGAGAACAATCCAACTCAAAGAACCTTATATGTTAAGCATGCTAATGATGTGCTTGTGATCATTATGGTGTATGTTGATGACATGCTGCTCACTGGTCCTCATGACATGCATATTGCTGATTTTAAGGCTGGTTTGCATGCCTCATTTGAGATGTCTGATTTGGGGCATTTGCATCACTATTTGGGCATTCAGTTTACGCAAGTTGATGGTGGAATGGCTTTGTGTCAAACGATATATTGACACATTATTGCAGCATTTTGGCCTTGAAGACTGTAAGCCTATTGCAACTCCTATGGAGACATGTTTATGATTGAGTCTTCATGATGCTAGAGATGCATTTGATGTTGTTCTCTATCAGCAAGTTGTTGGATGCTTCATTTACTTATGCATTACTAGTCTAGATATTTAGTTTGCTGTCTCATAGATGAGCAGGTTTATGCATTGCCGAGGTGTCAAGCATTGGTAGGCGGTTAAGCGCATCTTTCACTACTTGAGTGGTACCCGACTACTTGGATTATTTTATCCCAAGGAGGGATCACTACTGCCAGATTTGCATGCTTTTTCTAACAGTGATTGGGCTGGTTGTTATAACACTTGTGTGTCCACTAGTGGTTTTTTCTTCATGCTTGGTAGCTCATGTATATCTTGCTTGAGCAAGAAGCAACCTACTGTGGACACTTCGAGTTGTGAGGCTCAGTATAGGGTAGCTTTCACAACGACTGTTGAGTGTGTGTGGTTAAGATGCCTTATGGCTGATTTGGGTGCTGGTAAGTCTTCTGCCACCACCATCTTCACTGATAGTCAGAGTGCATTGACAATTGTGAGGAACCTTGTGTTCCATGCTCACACTAAGCACATTGAGGTGCATTATCATTATGTTAGGGAGAGGTTCTCTACTGGGGAGATCAACTTGGCGTATGTGCCCATGCAAGAGAAGATTGCAGTCCTTTTTACGAAGGCTTTGCCTAGGGAGAAGTTTGAATCTTTCCGCAAAGCGTTGGGATTACTTCCTTTTGTGGATTGATTCCACATAGCTTGGCACTTCCTTATACATGAGTGCCACCTCCTTGTTCACCGCATCACTCCTAGGGGGGATTTGTTGATATATTTAGGTAGTGATGTGTGTGAACACTAGGACAATCCTCTTTCTTGGGAATGCGCACATAAATCCTCCACATATGCTTCTAAGCTCTTTCACTTTGAAGACATGACACATGAGCCTTTGGAATGTTGCAGGTGCATTGGTGAGCAGGTTGTTTTGTGTTGATCTTTAGGGGCAATGGCTACTTGGTTGTAACCTAAAAATCCATCAAGGAAGCTATAAAGTTCCTTGCCTCCAACACACTCCAATAAATTTTGGGTGATTGGACGCAGATAGTGTGGAGTTAGACGTCTGCAGAAGCACGTGAACAACACAAGGAAGAAGAAGAAGCTTGGAGCACAAACACACAATACTAAATGTAGGACACCACATCCCAAAGCTCAGATAGATCTTCAACAAGTGTAGAGAATATTGAGTGTGTCTGAACCTAGAAAAGTGTATGTTCATGGTACATCAAGGTAAGATCTTAGGTCATATTGTTTCTAAGAATGTAATATCAATAAATGAGGACAAAGTAAGAGCCATAGCAGAGTTTCCAAGGCCAAGGAATGTTAAAGAGGTACAAGACTTTTGTTGAAAAATTTTGAGTGGAACAACAAATGCGAAAATTCCTTCAATGAGATGAAGAAACATTTGTGCACAACACCAATACTAACCACTCATGATTGGAATAAACCATTCCATGTCCATGTAGATGCATCCAATTGTGCAATAGGAGGTGTGCTAGCACAACCCACATGTGAAGGAAATCTAGATTTTCATATAGCATATGCTAGCAGACAATTAAACACAACTGAAAAAAACCATACAACAATTGAAAGAGAAGGCTTAGGCATGGTATACACCATGAAGAAGTTTACAGACTATCTATTGGCCAACAAGTTCAAGTTTTTCATTGATAATCAAGTTTCATTATATTTGGTCAATAAACCTTGCAAGACATGATGCTTAGTAAGATGGTTCCTCTTAATAGTAGAATACAACTTTGAAGTGGTTGTTAGAAAAGGTAGAACCCAGCTTAGGGAATATCACCTTTCTCCCATCACTTCAGGAGGGTCACCGCAAGGAGTTTTTGATGAACTAACTAACACTTATCTGTTCAATTTAGAAATTGTTCCTAAATGGGCAAATAAGTTGGTATGTGTCCTAACCTTCAAACACACAAATAAGAATGTGAAGATATAAGAAATTATAAAATCACAAAAATATCAAATATTGGTAGGAATTATGTACAAACAAGATACAAAGGGTGTACTAGCTTGTTGTGTCGAGGAGGATGAACATAGAAGTTGGTTGCAACAAGCCCATGAAGGATTGCTAGGAAATCACTATTCTAAACAATGAACATTACAGAATCTAAAACGTTTAGGACTGTATTGGCCTAGTATGGACAAAGAAATACATGAGAAGAATAAGAATTGTCCAGTATGCTAGAAGAGAACCCTAGTGGAGTATGCTACCCTTTATCATTACATGAAACTAGGCTATGAGCAGTAGTAGGCATCTACACTGCAAAGAAAAGACAAAAGGCATACTTAAGTGTTGGTCTATACACTAAGACAACATGCTTGTAAATTGGAAAAACAAGGATATGGACCCATGATCATTGTTAGAATTTCTACTGGTGGTGCGGTTCAATTGGCCACTCTAGAACGTGACATATTGTTGAGCTATGTTAGTGGATGTCGAGTCAAGCTATACCAAGAACCTCTTATAGAGGATATGCTAATGAGACTCAACACTATTGAGAGGCAAAAAGAAGAAGAGTTAAGGGCTACAGATGTAGCATAGGCAGAGGCTAGAGAGCGCATTAAGAGAAATACGTTAAGGAGATAAGGCTTAGATGTCAATCCCAATGCCCCAAGATATCACATGGCCATGTGCCAAACATCAGGTGTAATTACTCCTCGAATAATCGATTGACATCCCATTGTGACCATAAAGGTAGGACAAGGAAAGAATGTAAGGACTGTGAGAGCCTTGATTGACTCAGGTGCAACAACTAGTGCAGTTGGGTTGTCATACTACCAAGATCTGCAATTGAACATCAATTCCATAGAAGCCTATCTCATAGGATTGGGAGGTGTGGAAACCCCTTGTTTGGGTGAGGTGGATCTTCCCATCTACCTTCAAGGTGTCCAATAACAATCAAAATGCTAGTGTGCCAAGATGAGGACCTTACGGGAACCACTTTTCTTCGGTCAAGATTGGATCTATGAACATGCAATTAACTTAAACCTAAGAAGTCAACTTCTTCAAGTTTGGGTACATGAACAATGCATTACATTAGACTTAGAGAATTTCATGATCACAAATCCAAGTATCAAACATTCTTTTAGTCATTCTAAGAATAATCTTAGAGAAGAAGATGTTGTAAATGTCAAAAGCTCTATGATGGAGAATGAGTCAATCATGGAAGAACAGGCTTGAAGGCGAGTGGATCTCTCTTCTTTTTCAAAGACTAATGCAGACACAAAAGTTCAACCATAGGGGCAAGCGAAACAACCAGACAACCACTATATCAAATAGACAAACATAATTCAAGAAGAAAGTAGTTATGGGCATGAAGCATATCTGGGTTCAAAAGGGAGAGCAATCAATCACACCATTACAGTCAAACTTGTTACCAAAGAAGCAACAAAGAAAGCCAAGGAAACAAGTAGTAGAACAACAAAGATTTCTATCTCAAAGAGTACTCCAAATTTGGGTACCAAAGCAATCGATGAAGGCGGACCAAAATAATGTACAAATTCAGGTGCCTAAGGAATTAGCTACAGCTCAACAAGGGCAATTACACATGTGGGTACCCAAGGATCTCTTACATACACAAAACCGTAGGCTCTTACTCATGAGAAAAGTCTCAAAAAAGAATCCAAGGAGAGGCAAGGGTCAGAACCAAGCATAGAGACCAAAAGAAGATCAAATCACCTCTTTGGCAATAGTAAGAAGACAATCATCAAGGGTATGGGTTTGGAAGCCAAAAGCATCAATAACCCGCACAGAAGCAATGAGCCAACCACGAGGGTTAGAAAATTTAAGAAACCATCCAAAGATGAAGAGGCCAAAGGTGATCTCTACGTGGCCAAACATGGTTCTAAAATGGATCCCTATAAGGAGGAATGATCAGTTTTCATTCAACCATTGAGTGATTACATCATTTAAAGGTCCAATGGATACCTCCATATAGATTTGCATCAACATTTGCAAGTAATATCCGAAGCCTTGATGTGCAAAACCCATGTGCTCTTTGCATAACCCCATCTTTTTCACCATTCAGGTCATGCATCTCCATAGTATGCATTAATATAGGGCCACATTATAAGGCCATGCATGGACACAATTGAGAATCTTAGGCACATGATACACATTTGACATATGTAAACTATTTTATTGATACTAACCTCTTTCTTCTTGTTTTCTGACACTATTCCAAAAAAAAGAAAAAAGAGAAAAAGAAGGGCCAATACCATACACTTGAAGAATCTCATTAGTGAACCATCAACGAGGACATCCATCAATAATGAAGACAAGCCAATGGTCAATCACCATGATGAGAGTACAACACAAAGAGATGAACATCGACCGACCTTTCACCATGGTAAGACTCAACTACTTTGGTAACACTATAACAATGATATATTAGGAAACCTCTTCATCACCATACCCTTGAGTAGTTAGCTCAAGACCCAATTTTTTTGCACCATACTTCTTACCGTACATTCCCCAAGTACTATTGCATAGGGCCACATTACAAGGCCATGCACAAAGCACATATATTTTTTCAACCCATGCACTAACACACATACCCATCATTCATTATGGGTCATGGGTACTTGGCATGATAACTAGGAAACCCATGTTGGAACACTCACTCCAACAAAGGTTTGTCAGGGATGACATACTTGAGAGGGGGGAGTGTTGGCACTCAAGGTCAAGCACAAGGCACAGGAACACAGGCACGAGAATGCATCAAAGAAGTGGACACAATAGAGGAGGGAGCATGTAGGGAGATCCAAGAAATATATGTCAAATTTCCAAAAGAAACACTTATAAAAACAATGATTTTGATCACTAAAAACCATTGTAAATATCATATCATATTTTTGCAACTCCATTTTGTTCAAGCACAGGAATCATCAAGCTTGAGGAGTATTAGAAGTATAGACGTATCAATTTTCATGATTTTTAGACACCATTTGAGCAGTCAAATAAGCCTTGGAACCTAATTTTTTAACTAGGCCAAAAACTAGGTCTGGACAGGGCCAAAAGTAGCAAAAAAACTTTAAAAAGAGCTAGAGAGCTCATTTTTGAGGTTAGCTAGTTGAGGTTAGCATTTTAAGGAAAGAGCTTCTTGAAGAGTGTAATCGAGTTATTGAGAATCAAGCTTCCATTGTTCCTATCTTTGTTATCTTGTGTGTGTGTGTGTGTGTGTGTGCATGTATGTGCTTGTCACTCACATTTTCTCACCACAATTGCTCATGATCTTCTTATCCTCCTCATGTCTCCACATATTGACAAGTAAAGGAGGTGGTGCTCACGCTTGGGCTACACTAAAGATCAAATTTGAGTGTTACCTCATTACACTTTTGATAAAGCTTTAGGTATCTAGATTGGTCTTGTTTGGTAAGACGAGAATACATTGCTTGGATTCATCACTTATTTATTCTTGTTTGTTAAGATTTAGGGTTTTTCTATGTTGGAGGGATAGTAGCATTCATTATGCAATCTTGTTTTGAGGGTTTTGGTATGTAAAAACTTGCATTCTTCTTTAGTTCCTATGACACTTGATGACTCATTCAGTTCTTAAAAACCAATCTTATGATTTGTTTAACACACGTGCTTCTTAATTTAGAGTGTGTAGAATTCTTTGGTGATGTGTTCATAAGTTGATTTAGTGGGATGTCGATGAATTTATCATCTATTCTAGCCATGAGATGATTGGTTTCTAAGTTAAGTCCGATGATCTAAGAGCCAATATTGCCCTAAAACTACATAGTTGGCAAGAGAAACACAATTGCATACTTGGAACTTGGCTCTAGTAGCGTGCCCTACAATGCAAATAGGAATCATGGCTTCTCCACTATGTGTGTCCTATCAAAATAGCTTGCATTGGCATAACTATCACTCATAACTTGTATAGAAGTGATAGATGTATCATATTAATTACAAATCCTACATCTATGAGAATTTTTGAGGGTGCATTATAACTTTGTCCTAAAAAATCCTGAATGTGTGGTCTTCAATCAACAATTCTCTTGAAGAATCCTCAATGCCACACATTCCCATAAGGATGTATTGTTGTGTATGCTTGTTTCTTGTTGCATCAATTTTCATTTTTTGATACATTCTATTTCTTCTGTTTGAGCTTCTCCGTAAATACACAACTCTTCTACCTTACAACCTTTGGATTTCTATAATTGTTGCAACATATCTTCAATGAGAGACTTGTGGTAGAGTTTGACTCAACACCTATTATTATGATTAGGGGTGACTTCTCCTTCTAAAATAAGCAAGATGTACAACACCATTTGTTACTATGAATCACCAATTGGACATACCCTCTCTTTTGCAACCTCTTTACATGTTGCTTGAGTGTATAGACTAAGAGTAAGTCATCTTCTTGTGGTAACTTATCTTTTATGTGTGCATTGAATAATGTATTCTAGAATTTCTTTGATGCATGAATTCTTACCACAACTCTCAAGCGTGTCTCTTGGAGCTTCTCTAGAATCTCTACTAGATCAAAAAGCTCATGTCCTATCCATTCATATCCTTGTGCCACTCATAGATTAGGTATGAGGAAATGTATTGGTAAAATGGCTTATTGGCCATACTCAAGGTTGAATGTAATTGTGCCCAATCCTCTCTTATAGGCTACTTGATAAGCCCAAATTTCATGATGCAATTTCTTATCCCAATCGAATCTCTCGTTATTTACCAACTTGATCAAAAGAGTGCAAAGGAAGTTTTTAGAGCTATTGACTTGTCCATTAGCTTGTGGATGATAGGGTGTATATCTCTTATGTGTAATAAATAAGGCATTTAACAAGTTTTCAATCACTTCATTGATGAAGTGAGTCCCTTTGTCACTCACAAACTATGGTCTAAAGCATGTGAAAATATTATCGAACAAGAATTTGGTTGTTGTTTGAGCATCATTGTTGGTCATAGTTTTGGCATCAACCCAATTCATCAGATAACTGGTAGCTACTATGATATATTCAATGTGGATGGATAGGTCCAATGAAGTCACACCCCAGTTAACAAGGGCTCTTCCTCCCATCAGAGGTCTTAAGGACATATTGTCTCTTCTGAATGAATATTTCCCCCTATAGCATATATCACATCTTTTAACAAATCATTTGACATCCATAGGTGTGGTAGGACACCGTAGACCAACAAAAATCAACATGCTTATGGTCCTTTCAGGTGAAAAATGTCCACATCCCACTATTGAGTGGGAAGCTTATGATAAGGATATATATTTTGATTTGTGGATACATATGCATTCCCATGTTTATACAATTGATTTTTTATCACTGTATATACCATTGTTTCTCTAAAAGAGCATTGATGAATCTTGGATAAGTCCACTAGTAGCTTGGTTGTGTTAAAGAAGTAAACAATAGGTAGAATCCACTCAGGATTGGAACCTATTTTGAAGAGATTAGCATATTCTATAGGTTGCATGAGTTTACACTTCTTGAAATCTCATATAAAAATCTCTACATTGTTCTCCATAGTTAGCCAATGTACACCATCTTGTTTTAGGTTATTATAAAGTTTAAGAACTAGGGTAATGAGATCCCACAATCTGTGAGCTTTCACAATGAGAAATTTTTGTTCTGCTTCTTCCACACAAAAATGTAATATGCCTTGGTTGTCCTATGATAGAGAAATTGTACATTGATATGTAATTTTCATGCTTTCTGAATTCTTCTTGGAGAAGTTTTCACCTGAGGTGGCTTACCAAAAGTGAGGATAGGTACTAGAGGCTCAATCCACTTTGGTATCGCTTCAAGATTGAAAAGATATCCATCTTGGATATCATTATTGATTGCACTTTTAGCTTCTTCATTGGTTAGTTTAGATAAATGGTCAGCTCGAAACTGCATCTTGCCTATGTTGCATTTATTTGATTGAATAATTTTGTGGACTCTTGGGATCCCCTTGCATCAAAATCACCCTCTACCTTTTGCATTAGTTTATTGCTGACCTTGGTCTTGTTTATGTTGGATTTTTTGGTCTATGAAAGCATGCGAGAAGCACAAGGAAGAAGAAGAAGAAGCTTGGCGCACAACACACAATACTCAATGTATTACCACTAGAATGTATAAAGATAAGTGACCCATTAGGGCTATAGGCATATATACAAGTCGGGGGAAAAAACCTCCTAAAGAGGGAAAATAGTGCCACGACGATCCTAGTGTGTCCACACACATCACTACCTAGATATATCAACAAATCCCCCCTCGGGGTGATATGGTGAACAAGGAACTAGCATTCATGTATAAGGAAGTGCTGAGCTATGTGGAATCAATCCACAAAAAGAAGTAAGCCCAAAGCTTTGTGGAAAGCTTCAAACTTTTCCCTAAGCAGAGCCTTCATGAAAAGGTCTGCAATGTTCTCATGTGTGGGCACATATGCCAAGCTGATCTCTCTAGCAAAGAACCTCTCCTTGACATAATGATAGTGCACCTCAATATGCTTAGTGCGAGCATGGAACAAAGGGTTCCTCGAACGACGAATGCACTCTGATTGTCAGTGAAGATGGTGGTGCTAGAAGATTGGCCAACACCCAAATCAGCCATAAGGCATCTGAGCCACACAGGTGGTATATAAACACAAAGAAGACATGGGGGCATCATTGCAGAGAGGAGAAGCAAAAATGATGGATGTGATATGAGGAATGACATAGTAATCACCATGCAAAATCATGCAATCTTCATGGGTGATGAAAAAATGATTGCACATGTGGGAGGGGATAGCAAAGGGTAGAGCTTTGGCCCATTGATTGGATTTTTGATTGGTTCTAGATTGATACAAATTTTTGATAATGAAACGACAAACTTCATTATCTTGTGATGATCATTATTTCAAAGATGACGAAAATTACTCTCATGATGTGATCCACGAAGTTTTTTAATGAATTATACATCGAGAATATGTGTGTACAATCTCTATGAGAACTCCATGTATTTGTATATCCATATGAACCTTGAGCCATAAACTTTATGGTGTGAACCCACTTAATTCATAAGCAAAAGTAAATAAAACATTAGAATAATAAAGTGAAAAGTAAAAAAAAAAAAAAAAAAAATCAAACAAAACGTGATCGCAGCTAATTAGTTTATCAAAAAGCAAATAAAGAGAATAAAAAGCACTATCGCTATTTTCAAATTAGCACATGTTTTTTAAACTACGAATTCTTGCTTTTCAAGAAATTAACGCATGCTTTTATGGAAAAGCACCATCGTGGAAGGATTCCTAAAAAACTATAAAATAATCCTCTTGGGGCCATTGTAATCCATCCAAGGTCATCCAATCTTGAGGAGTTCTAGCATTGAAGGAAGGAGAAGCTAATTGAGCATCAAGGAAGATCAACAAGGAGGTCCTATAGCATTGGAGATTTGGAGGACTTGGAGGTGCAAGTTCTACATCTACTTGATGGAGGATGGCTATCTCTCATCTTGGTGGTGATTCTGCTCAGATGCTTGGAGAAGGCTCTGCACGCATGTTTGGAAGAGGGTTTTGAAGATTATTATGAATCAATAGTATGATCAATGATAAATTGGTAGTAAGAATTTTTCCATTATTTTCATTACAATTGTATGAACATCTATTATGAATCAATTTCCAATGGTCCCCTACCTCTTCTCTTCCAATTCCTACCACACTTATTTCCTTATCTCACATAACTCATGAAAAAGTATTATTTCTAACTCAAGAATTAGATGCCTTTTGAAGATAATAAAACATTGTGTAAAATGTTAAAAGAGATGATTGATCACAAATTATCAAGTTTGAAATTTTGTTCAACCAAGTAAAAGAAATTCAATCATGCAAGTGTGAACATGAACATCAAGTACAAGTCCAAAAAATGTCTACTAAAATTCTTCATAAAAAATATTCATTTGACCATAGAAGGTCCACCCCTACTACTACACATAGAAGATTGAGTTGACCTATAATATGTTTTTGGTGTGATCAATTTGGCCATATGTTTTGAAATTGTAATGCATATGAGAATTCTTGTAGAATTAAATTGTTCACTGAAATTGAAAGAAAAATTTGTGATTAACATGTCGATTTACCTTTGCACATGAACTTAGGAAGAGGTGGAATTAAAGAATATTTTGATCCAACAAAAACTAAGCCAAGATCATTTGGAAAACAATGGAGACCAAAGAGATATGATGATAAAAAATCTTCTAAACAAGAAACTATGATACAAATTGAGAATCAAGTTAAATATTTTGAAGAAAAGAAGAGTGAACAAATGAAGTTGGATAAACAAAAAGTTGAACAAATTTTGCAAGAAATATTGAAAGAGGATGAGAAAGAATATGAAGAATCAATACAATTGAAAAAGAAACATGACAAATATTATGTAGTATGCGATCCCAAGTTTCTAGAAAATGAACAATTTTTTGATCAAAATAAAGTGAAGATTTTAAAAGATCAATTGAGCCATGATATTAATAATGAAGAAACTAGTCAAAGTGAACATGAGGATACCAAAGAAATTGATGAGGACGAGAGTACAAATAATGAACAAAATGTTGAAGAAAAGGAAAAAAAATTGGTTGAAGATATTATCAAACAAATTGAACAAAATACAAAAAATTCATCAAATCTTCCAAACCTTTATCTATGCAGAAAAGGAAAGTTTGAAGATGATCCATGATGAACATGTACTAAGGATGAACCATAAAGAGATCCAAAGAACTGATATGTGAGAGAAATTGTAGTGAGGATGAATTGTAAAGCCTGCTTTTGATATTAAATTTGATGTTTTTTTATGAGACAGGAACACACTTCTTTAAAATTATCTTTGATGATGATGATGGTTGAGATTATTGTGAGTGATTTAAATGATGAGAGATGTGAGAATGATGAGCATGAGATTTGTTCATAGTTTCCATTTCAAATTTCCAATTTTCGCACCATGATGAGTATCTTGCACTTAGAGTATGCATGAAAGATGTATGTTCACATTGCTTTGAGTTCCCATAGATGCACATGTATTTTCACTCATAAAAATAACATGAAAAATATTTTGAAATTCAAAAACTTTAAAAACCTCATCATCAACAAACCATTTAGCTCATTTGCACCATGATTATCTGAAAAATGCACTTATAGTATGCAAGATAGGGTCTCACGACATTACCTTGCATCAAGGCATGTTTTGAGCTTTGCCTATGCACTTTGAGTGATGGAAAGGACTTATGTATATACACATGAAATGTATGAAAATGAGCACATATACTTCATCTCCAAGTCCAAATAAATTTTCTTTTGCACCATATTTTTTACCATGCATTTCAAAGAATGCAATTGATAGGGCTACATCATACAACCTTGCATTGGCACATTACTTATCTTCCCATAAACTTGACAAATGATTTCAAGATTCAATGTTTCCATGAAATGTGATTTTTGGGATTGGCCCATTGAGAATGATGTGCAGGTTTAGTATGGGTGAATGTCGAAAAGTTTCTCTCCTTATCGTGATAAAAGATGGATAAAAATTCTTGATAGTGAAATGACAAACTTCATTATCTTGTGATGATCATTATTTCAAAGATGATAAAAATTACTCTCATGATGTGATCCGTGAAATTTTTTAATGAATCGTACACGGGGAATATGTGTGTACAATGTCTATGAGAATTCCATGTATTTGTATATCCATATGAACCTTGAACCATAAACTTTATGGTGTGAACCCACTTAATTAATTCATAAGCAAAAAATTAAATAAAACATTAGAACAATAAAGTGAAAAGTAAAAATAAAAACAAAAGCAAACGAAACGTGATCGCAGCCAATTAGTTTATCAAAAAGCAAATTAAGTGAATAAAAAGCACTATCGCTATTTTCAAATTAGCGCATCATTATAGAAAAGCACCATTGTGGGAGGATTCCTAAAAAAAACTATAAAAGAACCCTCTTGGGGCCATTGTAATCCATCCAAGGTCATCCAAGCTTGAGGAGTTCTAGCGTTGAAGGAAGGAGAAGCTCATTGAGCATCAAGGAAGATCAACAAGGAGCTCTAGCATTGCAGATTTGGAGGACTTGGAGGTGCGATTTCTACATCTACTTGATGGAGGGTGGCTATCTCTCATCTTGGTGGTGATTCTTCTCACATGCTTGGAGGAGGCTCTACACACATGCTTGGAAGAGGATTTTGAAGATTATTATGAATCAACATTATGATCAATGATAAATTGGTAACATGCATTTTCCATTTTTTTTCATTACTTGTATGAACATCTATTATTAATCAATGTCCAATGTTCCCCTACCTATTCTCTTCCAATTCCTATTCCTTATCTCACTTAACTCATGATGATGAATTGTATTGAGTTTCTATTCTCTTTGAGTCTCCATTCCACCACCTGAGCTTGCTTGAAGCACCCTGCATGCATCGTCATTTGGAACACCATCAATTGGCCTAATCCACCCAATTGAGCCCCTTCATGACAAGTGAACCCGATGTAAAATACGTTTCATTCTGACATTTGAACCTGACATGAAATACGTTCGTTTTGATAACGCTTGCAATTGAAATTTTTTGAGATGAAGCTATGCCAAAATTCGGTAAGGACTGAACCACCGAACCTTAAATTTGCCAGCAGTCTGATCCGATTTTGAATTATAAAAAAGTATCACTTTTCTAAAACATAGGGGTTCTAAGAAACCGATAATGTTTCATAACCTACCAAATATGCAATTCTTGCATCAAAAGGAAACTTTCAAAAGGTTGCTCATCTAAGGAGTGAAGTTCATCTAAACGTGAATACATGGAGTCTTTCGAAAGAAGCTTTTGATCCACGACCTCCCTCAAATGGGGAGTGACAATCTCCATAGGGGCAATGGCCTTCAACCTGTAGGCAAATTTGAAAGGTGTACAACCAGTGGCAAATTTATAGGAGTTCTACAAGCCCATAAAACCACGGGTAATAAATGGTCGCATCGTTTTGAAAAAATCTACAATTGATATTTTCAACATAGTCAACAATGTTTTGTTGGTGCTCTTAGCTAGTCCATTTGCTTGAGGGTACTAAGCTATGCTGAATATGTCTTATTTTTAATGAATTCCTAATAGTCTGAATAAGATCATTAGCAAAGTGCATTCCTTGATCAGAAACAATCTCCAAGGGGCGACTGAATCACAAGAAAACATCTCTACTCAAACATTTTGCAACAATGAAAGTTGTGGCAGATTTAACAGCCCATGCTTTTGCCCAGTGAGTAGCATAATCACATGGTTTCTGGCTTGAGGTTGTTATGTGGTATGGTCCCAGTAAAGTGCTGTAGTCTATCACTCCATATGAGGCTTGGTGTGTTCATAAACCATTTGTTGCTCATCCACATGTTTTTGGTTGTTTGGCATATGCATTAGTGTCTGAACAACAACACAAAAAATTGGATAATAAGGTAGTGAAATGTATTTTTGTTGGGTACAATTCTAAAAGCAAAGGCCATCGTTTGTATCATCCATAGACTAAACGTATTTTGGTTAGCCGTGATGTTATTTTTGTGGAAGAGGCTATTCAGCCTTTACTTTCATGTACAAAGGAGACATCTGTTAGCTCCAAAGACATGTATGGTACTTTGCTGCCGCTTTTTACAAGTGGATAGTCTAGTACTGGTCCTAATGAGGCAACTTCTCAGCCTTTACAGGTTTCATGTGATGATGTAGATTATTCCATTTTTTATGCAGATTTGCATGATGGACTTGTTGATGAGAGAGATAATATTGAGGAGGCAAAAACTATGCCAAAATGGTTGGTGAAAACTTTGTGTGACATCAAATTAGATACAACTCTATCATATCATACTCAATCAGGCTCTCATAGTGCCTCTTTTGCATCAGATTGATATGCTATGGCTACCTCTAGTCTCTGTGATGAGAATGGGCTTATTTCATTTGATGAAGCACAAAATTTTGAAAATTGGATGGCTGCTATGCAATCAGAATATGATGCTATCATGAAAAATGGTACTTGGTCTTTATGTTACTTGGCTCCTAGCAAGAAGGCCATCGACACAAAGTGGGTATACAAGCTGAAGCATAAGCCTGATCAACCAATTGACATGTATAAGGTTAGGCTTGTTGCAAAGGGTTATGCGTAGGAAAGAGACATTGATTTTGATGAAACCTTTGCACCTACATGCCGAATGACTATTGTTCATACCATCTATGCACTTGCAGCTCATCATGGTTGGAATCTACATCAGTTGGACATTAAAAAAACATTTCTAAATGGTGACTTGCATGAAGAAGTGTATGTTTTTCAGCCCCATTGCTTTTTGCAGAAAGGGCATGAAAATTAGGTGTGCAAGTTAAAGAAGGCATTATATGGTTTAAAGCAAGCACCACATGCTTGGTATGAAAAGATACATGCCTATCTGATTGCACATGGTTTTGAGAACAGTGCACATGGTTTTGAGAACAGTCCAACTGAAAGCACCTTATATGTTAAGCGTGGAAATGATGTGCTTCTGATCGTTGTGGTATACATTAATGACATGCTGCTCACTGGTCCTCATGAGAAGCATATTGCTGATTTTAAGGCTGATTTACATGCCTCATTTAAGATGTCTAATTTGGGGAATTTGCATCATTATTTGGGCATTCAATTTATGTAGGTTGATAATGGAATATCTTTTTGTCAAACAAAATTCATTGACACATTATTGCAGTGTTTTGGCCTTGAAGACTATAAAACTATCTCCACTCATATGGAGACAGGCTATGATTGAGTCTTCATGATGTTGGAGATGCATTTGATGTTGTTCTCTATCAACAGGCTATTGGATGCTTGATTTACTTATACATTACTTGGCCAGATATTCAGTTTGTTGTGTCACAAATGAGCAAGTTTATGCATTGTCCAAGAGTCAAGCATTGGTAGGCGGTTAAGCACACCTTTCTCTACTTGAGTGGTATCTGGCTACTTGGATTGTTTTATCCCAAGGGAGGATCACTACCACCAGATTTACATGCTTTTTTTGACTCTGACTGGGCTAGTTGCTATGACACTTGTATATCCACTAGTGGTTTTTGCTTCATGCTTGGTAGCTCATGCATATCTTGGTTGAGCAAGAAGCAACCTATTGTGGCCACTTCTAGTTGTGAGACTGAGTATAGGGCAACTTTCACAATGATTATTGAGGGTGCGTGGCTCAGATGCCTTATGGCTAATTTAGGTGTTGGTCAATCTTCTTCCACCACCATCTTCACTGATAATCATAGCACATTGGCAGTCGTGACGAACCCTACGTTCCATGCTCACACTAAGCACATTGGGGTGCATTATCATTATGTCAGGGAGAGGTTCCCTGCTGGAGAGATCAGCTTGGCATATGTGCTCACACAGGAGAACATTGCAGATTTCGCAAAGCTTTGGGCTTACTTCCCTTTGTGGATTGATTTCACATAGCTTATCACTTCCTTATACATGAGTGCCAGCTACTTGTTCACCGCATCACTCCTAGGGGGGATTTATTGATATATTTAGGTAGTGATGTGTGTGAACACACTCGAACCACTGGGGCAATTTTTTCTCTCTTTAGGAGGTTTTTTCTCCCTAGATTTTATATACGCCTATAGCCATAACGGGTTACTTATCTTTGTACATTGTAGTGGTAATACATTCAGTATTGTGTGTTGTGCTCCAAGCTTCTTCTTCTTCCTTGTGTTATTCACATGCTTCCCCAGACATCTAACTCCAACATGAGAGACTTGTTCTTTCTTTTAGCAACTCTGTTTGTTGAGGTTTATACAACACTATACACTAAATCTTATCCCACACTCAGACAAGAATGCATTAAACTCAAAAAACATGTATTTCCCCCTTTGATCAGAAGATAGGGTACCCATTTTACATGTTGATAGATAATCAGGTATTGATTAAAGCAATAAACACTTCAAACTTTGCGTTTAATGGATAAACCCATGCATGCCTAAAAAATTCATCTATGAATGTCATGAAATATAGGTAGTTCCAAATGAAGGTGTCTGCATAGGATCACAAACATCACTATGAACAAGTTGTAATTTTTTATGAGATGATCTAATTCAACCATCTTTTGGGAAGGAGAAATGACGCATTTTTTTCAAAATAAATCTTTCACAAACATCTTTAAAAGGTGCCTTAGGTTTGCGAAATGAGGATACCGTTTCATATTTCTACAAGCAAAGTAGCTAGCAAAATTTGGATAACCAAACCATGCATGCCAAAGCTTGGCATATGAGATATCCTGATAATCATGAACTCCTAATGTTGAATCATTCACAAATTTCACATAGTCTATGAGCTTTTAGAGCCCACGATATAAAATTCTAGAAGTAATAATAACATCATCATTTAAGAGATCATGAAATATATATTTGTCATTCATATATTTGACAACCAAGCCTATCTCAAGTAATGTTGAAAATAATAACAAATTTTCCTTGATCCTTGGCACATATAAAGCATCTGACAATGTGAAAAGACTACCATCAGTAGTAGTCAGAATGATCTTTCCAATTCCCATTACAGGATAGGAGGAGTTGTTAGACAACATTTCCTATAGGGGCAAGTTCAAGTGAAGTGAAGAAATTGTGTTGTGAGGTAATATATTTGTTTGCAACACTATCAAATTACCAAACACCTATGTCTAGTATAGACATACATTGCTCATGAGAAGAAATGTCATAGTTGCAAACAATAGTAAATGCTCATTCTTCATTCTGAACAAAATTAGCAGACTCTATTATAGGTGCAAAGATGCCTCTACAACAACCATTGCACCCTCTTTCTTCTTTGCCTCCTTTGCATCCAATAGGAAATCTCAAAAAAATACCATTAAACCTCCAAATGAATAAAATGAAAGAAAAGACCTCAAAAAAGAACATGCACAAAATTCCACTCAATCCTATTTTCATTAGATGTTTTCTTTTACACTAAAAAATTGGACCCTTTTCACACTTATTTATCCTTAAAAAGGTTTAAAAAGTTATAAGCTCATAAAACATGAAATTCGTGCTCTAAAAATTTGGACAAAATTTTGAGAGATGGGACTAAGAGTCCAAGGGCTCAAGGACTCTTTGGCCTTAACAAAAGTGGACTGTTTTTATAACAAATGATTTTTTAATGGAAAAATTTACATAAAGAGCTCAAAAATCTAATCATATCTTCACATGTAGCTACATCTTGTGTCCATTCTGCTCTTGATGACATCATTTAACTCTTGGCTTTGTTCCGAAGAGATTTGTTCAAAAAAAGATTTGGTGGACCCACTTTTATATACTTATTTACTTTAGAACCGCTTAAGATCTTTTGAGATTCTATAATTTAATAAAAATAACAAGAACATAACATATAAACAGAAAAGAGGAATATATGAAATCTCTAGCTCGTTGAATCAATATTGAAACTTCTTTTTATCCAAGCCATGTATGGTATATACATTATGATAGATTATGTGATAACCATTTCAAAAAGAAAAAAAAGATATTGAACAAGGAAGGAACAAGGCCTTCCTTTCTTTTGTTTATGTTGAACTATCATAACTTTCAACAATATACATCAATGCATTGTTTATGTTTAAATATGAAATTATATTTCACAATAAGATTTTTTGGAGTTCGGATTTTCCAACACCATCAAGGAACTTCGAAAAAAACCACTTTTCTTACAACATTTCAGTACTCCCTCAAGTCCTTGTGACCAGGAGTTGTGCCTTTTGTTTTAGGATGGTGAATCCAAATCTTAATTAGTTACAATATTAATAGATGAATTGAATTCTCTTTTAATCTCTTACATAACTAACCTTGACCTTGAAAATTATATCCATCTTGTTGTGCAAAATATGTTGATAGATTATTAGACACAAACATAGGTTATTTTTTCTCTCAACTAAACAACGCCAAAAGAAAACTCTAATATTCATTTTCATCTCTTTCCATCCCAAAAATCCCCAACTTATCTTGCAATAGTTAAGATGTTTTTACAAAAATGAGAATATAAAGAAGTTTTTAACCTTCATAATGTATTCTTTATCCAAGGACAATGTCTTGTACTAATATTGCGTCACTCTTATTAAAGCCTTAATTTGGAAATTTTGACTCTAGCTCAATAATTCTTTCGAACTTGAAAGATCCCTCTCATGGTAAATCTAGGTAGATTTTTTGTTTTACCACTTGAAACCATCTTATGTCAAGGGTAATGATGCATGTTCTTCTTTTACATAGTTCCAAGCGTGTCAAAAGCCTTGAATAGCTTGGATCCCTTGGTTCTAGATTGAGTAAGAAAAAGAGCAATGTAAATATCCGCTACCCTTTGAGTCTATTCCATAAATCACACTCATAATATGCACATCCATCATCATGAAGGCATATATCATAGCTCTTGCCCAAAAATGCAAAATGGTAAATATTTGAGTGAGGAAAATTTGTTCCAAACCATTTGAGTGTATCCATTAGAACACTACACTCAACGATGCAGCTTGGTTTGCAAAGACTTTTTTATAGTTGTTGAAACCACATGCACGAGCAGAATGATAGAGGATGCTTACATGGTACCCAAGAGTGGCCTTTCCCATGTGTTGCTTCATGCTTGCATTACATCTTGGAATGTGAAATACATTGTGTGCTTATTGTTGATGGTGGAAGTAAATTCACCTAAAAAGAGCTCAAGTAGATTATGTCTAGAACTTCATGCATTCAAGCTTAAACATGCCAACTTCATAACAAATGTATTTACAACATATGCATAAACGACTATAAAAAGAGCTAGAGAGCTCCATTTGAGGTCTGCTTGGTAGAGATTGAAGCTTCTATAATATAGTTCTTTTGTGATTGAAATCACTCCATTGTTCCACTCTTTGTTCTTGCTTTGTGTGTGTGTGTGTATGTGTGTGCATGCTTGTGTTATCAAGAGCTTGCTCACACGCACACAGAGGTTGCGAATGCAAAAAACACACAGAAAAATAGAGACGCCAAGAGACGAGATCGAACGCAGTATTGGGTGCAGTCTCCCCCCATGCACTCTGTTTCAACAGTCCAAGGAGTGCATGTATTTATAGGAATTCTTTATTACATCGAAAAGAGTGGTTACATGAGAGTGGCTTTGAAATAAAGTCTGTCTATTGTGACAGACAGGTCTATCACAATAGACACCTATCTATCACGACAAACAACCATGCACGATAGAGAACGTCTATGGTGATAGACACCCATCTATCAAGACAGACAAGTCTATCGTGATAGACACCATCTATCGTGACAGATACCAATTTTGGCCAAAAAATTGGGGTTTTTATTTTTGCAATTTTGGAGTTAATTTGGGTAATTATTTCAAGTGATTGAGGTGTCTTGGAGCCCTAGAGAGGTTCTGTTTGTCTGTTTGATCCCCAGGCACCTGAACTGACATAACTTTTTCATACAAAATCTGCTTTTTGAGCTCTAGAGTGTGTTGGAAAGATCGTTTTGAATGCGTAATGAGCTCAACTATTTTTCTTAAAAATAATGGGTTGATTTTTAGATAAGGTAATTTGAAGTTGACCCTCAAGTGGGATTAGGAAACCAAGGTAGCTCTAAAGGACTTTTTAGCAATACAAAGGGGGAAAAAGGGTCTTTAAAAAATGCCTGAATCAAAATTGTCATTCAAAGGATTCTTTTGAAAAAGGGACTTGAGTATTTGAGGAGAAGGAAGAAGAAGAAGTGGAACACAGACACCGGAAGCTTCTGTATATTGATTACCAGTATGAAAATAGAATGATGATGTATGATACAAGACCAAGTGTTCTCTGTGCGGAGTGCTTAATCCAAAAGAATACACACACACATGCAAGGTTACAAGATACCCAAAGTTCCTTATGCTACCAACCTTCTTATCACCAAACCTCCAACTTCTCCAGGAGCTTACTCTTGTGCACACCTTGCACTCAAGCTTCCAATTATAGGGTAGGAGGAAGGGAGACCTTCTGTCGATGTGTAAACCTCTTCAATGGTACCTTGTGCCACCTTGATTGCCTTGCTTATTGGTTCTCTACACTCCTTCTCTACACACACTAGATCACTCTTCTTGCACACTTTGTCTCACACTTTCTTCGCTGTGTCACACTCTGGTTGAATGTCTCTTACTCTTCTCCCTTAGTGTAGACTATGCTCTCACTTGCTTAGTCTAACTTCAAGAATAATTATGATCATTCCTTGTGTGTCGATTCACTTACATACACTGATAGAGTATCTTGGTGCTCACTTTGATGTCCCAAGAATGTCTCAAAATGTGTACAACCAACGACTCCCTATTTTGTCTTGTAGTAACTTTAGGAGAAAAACAAAATTCTAAATGGGGGGCCATACATACGCTTTTGCGTATTGCATCCTCTTCACAACACTTTTGCTTTCATTTCTTCAACATGTGTGCCTAAGGGAGGGTTCATGTGAACCTTCCAACACTTTAAAACCCTTGAAAAACTTACAGAAAGACAATCTACAACTTGCATTCCACTTTCTGAAAACCATAACCATTGTGATTAAACTATTTGTGCACTATCTGTGCACCTTGACCAACTTGACTTTGACCACTTTGACTTTGACTAGCTTGAATGACCACTTTGACTTTGATTGGCTCAACAATTGCCCACCACCTAATGGGCTCTCCATCCTCAAGAGCTAATAGCCAAACCATGAGCAGAGAGTTTCACCTTGATACTTCTTTTGCAAAACCTTCAAAAGGACATATGAGCAATTACCAAGGCCACTAGGAGCATGATAGACAATCACAAGGGAAGAACCAAAACTGTATACTTGAAGAAGCAAAAGTTGGAGAATGGAGGGTAAGAAGGAAAGGTTAGGGAGGGCTCAAGGGTTAACAAGTGTAGGGTAAGGAGGGGTAAGGGTGGGGTTGGGTAGAAGGAGAAAGGAAGGGGCAAGGAGTAGGATTAGGGGCTCTGGAGAGGGCCAAAATACCAAACAATGAAAGCTATAGAGGGTTCATATGGAAAAATGTGAAACATGTGGGAAAATAAGGATGGAATAGACCATGTGGACCACGTGCAAGATAATAAACACATGTTAAATGTGCACAAAACATGTAGGTTTGGACCAAAAGTAGGAGAAAACTTTGGATTTTGAGAAAAATAATGCCAAAATTGAGTCCAACGGTGTCTACAAACATGGAATTGACCCCAAATTTGAAAAAAATGGCCATCTGGGGTGCAATCTAGAACAAAAAATATTTTTCCAATAAAAATAATAAATATATATTTAACCACACCATAATGAGCTTATACAGCCCATGACATAAAATGCCAGAAGCAATAATCACATCGCCATTTGATAGATCATGAACTGTACACCTGTCATCAATGAATTTCACAACCAAGCCAATCTTGGCTAATGCAAAAACTGATAACAGATTCTTCTTGATCCCTGGCACAAATAAAGCATCTGACAAGGTGAAAGAACTACCATCAGCAGTAGTCAGAATGATCTTACCAACTCCCATAACAAGATAAGAGGAGTTGTTGGCGCATGTGACAGTATTCCCTGTAGGGGCAGGCTCGAGTGAAGAGAAGAAACTGCGCTGCGAGGTAATATGTTTGGTTGCCCCACTGTCAAAGTACCAAACATCTGAGACCACTACAAACATGCACTGCACATGAGAAGATGGATCAAAACTGCAAACAGTAGTAAACGCCCATTCTTCTTCCTGCACAAGATTAACAGACTCTGCTTTTGGTGTAGAGGCTTCTGCAACAACCATTCCAGCCTCCTTTTTCTTTGCCTCTTTTGCAGCCAGTTTTGGACAGTTCTTTACGATATGATCATTCCCTTTACAGTACTTGCAAAACAATTTCTGCTTTTCTGATTTCTTCTCATCTTTATCCTGGTTCTTCGAATGTGCATCATTTGCAGATTTCTGCTTACTAGTAGAAGAGCTCCATTTTCCTTTGCCCTTCTGACCAGCCAGGAAAGCTTGATCTGCAACACGCATAATGGACCTGTTCTGCTTGGACTGATCTTCCTGCAACAGAACAGAGACAAACTTCTCAAATGATAAGGCATTCGGATTGCCTTTCATCATCAACTGAAGAGTAGAAGCAAAACTCTGATATGAATCAGGAAGACCATTCAGAACGGTCTGCACAAGTGAGCTATCTGGTATAACCTCATTAGCAGAAATCAACTGTTCCTTCAAATCTTTGATCTTCCTTAGGAAACTGTCCATAGAATCACCTTCATTCATGTGCTCACTCTCCAACTGTTTTCGGAGGTAAGCAACACGAGCCTTATTCCTAGCTTGGTACAATGTGGTAAGTGTATCCCAAGCATCCCTAGCTATTCTGCAAGAGCGAATATGAGGAATAATGGCACGTTTGACAGACAAAGCTATCAATGCATGTGCCTGGGCATCTCTGCCATCCCAATAAATTTGCTCTGCAGTAGGTGCAATAGAAATATCACGAACAGGAATCTGCGGAATATCATCTTCGACACCATCTTCATCAGCTCCAACACCTGTATTTGCAGTACCTATCGTTACAGGTGTAACAAGACGTCTTTCATCACCCTGCACAATGTTCCACAATCCTTTTGCAACCAAAACATGTCGCATCATATAAGCCCATAATGGGTAGTTGGTACCATCCAACTTATCCTCAACAGCCAACATACGGAATACATCACTGCTTTCAGCCATGGCCGGTGACTAAAATACCTTGATGCAGAAAATTGACTGTATCTCAAAAAGTTGAATAGAACTGCCAAGACGAGTTCTACTAGACCTGTAGCAGACTTTGAGACGCTTAAACTGGCGAATAGAAACTGGTATATACCTTTGGCACAAAAAGACGAAATAGCCTGCACAAGCGTTGCGATAGTGCGTTCGGAGGCCGAAACGAGCTCAGATCGCGATTTCGGCACCACAAAGCGAAGCCGTTTTTATCTCTGAAACACCCTGAGTATGCTCACTAAATTTCATGCAAATCTGAGACTGCAAATGGAGGAGTGTCGACGGCGCCCTAGATGAAGCGACGACTTGCTCTGATACCAATTGTTGGAGTTAGACGTCTGTAGAAGCACGCGAACATCACAAGGAAGAAGAAGAAGCTTGGAGCACAAACACACAATACTGAATGTATTACTAGAGAATGTACAAAGATAAGTAGCCCATTAGGGCAATAGGTGTATATACAAGCCGGGGGAAAAAAACCTCCTAAAGAGGGAAAAAGTGCCCCAGCGGTCCTAGTGTGTTCACACACATCACTACCTAAATATATCAACAAGAACCAAAGACCTCAAAGAGTGGAGAAGCTAGAAGGTCAACAAGGAACAGAAAGCATTCCATAGGGTATAGTTATGATACTTCGTTTTTTACCACTAAAGATTATGCTTACATGGTGAAAGTAGAAGAAGATCCTTCTACATATGATGAGGCAAAAGGTAAATAAATTGGGAGAAAGATATGCAGGATGAGTATGATGCATTGATGGAGAATGAAACATGGGATTTGGTTCCTAAACCAAATAATAAGAAAATCATTGGATGAAAATGGGTCTACAACACAAAGAGGTATGCAGATGGAAGTGTGTCTAGGTACAAAGCAAGACTTGTTGTAAAAGGATATGCTCAGACATATGGTGTAGATTATGATGAGACTTATAGTCATGTGGCAAAGATGACAACTATAAGGACTCTCATAACTATTGCTGCATGTAAAGGTTGGAAGCTATGTCAATTAGATGTGAAGAATGCTTTTCTAAATGGTTACATTTTAGATGATGTTTTCATGGATCAACCAGAAGGTTTCATCCAGAGTATGTGTGTAAGCTCAAGAGAGCTTTGTATGGTTTGAAGCAAGCCCCAAGGGCATGGAATTAAAGACTTGTGAAGTTCTTGAAAGAGCTTGGTTTCCAAGTGTCTAAGGCAAATAGTAGTTTGCTTGTTAAAGCAAGTGATGATGGTTTCATCTACATTTGCATATATGTTGATGAAATAATTCTTACAAGTACAAATGAGAAGGGCATACCAAGTCTTAAGAAGTAGATGGAGAAAGAGTTCAAGATCAGTGACTTGGGAGATCTTTCATATTTCTTGGGAATGGAGATTTCATATACTCAACATGGAGTGTATGTGACTCAAGAAAGGTATTTGAAAATTTGCTAATCAAGTTTAAAATGGAAGATTGCAGGGTAGCACCTACTCCAATGGAGGTGAATCATAAATTGAGCAGATATGGAGGAGAAGAATTCAAGGACATGAATTTGTATCAAAGTTTGGTTGGTAGTCTAATCTATGCTACATTAACTAGACCTGATTTGTCATATGCAATTGGAGTGTTGTCTCAATTCACACATTGTCCTAGGAAAGCATTGCATTATTTTGGTAATCATCTAACCATGTTTTATGTTTTGGGAAGTGATCCGATGTTTTCCAAAACTTCAAAGTTTATGTTAGGACCTGAGGAGGAAGGTGCAGAGATCTGGAAGCTCGTCGAGAAGGATTGGATGCATGCAATTCCAATACCAAATCATTCAGGGATGTATGCTTTATATTTTTAGGCATCTTACTTTATTTTATGGCATGTTCTGTATGTACATGCATGGATTGGAGTGCATATATCCAAGTTGATCATTATTTCACTTCTAAAAGTCTGGATCAACATGCGAGAAGTACACTTTTTGATTGTTTGAAAGAAAGATGATTGCAGGAACTACATGGTTATGCAACAAAGAGAATGATTGTTAGCATTTGTTTTTATGTTTTTCTAGGTTATGGAGTCTATGTATGAGTTTATGGCATGCATGCCATGGGCCTGTCAAGCCCTATGTTGTTGGATGGCCTGTGTGCCATTGAGTTTATGGTTAAATTTTTTGTTGGATTCCATTTCCTAGGGAAATGATGTCAAAATTTTCCCCACCTCATGGCGGTATATACACACTTGCCTTTAGGTAAGAATTTTATGGCATGGTAACATGCCTTTTCCACAAACACCAATAAGATGTAGGCATGCTTATAAGCATGTATTTGATGGACTTAGGACCATGACAATATTACAGATAAGGCAACTTCATTAGAAATAGGATCCCTACACATAATCCTTATGGATTTTAGACCAAAGGATCGCTAAGGGGAAGGATCTATACCTTCACCATTAGCAATGTGCACAAGCACTCCTATAGGTTATAGGAAGTTGCATAGATATGGGAGATATATTTATGATCATCTCCAATGTAGTGAAGATTTACTTATCTTCACAAGAGTCTCATAGTATGTTTAGGAGACTATGGGGTATTATTAGGAATACCCAAAGAGTGACTAGTTTCACTCGTGCACATCACTTGACCAAGTAGTGAAGCATTTCTACTACACTACTAAGGAAACTAATTAGATGGGATCACACAGATGGGTTTCATGAGAGAGCATTGAGGGGTGCTTATGTGATTCGAGTGATGGTTAGAAAGGCCAGAGGCATGGCACTAGCTCTATGACTTAGAGCATAGATCCCTTAGTCAGAAATAGTTGGGGTACCCAATACATATACGTATATGGGGATCTATAGAGAGGTACTTAGACATTGTCTTAGTACCTAGGAATAAGTTAGTTTGGAATAAGAAAGGGATATCCATTACCACATATTATCACATGTTGACTAGAACCAAACTAACTAGTTCGAGGACATGGGACTCATTTGAGTCCACAGATATGAGTTGAGGGATTGCCTGTGCTTGCAAAAACGAGCCACAAATTGTTGCTTTGATACCAATGTTAAGTGCGTCAAACCTTTTGTTCTTCATTTGTTAGTTCATTTCGCGAGCATCTGCCACACACAGAGAATGTAGCTCTTTGAACCTCCCAGCCACCGAGCTCGATGTATATTTAATATCTCGTGTGTATTTTCCACACATCCTCTCTTTCTATCTACCCATAGCATAGAAGTGCATCGATATGATGCCATGTGGCATTTGTGCCACCTCACTTAAGGGTTCTGCATCCATGATGTGACATTTGTCATATGTAGCAATGCCTCGACAAAGACACAAACAATTGGATAATAAAGTAGTGAAATGTATTTTTGTTGGGCACAATTTTTAAAGCAAAGGCTATTACCTTTACCATCCATAGGCTAAATACATTTTGGTTAGCCATGATGTTTTTATGGAAGATGAAATTTAGCCCTTACTTTCATGTACTAAGGAGACGTAGATTAGCTCAAAGGATGTGTATGAAACTTTGCTTCCTCTTTTTTATAAGTGGGCGATCAAGTGTTGGTATAAGTGACATAATTTCTCAACCTTTACACGTTTCAAATGATGATGCAAATCTACATGATGCACCTATTGATGAGAGGGCTGACATAGAAGAAACAAAAACTATGCCTAAATGGATGGTGAAGACTTTGAGAGAAAGCATATTAGATGCACATTTCTCATATCGTAGTCATTCAAGCTCTCGTAGTGCTTCCTTTGCATCAGATAGTTATGTAATGGTTGTCTCTAGTGTTTGTGATGATAATTAGCTTGTTTAGAATATGATGCTATTATGAAGAATGGTACTCGGTCTTTATGTGATTTGCCTTTAGGCAAAATGCTATTGACACTAAATGGGTATACAAGCTGAAAAATAGGCTTGATGGAACAATTGATAAGAATAATTCTAGGCTTGTTATCAAAGGTTACACTCAAGAGAGAGGAGTTGATTTTGACGAGAATTTTTCTCTCTCATGCTGAATGAGCACCATTTGTAGCATTTGTGCAATAACTCATCATTGTTGGAATGTACATCGATTGAACATTAAATTTTCATTTTTGAATGGTGATTTCCATGAGGAAATCTATGTATTTCAGCCTCTTAATTTTGTGTGGAAAGGGCATGAAAACAAAGTGTGAAAGTTGAAAAAGGCATTATATGGTTTGAAGGAAGCACCACATGCTTGGTATGAGAAGATACATACCTACTTTCTAGCACATGGTTTTGAGAACAATCCTATTGACAACACAAACGTAAGACCATCAGGGCACTTTTTTCCCTCTTTAGGAGGATTTTTTTCCCCGGCTTGTATATAAGCATATAACCTGAACAAGTCACTTATATTTGTACATTCACTTGGTAATACCTTATGTATTGTGTTGTGCTATTGGTGTGCTTTTGTAGACCTCAAACTCTAACAATCCCAGATAAGGTTTCCATCTAGGGCATCTTTGTACACCCTCCACACACAGTATCAAAATCACAAAAAAATTGGTGAGCATACTTAGGGTGATTAGGAGTCCAAAAACATCTTTGATCTATGACATTGGAATTTTGGTTTGAGATCATTTCAGCCTCTGAACACACTATTACAATGATTATGCAAACAATTTTGTCCTTTTGTGCCAAATATATATACATGTTTGAGTTTGCCAATGAAAGTGCCTCAAAGTCTAATACAAGTTTATCCACAATTGATACGGTGTTTCTGTTGAACTTTTGAGATACATATTACAATCAATTTCATTTTTTTGCATAAGGGTATTTAGTCATTGGCCATGGTTGAGAGGAATGATGTATTCCGTACATTGGCTATTGAGGATATGTTAGATGGTATTAATTACCCATTGTGACCATATATGATGCATCATCTATTTTTTGTAAAAGGTTATGGACTATTTTGAAAAACATCCAATTATGCCTACAAATATAGTTATTGAAGGTGATGCAGATGGTGTTGAAAATGATGAATATGCATTGATAGCTTTGTCTGTCAAACGTGCCATTATCCGTCACATTCACTTGTGCAAGACAACAATGGATGCTTGGAATACACTTAGTTTTTTTGACAAAGATCAAAGATTGAAAGGAGCAATTGATTTTTTGCTGATGAAATATTTCTAGATAGTTCACTTGTGTAGACTATGCTTAATGGTCTTCTAGATTCATATGATATTTTTGCTTCTACTCTTTGATTGATGATGAAAGAAAATCCAAAGGACTTAATATTTGAGGAGTTAGTCTCTCTTGTGTATGCATGTATATATGTGTGCATGTGTGTATATGTATATGTATGTGTATGTGTATGTGTTTGTGTTTGTGTACATGTGTGTGAATATATATATATATATATATATATATGTGTGTGTGTGTGTGTGTATGTATGTATGTATGCATGCATAGATGTATGTATGTATGTATGCATGTATGTATGTATGCATGTATGTATGTATGTGTGTGTGTGTATATACACACAAACACACACAAACACATACATTTATATATATATATATATGTGTGTGTGTGCATAAATACACACACACACAGATATATATATATATATGTGTGTGTGTGTGTGTATGTGTGTGTCGGTGTATGTGTGTCTGTGTATGTGTATGTGCATGTATGTATGTATATGTGTATGTGTATGTGTATGTGTATGTGTATGTATGTGTATGTGTGTGTGTATGTGTATGTGTATGGGTATGGGTATGCATATGTGTGTATATATATGTGTGTGTGTATGTATGTATGTATGTGTATGAATGTATTTGCATATATATATATATATATATATATATGTGTGTGTGTGTGTGTGTGTGTCCCTCTAGCACAATGGTGAGTGTGTGTGTGTGTGTCACTCTAGCACAATGGTGAGTACCAATGTGAGGAGATCCACCTCATGATTGTCAATCTATAGAGACATGAGGGTAGTATGAGGACCATGAGCAGGTGAAGTGCACAAGTGAGTGAGTGAGAAGCACACAAGCATGCACACACATAGACACACACATGCACATACAAGGCAATGACAAAGAGTGGAACAATGGAGTGCTTTCAATTACAAAAGAACTCTATTATAGAAGCTTCAACCTCTATCAAGCCAACCTCAAAAATGATCTCTCTAGATCTTTTTATAGGTTTTCACTAGCTTTAGTCCTGTCCAGACCTAGTGCCTGACCTAGTTAAAAAATAGTTTCCAAGGCTGATTTAAGGGCTCAAATGGAGTCTAAAAAATTATTAAAATTGGTAATGTTTTACTAATTTTTTACTTGGACACTAATGTTTTACTTGGACACTTTAGTGTCCTTGGGCACTTTAGTGTCTTGAAAAAGAGACATTATTTGATGAATTTTTTAGATTACTAGAAGTAACCATTTATAAATGTAACTATGCAACATGTTAACATAAGGTTTGAATATTTTTAGAAAAATATAGTTTTAATTAAAAGATATAAAAACTAATATTTATTCACTAAATTTTTTATGCTAATTTTTGTTGGAGCAAGTGTATGACAAGCCTAAGTATTGGGTTGAGTCCCACAAAGTCATAAAAGAAGCTTTAAAATGAAGACTATGTAAAGTTCACTTGTGAACTACCTCTTGTAACTTTTGAAGAGTTTACTTAATGTAAAAGTGAAAGAATCTTAAGTGGTTGAGTCCACTTGATCAAAAAGGGAAAGAGGAGCCACGAATTCGTGATTTTTGGTAGGTAGAGAATCAAATCAATCACTAATTGATTGGAGAGTGATTGAGGGAAGTTAGCCTCCCAAGCTCAACTATAAATAGATGGCAGTTTTAGTCGTAGTTAGAGAGAACTATGTGAAGACCTCCAAGAGCTGAGCTTTATGCCATATCAAGGTGTGATTCCAAGGCACACATATGTATCAGTAAGTCCATTGTATTGTACAAGCAATATACTTTCATTTTCATTATCATTTGGGTTCATATTTCCATGTTCTTGTGAAGTGTACTACTCATTGCCATATCTCTCAGTTTTCTCAGTCAGATTGCAGAGATGGTTTCTCTGAGCTTGATGCATCATTTTCAATTTAACTTGGTAAAGTTAGCTCTATAAGTCTACTATATGTTCACAAATGTTCATGTCATTTGGATGTTGCAATCTTCAGTTATGTTCAGTTGAAGTCAACCCTATCTGTCATTTTCACTTCTTTGTCAAGTACCCGACTTTTTTACTCATCTTGTCAGAGCTGTTTCTCAGTGTGTACTTATCCAAATTCCATGATTTAAAGCTTGTTGGATTCCGCTTACTGTCCAGTATAACCATGCAAATGTTCATAATCATTGGATTCCTATATTTTGAGTTATGTTCATTTTTCTACTCTCTGTTCTCAAATTGTAGCAGCCCATGAAAATGGGATGATGTCATCACTTGCTAAACCTCATTCTCAATGTGTGGTTCATTATTTTTGATGTGATTACTCTTGAAAGTTATCTCTTTAAGTTAACTAAACTTCCCCAAGAGGAATTAAGCTAATTGTTGCTGTGCTCAGAGAATTATGCAAAACACTGGACAGGTGTATGAACCAAATTAGCAAGTTTTTCACCTTTGAGCTAACTCCAACTTATCTGTTTTGATCTATCTTTTTGAGAGTGATCTTCCAAGGTACATAGGGTGTCTAATACATCCATTGACAAGCTAAAAGGGCCCACCACATACTCCTGGAGTTCATTTGTCCGGTGTAGATCAAGGATTTTGCAACACATCTTCATCTTCAAGCACATACCTATCCATCTCTTCACAGTGGTATCAGAGCAAGGTTGGACAACATGGCAGATGGATTTCCTTCATCAATTGACAAATTGGATAGAGGTAACTACTCAGCTTGGTCATTAAGAATGAAAACTTATCTCCAAGGTAGAAGTTTATATGGTTATGTGGCTGGAGATGAAGTTATGCCAAGTTTCAGGAACAAAAGTCAACCAACACAAGAAGAGCAAGAAAGATTGAGCACATGGTGCTCCAAGGATGCACTTGCAAGGTCTTATCTCCTCAACTCTATCTTAGATTTTTTGTTGCCTCACATTAGAAGTTGTAAGACATCTCAGGAAGTGTGGGATGCACTTGAAGCTTTCTTCTCTTCAAGTACTAAAGCTAGGAAGCATCAACTATGGCTGGGTTTCACAACTCTCAAGAAGGCTCCCAAACAAAATGTGACTGATTTTGTCACAAAGCTCAAGGACATAGCAGATCAGTTGGGAAGCATTGGAGAGGTAATAGATGAAGAGCAAATTGTAAGGCAGGTCATCAATGGCTTGAAGGCAGATGACAAGTGGGAAGCATTCACCACAGCTATGGATTTGTACATGGACATGCATGTACCTGATTTCAATACACTCATTGGACAACTACTTACTCAAGAGGCAAAGCTTATCAAAAATGGAGAAAGCTCTAAAGGTAATCAATCTTCAGCTTTATACACTGATAAAAGCAAGTCCAAAGATAACTAAGGAAAGGCAAAGAAAGTGGATGATGAAGCAGGTACATATCAAGCTAACTATGCAGGTAGAGGAAGACATGGCAGAGGTAGAGGAAGAGGAGGTAGACAAGGCAGGGGGAGATCCCAAGTCTCCAACCCATCTTCTATTTGTGGACTAATTAATCATACAACTGAAAATTGCTTTAGGAATTCCAGGAATCTTAGAGGCAGAGGATACAATAGAGGAAGTTATGGCTACTCAAGAGGAAGGTTCAACAATTATCATGGGAACTACAACAACTACAATCATTCAAACTATCAAGGAGGCTACAAAGGAAGGAGAGACTTCAATAACTACACAGAAGACTCAAACAAAGAGGATTCATTATTGATCATGAACATGGCTATGCCACAAGGTACATCTGATGAGCATGTTTTCTACATAGATTCAGGTTGTTCAAATCATGTGGCAGGAAATGTGGCACTCCTATCAGATTTAGAAGATCCAAGGAATAAGCATGAGGTACAAACAGGAGATGACACAAAACATCCTGTGGAGAAAATAGGCAATGTCAAAGCACGTGATGGAAACATCAACCTACTTAGTAAGGTGCTCTATGTCCCTACCATTACAAAGAATTTGATAAGTGTTGGGCAGATAGTAGAGAAAGGGTTGCAAGTCAGGTTCACAAAAGCAGGAGCATTTGTTGAAGATCCAAGTCAAGGATTCAAGAATTGCAAAAGGTGAAAAGACAGGTAGATTGTTCACATTTGAATTACAAGACACTAGAAACATTGCTCTCTTTAATTATGGTAGTCAGACACTCACAGAATTGGAAGTATGGCACAAAAGGTTAGCACATATTGGTGAAAGGTCATTAAAGCAAATTTGTAGGGACCAAAGTGTACTTGGACTCCCTAATTTGTCAAAACAACATATGATTTATAAGTGTAGTGCATGTCAATTTGGAAAGTCTCACAGGTTACCATTCATGAAGAAAGGTTATATGCATGGAGATCTCTTGGAGTTGGTTCATACAGATGTATGGGGACCTAGCAAGGAAGCTTCAATATCTGGATCAAGGTATTATGTCTCCTTTATTGATGATTCCAGCAGATGGACTATCCTATTCTTTATGAAACACAAAGATGAAGTTTTTTCATGTTTCAAAAGATATTTGGCTCTTGTGGAGAATCAAACAGGTAAATCACTAAAAAGGCTAAGGTCAGATGGAGGGGGAGAATACTTCTCCCATGAGTTTGATTCTTTTCTTCAAGAAAGAGGAATCAAAAGAGAGGTAACTACAAGGTATAATCCTGAGCAAAATGGAGAGGAATAGGACAATTGTTGAAGCTGCAAGGTCCATGTTAAATGAAAAGCATTTGCCTAATTATCTATGGGCTGAGGCTGTATCTACAGCCACTTACTTGATTAACAGGTTGCCTTCAAAATCTCTTGATGGGATGACTCCATATGAGGCTTGGAATGGAAGAAGACCAAGCTTAGATCATTGTAAAATTTTTGGATGTATTGCTTTTGCTCATGTTCCTTCACAGGTTAGAGGCAAGATGGATCCAAAGGCAGAAAGGTGTGTATTTATTGGATATGACAACAATCAAAAGGGCTACAGGTTATACAACCCTACCAACAAAGGATTCTTGGTAAGCAGAGATGTAGTTTTTGATGAGAACAATTCATGGTATGAAGATTCATGCAAGAAGATCAATTTACCATATGATCTTGAAGAAGATTTTCCAAAGCTTGGTAGAGAACAACCAAAGATTGAAGAATAAGACACCTCAGAAGATGATGAAGAATCTTAGATGGGAAAGATCAAAGCATGGAAGTCTAAAGGTAAAGAAAAATTGTAGGAACTTGGACATGAGGCAGAATCATCACATCATGGCCTAAGAAGATCTATGAGGGAAAAGAAAAAACCAGAAAGGTATGGGTTTAACACCTCATTAGTAACTAAACATTCTATCTACATAGCAGAGGACATAAACCAAGAGGAGCCATCATCATTTGAAGAGGCCAAAGCAAAATCAGAATGGAAGCATGCAATGAAGGAAGATATTGAAGCACTTGAGGAAAACAACACTTGGGATTTGGTGCCCAAGACTTCATCCATGAACGTAATAGGCTCAAGATGGGTCTATAAACTCAAGAAGAATTCCGATGGTTCCATTAACAGGTATAAGGCAAGGCTTGTAGCAAAAGGCTTTGCACAAACTCAGGGAATTGATTATGAGGAGACCTTCTCTCCTGTGGAAAATATGCCTACTATTAGGGTTTTGCAGTATTGCCTCTTCCAAGAATTGGAAGATACTTCAACTAGATGTAAAGAATGCATTCTTGAATGGTTGGATAACAAAAGAGGTATATATGGCACAACCACCTGGTTTTGAGAATCAAGTTTATCTTGATTATGTATGTAAACTTAACAAAGCATTGTATGGTCTCAAGCAAGCTCCAAGAGCTTGGAATTTCAGGCTTTTTTCATTCTTGCAAGACAAAGGCTTTCAACCAAGCAAGGCAGATCCTTCACTCTTTATCAAAAAGAGTAATTCTGAGGTCATCTACTTATGTGTATATATAGATGATATCATATTGACAGGGAATGATGCAGATGGTATGAAGAAGATCAAAGATCAGATGAGAGAAGAGTTCAAGATAAGTGATTTGGGTTCACTTACCTACTTCCTAGGTTTGCAAGTAGTCTACAAAGATCATGGTTTGTTTCTCACTCAAAGAAAGTACATTAAGGACATGTTGGAAAAATTCAAGATGCAAGATTGTAAGATTGCAGGTACTCCAATGGAGGTCAATCACAAATTGAGCTCACATGAAGGTGAACTCATAGAGGACATCACATCATATCAAAGTCTAGTGGGTAGTCTCAACTATGCCACATTGACAAGAGTAGATATATGTTACAGTGTGAGTGTGCTAAGTCAATTTATGCACACACCAAGGAAACCACATATGGATGCTGCCAAAAGGATTCTCAAGTATCTCAAAGGAACCATAAATGAAGGACTTTATTATCCTTATGTATCTGATTTAGGTTTGAAGCTATTTTCTGATGCAGATTGGGCTGGCTCCAAGGAAGATAGAAGGAGCACTTCAGGTTATCTTACCTTTGCAGGTTCAAAGCTTATTTCATGGTCATCCAAGAAGCAACCCATAGTTGCTCTCTCTTCTACTGAAGCTGATTATAGAGGTCTTGCCATAGCTACTCAGGAAGCTATGTGGATGAAGACATTATTCAAAGATCTTGGATTGGAGTTTGGAACTCCAACTATTTTTGGTGACAATATGAGTTCTATTCACTTAGCTGCTAATCCTATTTTTCATGCAAGGACTTAACATATTGAAGTTCATTATCACTATGTACGAGAAAAGGTTCTAAGCAAAGAAATTCAAATATCATATGTGTCCACTCATCAACAATGTGCAGATATTCTAACCAACGCATTGGATGGTACAAAGCTTTGCAAATTCAAGGCTATGATTGGTTTGCAGGTAATCTTGGAAGACTGAAGACCTCAAGCATACTTGGCTTGAGGGGGAGCTATTGGAGCAAGTGTATGACAAGCCTAAGTATTGGCTTGAGTCCCACAAAGTCATAAAAGAAGCTTTAAAATGAAGACTATGTAAAGTTCACTTGTGAACTACCTCTTGTAACTTTTGAAGAGTTTACTTAATGTAAAAGTGAAAGAATCTTAAGTGGTTGAGTCCACTTGATCAAAAAGGGAAAGAGGAGCCACGAATTCGTGATTTTTGGTAGGTAGAGAATCAAATCAATCACTAATTGATTGGAGAGTGATTGAGGGAAGTTAGCCTCCCAAGCTCAACTATAAATAGATGGCAGTTTTAGTCGTAGTTAGAGAGAACTATGTGAAGACCTCCAAGAGCTGAGCTTTATGCCATATCAAGGTGTGATTCCAATGCACACATATGTATCAGTAAGTCCATTGTATTTTACAAGCAATATACTTTCATTTTCATTATCATTTGGGTTCATATTTCCATGTTCTTGTGAAGTGTACTACTCACTGCCATATCTCTCAGTTTTCACAGTCAGATTGCAGAGATGGTTTCTCTGAGCTTGGTGCATCCTTTTCAGTGATTTAACTTGGTAAAGTTAGCTCTACAAGTCTACTATATGTTCACAATTTTTCATGTCATTTGGATGTTGCAATCTTCAGTTATGTTCAGTTGAAGTCAACCCTGTCTGTCATTTTCACTTCTCTGTCAGGTACCCGACTTTTTTACTCATCTTCTCAGAGCTGTTTCTCAGTGTGTACTTATCCAAATTCCATGATTTAACGCTTGTTGGATTCAGCTTACTGTCTAGTATATCCATACAAATGTTCATAATCATTGGATTCCTAAATTTTGAGTTATGTTCATTTTTCGGCTCACTGGTCTCAAACTGTAGCAGCCCATGAAAATCGGGATGATGTCATCACTTGCTAAACCTCATTCTCAGTGTGTGGTTCATTATTTTTGATGAGATTACTCTTGAAAGTTATCTATTTAAGTTAACTAAACTTCCCCAAGAGGAATTAAGCTAATTGCTGCTGTGCTCAGAGAATTATGCAAAACACTGGACAGGTGTATGAACCAAATTAGCAAGTTTTTCACCTCTGAGCTAACTCCAACTTATCTGTTTTGATCTATCTTTTTGAGAGTGATCTTCCAAGGTACATAGGGTGTCTAATAAATCCATTGGAAAGCTAAAAGGGCCCACCACATACTCTTGGAGTTCATTTGGCTGGTGTAGATCAAGGATTTTGCAACACCTCTTCATCTTCAAGCACATACCTATCCATCTCTTCACAATTTTAGTATTGGTGCAAAAATTACAATGATGTAAGTTAGTAGTTAATTTTTATTAAAATCATGACCTCACAATTTGCATTGGTGTAAATGCAATAAAATATCTTATTTTATATATTTCAACATGTTTCTATCAATAATTAGAGATTTTTAATGATTTTTACTAGGTTTATGGCATAAAATTAATCTCATATATGATATGATAGTGTTATCATCTATGAATTATTCTGCAAAGTGATGGTATGAATATGTATCATTTTTTATTATCAAAATACTATTTGATATTATTATAGCTAGAAATATCTTTTTGAAAACCTTAGGAGTCAAATTTCTATGTCGTTTCTTCAAGTTAAAAAATACCACTATTTTTCTATGCTAAGAAAAGGTCATTTTATGAGGAAATATTGCATATGCTACATGATTAAAGTTAATATGCTAGTTTTTTCTATATAAAGGCCTTTATATAAAGTTTATAGAATTATTTTGATTGATAATATATACCTTATATCATTAAGGAAACCTAATTTTTTAGGATGACATTTCATTCTTGGTAGAGCAAAATATGGCTATTCGATGAAATATTGAGTTTTTTAGTGGTATGTGAGATACATACAAAAATTATTGGTTCAAAGAAATGTATCATATCTTTATGATACTACATGATGGTTTTTGAAATAAAACACCAACCATTTTAGTGTTTTAATCTTCTTGCTCAACCAAGATATACATGACCTACCAAGCATCAAGAAAAAGCCACTAGTGGACACAAGTCTCATAGCAACCAACCTAGTCAGAGTCAGCAAAAAGAAATCACGTGGTAGTGATCCACCCTTGGGATAAAACACTCAAGTAGCGAAAGATATGCTTAACCACCTGCCAATGTTTGACACTTGGGAAATGCATAAACCTGCTGATCTGTGACAACAAATTGAATATCTAGCCGAGTAATGCATAAGTAATCTACTATGGTGGCCGGTCCTCATGGTGGTGCTAGATACACGTAATTTAGCAATTTTGCACATCCTTTAACATTCTTCACACTGATGGCAAAGTCGGGTCATGTGCGTCTTTTGAGTACTAGGATGTAACATGGATTGTACTTGATGAATAGTGGCATATTATTCCATGTGCGAACCATTTCTGGATAAGTTTCTAGAAGACAAAGCCTCCAAGTGGGTTGGAAGATGGACCCTTGTGTAGCACTTTTAGGTATGTCATCTGGACCAAATGGGGTGGAGAAAATTGGGGCCTTGCCACATCGTCGTTGCATTTCTGCATTATAATCTGCTAGGAGCATGCAATAGGGCACATATTGATCATCATTTTTTTGGCTAAGATGGATGGACACTCCAAGAAATGAGTAGGTTCTACCAGATCCTGCTTTGTACCAGCCCCTTGTAGCTTCAAAGTTGTGTTATGGCCCCTCTTAGCTCTCCAATGACACTATACAAGTGCCTGTGTACTTTGGAAATGATGTGAGAAGACTACTTCCAAGTTGAAGGATTAATAAAAACCTTCATTTTTGTTCACACACCTTCCAATACAGTAGTAATTAGAAAAATTCCTTTTAGAGGTATCTAATTAGTTTAGTAAGCTAATGATTCTACGTGGAATCACTTAAAATTATGTACTATACATAGAGCAATCAACTTAGCAATTGAATCATTACCCCCGATTTCTTAGGACCTCTGCAGAGTTTGACCAGTGAGTGCTTCGATGCACTTTTCTCCAAATTGGCTGAATGAATTTCCTTCAAATTTTGTGAGCACGTAGAGAACTTGGAGTTGATTCCAACAAGCTATAGAGACATTGAAAATGGTGGAGAAATGACTGAGATATGAGCAATACAAGTTGACAGTTATGAATGATTGAGATATCATAGATGAGCAATGTAGATCTATTGTATTAATGAACAATGTTTTACAAGATCATAGGCTTGACAATCATAGCCTAATGATGGTGAGTAGTGTAGGCTACAATGTAGACCTCACTCTCTTACAGTATGGCAATGGAGAATTCGGGAATAGAGTCATCTAATAGTGACTTTTACATGTTAACTTTTATAAGTCCCACATTCAAATTTTGAATTTGAATTCAACTTTTGGCTCTCTCTAAAAGTAATCCACCAATCTAGGAGTTATTCTCTCCAACATGAAGTCGTGACTTTTCATCTAACATACTCCACGAGGTTGTAGGTAGCTACAAATATTCCTTCAAGTTAAATAAGCTTTTACAAATGGTAAAGGATAAAATCTTCCTAGCAATGGTTTCCATGTAGCTTCAATTGTTCATGAACTTCTATCCAAATGTGTAGGCTTGAACTTTGCACCAACAGCTCCCCCTCAAGCCAAATATTTTGGCTTGTTCTTCTTCTTTAATCTTCATGAATGTCCTACAGTCCAATCATTGACTTAAACCTACAAAGTTTTGTACCATCTAATGCTTTACTCAATAAGTATGCACATTGCATATTGGTTGATACATATGCCAACTGAATCTCCTTGCTCAATAGCTTCTCTCTCACATAATGATAGTGGACCTCTATATGCTTGGTCCTAACATGATAAATAGGATTTGTTGCAAGATGTAATGAGCTTGTATTATCTCCATATATCATTGGGGATGTAGTATGCAAACCTAAATCTGTGTATAACAATCTGATCCATATGGCCTCTTGAGTAGCATTGGCCAATCCTCTATACTCTACCTCTGTAGAAGATAAAGCAACAGTAGGTTGCTTCTTTGAAGACCATGATAAAGGTTTGTTACCTGCAAAAGATAGGTATCCTAAGGTACTCCTTCTATCATCTTTGCATCCTGCCCAATCTGCATCTGAATATATCCTGATGTCCAAGTCTGATGTATAACAAAAATACAATCCATGATTTTGAGTGCCCTTAAGGTACTTCAAAATACTTTGGGCAGCTATATACCTGTTTCTGTTCGCCAGTATAAGCGTCTCAAAGTCTGCTACAGGTTTAGCAGAACTCGTCTGGGCAGTTCTGTTCAACTTTTTGAGATACAGTCAATTTTCTGCGTCAAGGTATTTTAGTCATCGGCCATGGCTAAGAGCAGTGATGTATTCTATATGTTGGTTGTTGAGGATAAGTTGGATGGTACCAACTACCCATTACGGGCTTATATGATGTGACATGTATTGGTTGCAAAAGGATTGTGGAACATTGTCAGGGTGTTGAAAGACATCCTGCTACACCTGTAACAACAGGTACTGCAAATACAGGTACTGGAGCTGATGAAGATGGTGTAGAAGATGATATTCCGCAGATTCCTGTTCGTGCTGTTGTTTCTGATGCACCTACTGTAGAGCAGATTCGTTGGGATGGCAGAGATGCCTATGCACATGCATTGATAACTTTGTCTGTCAAACATGCCATTATTCCTCATATTCGCTGTTGCAGAACAGCTAGGGATGCTTGGGATACACTTACAACATTGTACCAAGCTAGGAATGAGGCTCGTGTTGCTTACCTCCAAAAACAGTTGGAGAGTGAGCACATGAATGAAGGTGATTCTATGGACAGTTTCCTAACGAAGATCAAAGATTTGAAGGAATAGTTGATTTCTGTTGATGAGGTATACCAGATAGCTCACTTATGCAAACCGTTTTGAATGGTCTTCCTGATTCATATCAGAGTTTTGCTTCTACTTTTCGGTTGATGATGAAAGGCAATCCGAATGCCTTATCATTTGAGGAGTTAGTCTCTGTTCTATTGCAGGAAGATTAGTCCAGGCAGAACATGTCCATTATGCGTGTTGCAGATCAAGCTTTCCTGGCTAGCCATAAGGGCAAAGGAAAATGGAGCTCTTCTACTAGTAACCAGAAATCTGCAAATGCTGCACATTCGAAGAATCAGGATAAAGATGAGAAGAAATCAAAAAAGCAGAAATTGTTTTGCAAGTACTGTAAAGGGAATGATCATATCATAAAGAACTGTCCAAAACTGGCTGCAAAAGAGGCAAAGAAAAAGGAGGTTGGAATGGTTGTTGCAGAAGCCTCTACACCAAAAACAGAGTTTGCTAATCTTGTGCAGGAAGAAGAATGGGCGTTTACTACTGTTTGCAGTTTTGACCCATCTTCTCATGAGCAGTGCATGTCTGCAGTGGACTCATATGTTTGGTACTTTGACAGTGGGGCGACCAAACATATTACCTCGCAGCACAGTTTCTTCTCTTCACTCGAGCCTGCCCCTACAGGGAATACTGTCACATGCGCCAACAACTCCTCTTATCCTGTTATGGGAGTTGGTAAGATCATTTTGACTACTGCTGATGGTAGTTCTTTCACCTTGTTAGATGCTTTATTTGTGCCAGTTATGGCTGATTTGGGTGTTGGCCAGTCTTCTGCCACCACCATCTTCACTGACAGTCAGAGCGCATTGGAAGTTGCGAGGAACCCTGTGTTCCATGCTCGCACTAAGCACATTGAGGTGCATTATCACTATGTCAGGGAGAGGTTCTCTGCTGGGGAGATCAGCTTGGCATATGTGCCCACGCAGGAGAACATTGTAGACCTTTTCACGAAGGCTCTGCCTAGGGAGAAGTTTGAAGCTTTCTGCAAAGCTTTGGGCTTACTTCCTTTTGTGGAGTGATTTCCACATAGATTGGCACTTCCTTATACATGAGTGCTAGCTCCTTGTTCAGCGCATCACTCCCAGGGGGGATTTGTTGATATAACTAGGTAGTGATGTGTGTGAACACACTAGGACCGTCGGGGCACTTTTTTCCCTCTTTAGGAGGTTTTTTTTCCCCTGGCTTGTATATATGCCTATTGCCCTAATGGGCTACTTATCTTTGTACATTCTCCAGTAATACATTCAGTATTGTGTGTTTGTGCTCCAAGCTTCTTCTTCTTCCTTGTGCTGCTTGCGTGCTTCCATAGACATCTAACTCTAATAGCATCCACGTGGACATGGAATGGCTTATTCCAATCAAGAGTGGTCAGTATTGGTGCTAATCATAAACGTCTCTTCAACTCATTGAAGGAATTTTTGCATTCATCGTTCCATTCAAAGTTTATTAGCAAGGCATAAAGAGGTTTGTCTATGATTGCATACATGTGGATGAACCTGTGATAATATCCACAATGGACATAAAGGCTTGTACCTCTTTAACATTCCTTGGCCTGGGCAGCTCCATTATGGCTCTTACCTTGTCCTCATCCGTTGATATTCCATTCTTAGAAACAATCTAACCTAAGATTTTACCTTGTCATACCATGAACACACACTTCTCTGGGTTCAGACACACTCGATATTCTCTACACTTGTTGAAGATCTGTCTGAGCTCAGGTGTGTGGTATCTTCTTTCTTGGGAATGAGCACATAAATCATCCACATATACTTCTAAGCTCTTTCGCAAGAACTCTTTGAAGACATGACACATGAGCCTTTGGAATGTTGCAGCTGCATTGGTGAGACCAAATGGCATCACACGAAATGCAAAGATTCCCATTCTATGGCAAAAGCTATTTTGTGTTGATCTTCTGGGGCAATGGCTACTTGGTTGTAACCTGAAAATCCATCAAGAAAGCTATAAACTTCCTTGCCTGCAACACACTCCAATAAATGTTCAGTGATTGGAAGCAGATAACTATCTCTGATCGTAGCCGCATTAACTTTTTTGAGGTTAATACACACTCGCAATTTTGCATTCTTCTTGGGTACCACTACAATAGGGGACACCCATTTAGTATGCTCAATCTCATAGATAAATCCAGCTTCAATCAGCCTATCAATTTCTTCTTTTATTTTAGCTACAGAAGTGTCATTATATGTGTAGGGCTTTTGTTTGGTGGGTTTGGCATCAGCAATCATGAGGATAGTATGAGAGCAAATTTTTGGATCTACTCCCTTCAAATCTCTATAGCGCCATGCAAACACGTCTCTATATTCCCTTAATAGAGCTACAAGCTCTGCTTCTTCTTTTGCACTTAGGTCATCTCCTATGTATGTACATCGCTCTTCATTCTCTTCAATGGTTACTACAATTTTTTGGTCTTTTCTTTGTTATCATATGATTCTCCTATGACGGCCTCTCTCTTAGGCATTCGTACCAAAATTTTTCTGTCTTCCACTTTGTATTTCTTGAAATTTTCTAGTACTTTGAACAATGATTCCTCCTCTTCTTGTTTCACTTCTTTTCGTTTCTTTTTCTTTTTACCTCCTTCGCTTCCTTCCTTTGAATTTATAGTTTTAATGCTTGTGAGAGGTTCTTCTTCTTTTGGGTTAACACTCCTATGGCTTCTAAATAGTGCTCCTCTGAGTCAAAGTAAGTATCCATCACAATGGATTCTAGATCATCGTCATTCTCTTCTTCTTCTATGACCTCACTAGGATCACACTCTCATAGCAAGGGCTGACACATGAACATAGAGATATCATAACCCTCCTCATCACAGTGAGGCGTCCATTGTTCTTCATTAACAACACTGTCCATGGTGGCTAGAATTTCTGCCCAACCATGATCTGGAAAAATCATCGGTGTATAGGTTGGGTCTTTAACTGGTCTATCTCCTGGGGAAGATCCTTCTTCTCTCGCTTTTAGGCATCTTTCCTCTTCCTCTAGGACCTTGCACATCCACAAATGAGTATATTCATGCATCCAGGATGGGTGAGGTGAACTTCTAGAATGCACAGAGATAGAATCTTCTTTTGCTTTGTGGATAGGATTCCACTGTAGGGGTGGTACATCTCTGAAGGTGTAAACCTTCAAGTTGACCTCGGTGGTAACCCCTAAGTGTTGTAAGTACAAGGATTTGGTTCCCCAATCGTGTACTATTTGCAGTTGTCATAGGAAGGGTCTTCCTAGGATCATCTCATAGACATTATTTTTCTCAAAGTCACATATAACAAATGTATGTTCAATATCTACACCACAAGTGGTTAGAGTTATCCCTTCGAGCAATCCTAGAGGTCTTTCAAAATGATCGTCTGCCATTTGAAGCTTCATCCTAGTTGGTCTTAATGTGGGTTTTCCCCATCGCTTCCACAAGGAGGTGGTTGCGATAGCAACACCAGCACCTGAATCTACGATTCCTTTAGTTGTGTAACCCTGGTATGTGATCGGAAGATAAGTATTACCTTCTTCACCTTCGCTCATGTCTCTTATTTTATCGAGAGGTATTTCTGGAACTTTTTGCTTAGAGCCTGCTTTTGGCATTTTGGAATCAAGTTCTGGAACTTGATCCTTCACATGATTCCAAAGCTCACGTTTTAACTTTGAGCAGCTCTTCTACAGTGAGATGACACTGAACCTTAGTGTTCTTCACGACATCAGTGTTTCTTGGAACCACTGAGTCTTCATTTCTTACCAATATTGTGGGAGCTCTAATATGAAGAGATTCAGATTCCCATGGGCCTGTGAATTGTGGAAACTCTTGTAAAGAATTAGATTCAAAATCTAGTCTTTCATCTTCTAATTGTTGCTTTGCTTGGTCTCCATAGATAGACGAAATGTCTTGAGGAAATTGATCATGAAGATCATCAATTTCAGGAATAGGAGGGGGACTACCCTTCTCCTTGGCCCATTTCTCCTCTTGTATTTCCCGCAAGAACTCTTGAGAGTACTGTTGAATTGAAAGAGGTGCTCCCTCATCCATAGAATCAGGAAAAAAAACTTTCATTGGTGGTGAGCTTCCTTTTTCAACAACTGGTTGAGCCTGTGGAGGTAAAGAAACTTGGGGCTTGTTTACCAATTGCTCTAATCTTTCTAAAAAGCCCTAGAAATGCAAATCCAGTTTGATAGAGTTTGTCTGATTGAACTTTTGACTAGTCTCGAGCATAGCTTGAGCTAGTTCTACCATTTTCATGCATATTTTTGCCCGTTCAATCTCTAAGTCTGCTCTAGGGTAACTCTTGTCTAGGTTTGTAGTTGTTGGCCCTTCTTGAAGTCAAGCCTGGTAGGCCTTGAACATCATGTACAAGCCTTCTGGGGTTGGATCTGCAACAATAGACCCTGGTTGAGGGTTATTTACAATGGCTGGTGGGGTGGGATGAGGTGGTGTGGATGGAGCTTCGACATGCGAGGGGCTTTGAGATGCAATATCTTCTATTGTTGTTTTTGTGTCTTTCAGGATTTCTTCTAGTTTGAATAACTTTCTATTCCACTTATGATTGGCCTTCTCCCTAGTATCCTTCCAAGTTCTTGTTTTCCTCTTAGTCGGCTCTGACTCTGATTGATCAACTGGTTTTGCTTGTTGTACAGCTTGTGCCCTAGTGACAGCCTGTATAGGAACCACATTACTGCTACTTGAACTTGAATCCACCACTAAGCCTACCACATTGATGGGTGTAACCTTGGGCACACTAGAGGGATTCCTAGGACACTCTCTTGGAAGATGTTCCTTGCCGCTTTCAGAACAAAAGCCTTGTATTGTGATGTTTTGTCCTTGTCCTGGAGTGAGTGAGTGGGGACATTCACAAATGAAATGGTGGCCCTGACATCTAAAACATGGTCCTCTAGGGGCTTGTGGTCTTACTTGTCTCAATCGGGACCTGGGATTAGGATTAGTGTACATGACATTGGAGTATTCTGGCTCCCTTGTTCCATAGGTGGTGTCTCGTATTGATAGGAATAAGCCTCACTATGCTCTGGTGACTCTGTGTAATAAGCTTGTGGACTATCTTCATGGGAGTAGTTTGAACTATGAGCATGAGAGTCATTTTCTGAGGCCAATGGGGTTAGTGGCACCAATGCTCTATTAAGGTTCTCCTCTGCCACTGCATATTTAACTAGAATCACATTGGCAAGAGCTGGTGGTTGGTTTCCTAGGACTGGTTGTGGCCTATATAGTGCCTGATATTGCTATTGCGGTCTATAATATGGTTGTTGGTATTGATTCTGATACCTACCCTGTTGGTAAGGTTGTTGATAATTCTGTCTGACAGCCTGCCTGTTGTATGGACAATCTTGAGCTGTATGGTTTGTGTATTTTCTCTCAATAGTGCAATATAGAGCATTAGGGTTTCCTTGGGGTTGAGCCATCATTGGGCAGGCATTAGCCATGTGATCTCCTCCGCATGTATACCATCACTTCAATGAGGTGACCCTTGGCATTTGTCTATTTTGAACTCCTAGCTTCTTGGCCACTTGCTCAGCGATCTCATCTATCTCTGTGGAGGTTCTAGAGGTATGACTAGTAGAACTGTCAGAGTCCTTATAGAGTTTGGACAATCCTAACTCCTCACCCAAGTTGTCTTCTATGTCTATGCACATGTGCACACATTCTTCTATGGACCTAGGCTCTTTCAAGTACACATATGATCTTAACTTTGTGCTCAGTAAGCCATCTAAAAACAAGGCCACTTGTTTGGCTGGTGTGGGTTGCTCTAGAACAAGACATCTTTCTATGTACTTTCTGAACTGTCTTCCGGCAAGTCGCATTATTTCTTGAGGTGTTTGCTTGAAGCTATGGATCAAGGATGATGTATTATGCCTGATGCCACTCTTGAAAAATTCTACAATGAATTCTTCTAGCAATTGACCCATCTCTCGGTAGTTGCGACTATTCAGTGGTTGAAACCAAGCTAAGGCAGTACCCTTCGGAGTCAAACCAAATTCCTCAAACTGGGTGAACAATTCCTCAACCTGTTCAACTCTTAACACTTGCTTGAACTCGGCCACATGATCAGTCTCCGAACCCATCAAAATAGTTTTTCATTGCCTTGACCACTTGAGAGGGTCTAAGGGTTCTTGGGTGATCTCGTGGTCTAGGCAATGGAAAATCATGTTCATCTCTTTGATGTCTATGTGCTCGGTGTCTCTCTCTTTTAGGTCTTTCACCCTCATGTCCTGATCTGTCTTTGCCCATAGTGTGTGCAAAGCTTACCTCCAGTCTCTCTCTAGTTCTTTCCCTTTGGGTTTCATGAGCCTTGGATGATCCTGCTCCATAGAGACCATGGGAAACACTGGATCTTAATGGAGGGAAAATTGATTCACCTTGCCAAGTGTATGCATGCCTATCCTGCTTTGTTACCAAGAACATTTTCTCAGATGTGTTATCTAGATATACAACCTTTCCTGATATCTCAGGATCTTTGAACTCATAGATGGTGATTATTGGGTTATCTTGATCTGGCTTGAATCTCCAAAAGGCTTCTTCTGTTTCTCTATTCAAGAATAGTTCTATGCTTTTGTTGTCCTCGGGAATCCACTCTGGAGTGATCACCCTAGTCAAGACTGACTTACCTCTAGGAGTCCTGGGTTCTCATCCTAGGTCTCCTTCTCATTCTCAGGAATGATGTTTTCAAACTCATCTGTCCTATCTGGTAAGCTGGTGACCACATACATGGTTCCTTCCTTATCAATGTATGACCCCTCTTTGAACTTAACCACTGGGTATTCAAGTCCAAAGGGTTGATCTGGATTTTTGAGTTGGACAACTGATCGTCTTAGACCATCCTCATAGATGCAAACACCTAATTGGTTGGTCCTAATGTATTCCAATTGTGTCTTATAGGGACCTTTTGGTGTTTGTAAATAGGCAGTACCTGAGGTACGTGTGGGTCTTTCCATGCTAAAAGACATTTCTGAGTCACTTGTTTCAGAACTTAATGTGTAGGGATAACCACTAAGTTGTTGAGCCCAAGACTTAGCTGTATGGTTGACACTAGCCTCAGATGATCTAATGCTTTGTCTATCCTTGCCTAAGTGTCTGCCAGATCTCAGGTTCATAAGCCTTGTCTTCTGATCCCAAGGTTCTCTTGTATTGCTCAAATCCATTGGAACTCCTTGGTTTCCTAATCCCACGAGCTTTCCAACAAACCCAAAATCACAACAAACAGATTTCGTATGATAAAGTTATGCCAGTTCAGGTTCTGGGGGTTGAAACAGGGAAACAGGATCCCTCTGGGAGTACCTCAAAATAGGTGATACGATACCAGATTTTCACGATATGCGATACCACTATGGATGACACCACCTCAAATGATACGATACCATCAAGGCGATACCAAGTTCCACGATACGATACTGCTATCCAAATGATACAATACTGGAAATGGCCACAATATGATACCTCTGATTGACACGATACGATACCAACTTCACGATATGATACCTTCTAGATGATACAATACCGCTAGACAGATGATACGATACCACCGGGCTCATGATACGATACCACTCCAACCGCGATACGATACCGCTTGTGTTACGCAATATGATACCTCCTGTTGCACGATATGATACCACAAGGTGCACGATACAATACCAAAATAAGAGGTGATACAATAGTAAGTGCACGATATGGCAAGGTGATACTTCTAATACTCCTCAAGCTCGAGGACTCCTCGGCTTGAACAAAATGGAGTTACAAAATGGAAAATGGTATTTGCAATGGTTTTTAGTGATAAAGATCACTATTTTTATAGGGATTTCTTCTGAAAATTTGACATGTGCTTCTTAAAGCCCCCTACATGCTCTTTCTTCTTGTGTGCCTGTTGGTGCATTTTACCCAAGCCTACATGCTTGATATGCTTGATATTATGCTCGTTTGTAAGTCACATGTGTAATCATGTGAACACCTCTTGTAAAAGAGTTCATTTTTATCTCTTGTATTTGAAAAAAGAAAAAAGGAAAAGAATGGCTTACCTCATGCATTATGTAAAAGCAAAGTCGTGGCTCTAACTACCTAAAACCACGAATTTCTGAGCTGAGGTAATATCTCCTAACTTTGGGGATCACTTTTAGGTGGAGCCATTCGAATTCAAATTCAAAACTCCCTCCAAGAATAGCTATAAAAAGAGCAAGAAGGAAGAGGCGATTAGCAAGCCTTGTACGTGACCACTTCATGTCATTTTGTAGAGATTGAAGAGCTTGCTCCATAGCTCTATCATTCTACTCCCATTGTGCAAATATTCATTGCCAATGTGGTTGTAATCATATGTGAATCTATACATTTATCATCATCTACTTCTCTGTTTTGTTCTCTGCTATACTCACTCAGAGTAGTGACTTCATAAGGTCCTATCTCGAGTTCTACGCATTTTTTGTCAGTGTTTTAACATGCATTGGATAGCTCTTACTGTCCTCTTTTTGCATATAAATTTTCAACATCATTGAATTAATACTTTTGGAGATATCTGCATTTTACTGCTCATTGGTCTATCTCTGCAGAGCCCCGAGAATGGTGGGCATGTTCCAGAAATTGATAAACCTTCTTCTCAGTGCTCAGTCCATCATTTGAAGTGTTTTAACTTGGATTGGGAAGCTTGCTAAGTCTATTTGCTATGTCCAAAATGAATTTATCTAATTCCTACTAGGTTGAGAGCACTGTTCAATTTTTCCAGTAGGTGTATGTCCAAAAATAGCAAGTTTTGGGAGCTAGTCATCTTGCAACTAGTCTGTCTTGACTTAAGCTTTTGGGATACATGTTCCAAAGTACTTGGCTGATATTTTGGTGGACTTAAGAAGCTCAAAGGGTCTACTAATCAACTCTGAAGTCTCAGTTGGCTGGTGTGAAGCTGGTTGTAGCAGCACCAACTCATCTTTGGATTGCATCCACCATCTCTCTTCACAGTGGTATCAGAGCATAGTCAAGCAACATGGGAGATGGATTTCCATCAACAATTGACAAATTGGATCGAAACAACTACCCGGCATGGTCTCTAAGGATGGAGGCTTACCTTCAAGGGAGGAATCTATATGGATTCATATCCGAAGATGAAGCAATGCCAACCATGAGGAACAAAGGGCAACCATCACATGAAGAAGTGGAAGGACTTTCAAATTGGTGTTCGAAGGATGCACTTGCAAGGTCCTATATTCTAAACTCAATCTCTGATTTTCTTTTACCTCATGTCAAGGGATGCAAGACATCAAGAGAGACCTGGAATGCACTTGCTTCTTTCTTCTCTTCCAACACTTGAGCAAGGAAGAACCAATTGTGGATGGAATTCACAACAATGAAGAAAAGCCCGAAGCAAAATGTGACTGATTATGTCACAAAGATGAAGGAGATTTTCGACCAACTTGGAAGCATTGGAGAGGTAATTGAAGAGGAGTAAATCATTAGACAAATCATAAATGGAATCAAAGCAGACGACAAGTGGGAGTCATTCACAACAGCCATGGATTTATACATGGATATGCATGTACCCGACCTCAACACACTCATGGGCAAACTCTTCACTCATGAAGCAAAGATTAGCAAAGGTGGTGAGTCCTCAAGAGGTAATCAAACTTCTGCCTTATATTCCGATAAAGCTAAGGTCAAGGACAAGTCAAAGAATAGGAAAAATGAAGATGAAGGTAGCTCTTTCCAAGCAAACTTTGTAGGTAGAGAAAGAGCTAGAGGAAGAGGCAGAGGTGGAAAGCAAGGCAGGGGGAGATTCCAATCATCTCAACCTTGCAATATATGTGGCTTATCTAATCATACTACTGAAGAATGTTTCAGGAACCCAAGGAACTCAAGAGGAAGAGGATTCAATAGAGGTGGCTATGGATCAAATAGAGGCAGGTACAATGGAGGCTATAACAACAACTACTACAACAACAATTACAACAACAACAACAACTATCAAAGTGGCCATAGAGGAAGAAGAGAATACAATAACTATGCAGAGGACCAAAGTCAAGAAGATTCATTATTGATTATGAATCTATCAAGAGGAAGGGTAAGGATGATGATCACATATTTTACATTGATTTGGGATGCTCAAACCATGTAGCAGGAAATGTGGCTTTACTTTCTGATTTGGAAGATCCTCATAACAAGCATGAAGTGCAGATAGGAGATGACACAAAGCACTCAGTAGAGAAGATAGGTAATGTGAAGACATCAGATGGGAATATGAACCTCTTAAGCAAAGTCTTGTATGTCCCTACAATTACCAAAAATTTAATAAGTGTTGGAATGATTGTTGAAAAAGGATTGCAGGTTAGATTCAATCAATTTGGAGCATATGTTGAAGACCCAAGGCAAGGCTTTAGAAGGATTGCCAAAGGAGAAAAGACAGGAAGGCTTTTCACTTTTGAAGTGGAAGATACAAAGAACATAGCTTTGTTTAGCTATGGATCTCAAACTCTAACAGAGTTGGAGATATGGCACAAAAGGCTTGCTCACATCGGTGAGAGGACACTCAAACAAATTTGCAGGGACCAAAGTGTACTTGGTTTGCCTAATATCACAAGGCAACACATGATTTATAAGTGTGAAGCTTGTCAACTCGGCAAGGCTCATAGACAACCTTTCAATAAGAAAGGATATATGTATCAAAATCCTTTGGATCTAGTACACACGGATGTGTGGGGTCCAAGTAAGGATCCATCTATATCACGCTCAAGATATTAGGTGTCTTTCATAGATGATTGTAGCAGGTGGACCATTTTGTTTTTCATGAAGCACAAGGATGAAGTGTTTAATTGCTTTAAGAAGTATATTGCTCTTGTTGAAAACCAAATAGGTAGGAATTTGAAAAGACTCAGATCAGATGGTGGAGGAGAATACTTCTCTTCTGAATTTGATGCCTTCTTGCATGAAAGAGGCATTAAAAGGGAAGTCACTACAAGGTATACACCCGAACTCAATGGTGTAGCAGAGAGGAGGAACAGAGCTATTGTCAAAGCTGCAAGGTCCATGCTCAACGAAAAGGGATTGCCAAACTACCTATGGGCAGAGGTTGTGTCTACAGCCACATATCTCATAAATAGACTTCCATCTAAGTCACTAGATGGAATCACTCCATATGAAGTGTGGAATGGAAGAAGACCTAGTCTAGAGCATTGTAAAATCTTTGGATGCTTAGCCTATGCTCACATTCCTTCTCAAGTAAGAGGTAAATTGGATCCCAAGGCAGAGAAGTGCGTACTCATTGGTTATGACCAAAACCAAAAAGGATATAGATTGTACAATCCAACCAATAAAGGATTTTCTGTGAGTAGAGATGTAATTTTTTATGAAAACAAATCATGGTTTGATGACGACAGGAAAGTGAAGCTGCCATATGACTTGGATGAAGATTTTCCATCACTTCAACCAAAGGAGCCAAAGCAGATTGAAGAAAGTGATTCGGAGATTGACCTAGAAGACTTGGAAAGACTAAAGCTATGGAAGAACAAAGGTAAAGCAAAGATGCAGGATGCTACATATGGACCCGAGAGCTCACATCAACCACTTAGAAGGTCTTCAAGGGAGAAGAAGAAACCTGAGAGGTTTGGTTATGATACTTCTTTGGTCACCAAGCACTCAATCTACATTGCAAGGGATTCAACCAATGAAGAACCTACCACATTCGAAGAAGCACAAAGAAAGAAAGCTTGGAGAGATGCAATGGATGAAGAAATGGAAGCCTTGAAGGAGAATGACACTTGGGAGCTTGTACCTAACAAGCCATCTATGAAGGTAATTGGATCTCGATGGATATACAAAATCAAGAGGAATCCAGATGGAAGTATAAATAGACACAAAGCAAGGTTAGTTGCTAAAGGGTTTGCTCAAACCCATGGTATTGATTATGAGGAGACTTTCTCTACTGTTGCAAAAATGCCTACAATTAGGGTTCTCATTAGTCTTGCTGCATCTAGAAATTGGAATCTCTATCAACTTGATGTAAATAATGCTTTCTTGAATGGATGGATTTCTGAGGAAGTGTATATGGCACAACCTCCTGGATATGAGGATGCACATCATCCTAACTATGTATGCAAACTAAAGAAAGCTTTGTATGGATTGAAGCAAGCTCCAAGAGCTTGGAATTTCAGATTGGTGACTTATTTGCAGGACCAAGGATTCAAAGCTAGCAAAGCGGATACCTCTTTGTTCATAAAGAGGAATGGATCTGAAGTGATTATTTATGTGTGTATGTTGATGATATTATTATCACATGCAATGATCTTGAAGGAATCAAACAGGTAAAGAGTCAAATGAAGGAGGAGTTCAAAATAAGTGACCTCGGACCACTCACTTATTTTCTTGGATTGGAGTTAATCTACACAAATTCAGGTATATACATCACACAAAGGAAGTATGTGCATGACATGCTCGTCAAATTCAAGATGGAAAATACCAAGTGTGCAAGTACACCTATGGAGCAAAATCATAAGCTTAGTGCTTATGAAGGAGAGCCAATTGAAGACATCACAAGCTATCAAAGCTTGGTTGGAAGTTTGAACTATGCAACACTCACAAGGGTGGATATATGCTATAGTGTTAGCATATTGAGTCAGTTTATGCATAAGCCGAGAAGACCACATATGGAAGCGGCCAAGAGAGTCCTCAAGTACCTAAAGGGGACCATGAATAAGGTTTGTTTTATTCATTTACTTCAGATATTGAGCTAAAGGTCTATTCAGATGCAGATTGGGCTGGATCTAGAGATGATAGAAGAAGCACATCCGGGTATATATCATTTGCAGGTTCAAAAATTATCTCTTGGTCATCCAAGAAGCAACCAACCGTGGCATTATCTTCTACTGAAGCTGAATATAGAGGTTTGGCTAATGCAACTCAGGAAATCATGTGGTTAAAGTCTTTGTACACAGATCTTGGACTTCATTCTTCAACACCTCACATTTTTGGTGACAACACAAGCTCACTACATCTAACAGCTAATCCGGTATACCATGCTAGAACCAAGCATATTGAAGTCCACTACCATTATGTAAGGGAGAAGCTAATGAGCAAGGATATTCAACTATCCTATGTCTCTACAGATATGCAATGTGCAGACATGTTGACTAGAGCTCTTGATGGTACAAAGTTAAGTAGATTCAAGTTGATGATTGGCTTGCAGGAAATCAAGGACAATTGAAGACTTATTTGGAGGCCAAGCATGTTAGGCTTGAAGGGGAGCTGTTGGTGCATTTTTACCCAAGCCTACATGCTTGATATTATGCTCATGTGTAAGTCACATGTGTAGTCATGTGAACACCTCTTGTAAAAGAGTTCATTTTTATCTCTTGTATTTGAAAAAAGAAAAAAGGAAAAGGATGGCTTACCTCATGCATGATGTAAAAGCAAAGTCGTGGCTCTAACTACCTAAAACCATGAATTTTTGAGCTGGGGGAATATCTCCTAACTTTGGGGATCACTTTTAGGTGGAGCCATTCGAATTCAAATTCAAAACTCCCTCCAAGAATAGCTATAAAAAGAGCAAGAAGAAAGAGGCGATTAGCAAGCCTTGTACGTGACCACTTCATGTCATTTTGTAGAGATTGAAGAGCTTACTCCATAGCTCTATCATTCTACTCCCATTGTGCAAATATTCATTGCCAATGTGGTTGTAATCATATGTGAATCTATACATTTATCAGCATCTACTTCTCTGTTTTGTTCTCTGCTATACTCACTTAGAGTAGTGACTTTAGAAGGTCATATCTCGAGTTCTACACATTTTTTGTCAGTGTTTTAATGTGTGTTGGATAGCTCTTACTGTACTCTTTCTGCATATAAATTTTCAACATCATTGAATTAATAGTTTTGGAGATATCTGCATTTTACTGCTCACTGGTCTATCTCTGCAGAGCCCCGAGAATGGTGGGCATGTTCTAGAAATTGATAAATCTTCTTCTCAGTGCTCAGTCCATCATTTGAAGTGTTTTAACTTGGATTGGGAATCTTGCTAAGTCTATTTGCTATGCCCAAAAGGAATTTACCTAATTCCTACCAGGTTGAGAGCACTGTTCAATTTTTCCAGCAGGTGTATGTCCAAAAATAGCAAGTTTTGGGAGCTAGTCATCTTGCAACTAGTCTGTCTTGACTTAAACTTTTGGGATACATGTTCCAAAGTACTTGGCTGATATTTTGGTGGACTTAGGAAGCTCCAAGGGTCTACTAATCAACTCTGAAGTCTCAGTTGGCTGGTGTGAAGCTGGTTGTAGCAGCACCAACTCATCTTTGGATTGCATCCACCGTCTCTCTTCACAGTGTCCACTTCCTTGATGTGCCCCTATTCTTGTGCTTGAGCTTGACTGTCAATAATATGATACCTTGGAGCTACATAGGCATCTGTCCTAGGCTGATCTCTACCCTGTCTTCTCAATTTCATTCTTCGGATGTGTTCCAAGGCTTCTACCTACGCTTCTTCTCGAATTCGTTTTTCCTCTTCTTTGCGTTTCTTGGCCATATTGAGTCGGTTAAGCATTTCCTGAGTGAGGGGTTCTTGATATAGTTTGACTCTGCACCGCTGATGTAACTAGGGAGGACATCACATTCTAAGGTGGCTAATGGGACTGCCCCACTTGTTGATATTCTGTTAATAATCATGGGTCCATAGCCACACTTCTCTAGCTTTCTTGCATGTTATTTCAGAGTGTACACTAAAACTAAGTCTCCTGCTTTCAAGCCTTTATCCTTCACGTGGGCATCGAAGTATGCCTTCTGTCTTTTCTTAGCTCCATATATCCCTGCGGTAGCTCTCAGTCTCGTTTCACCTAGCCGTTCAAGATCAAAGATCCTAGAAGAGAGTTCATGCCCTGTTCACTCATGCTCTTGTGCTACTTTCAGTGTAGGTATCAAGAAGTCCAAGGGTAGCACTGCATTTTATCCAAATACCATCTGAAAGGGTGTGGCTTGGAGTACCATTTTATAGGCACTCTATATGCCCAAACAGCATGGTGTAGTTGTTTGTCCCAATCAGAGTGTTTATTATTCACTAATTTGGTCAGCACATTGCATAGAATCTTATTGGTGCTTTCAGCTTGCCCATTAGCTTGTGGGTGATAGGGGCAGACTTCTTGTGTATCACCAAGAACTCGTGGAGAATATTTTCAATGACTTCATTCAAGAAGTGAGTGTCTCTATCACTAACTAGCTCTATAGGTAGCCCATATCTAGTGAACACATTCTCAAATAAAAACTTAGCTGTCGTTTGAGCATCGTTCTTCATTGTGGCTTTCACTTCTACCCATTTAGTTAGATAGTCTATGGCCACAATGATATATTCAGCATGTGAACTCTTAGTTGGGGGGTTAATAGGACCTACAAAGTCTATTCCCCACTTAGAGAATGCGCATCCACCCATCATAGGTTTCAATGGCATCTCATCTTTATGTATGGGGTATTGAGTTCACTGACAAACATCACACCGCTTCACATAGGTATGTGCATCCATGTGAAGGGTTGGCCACCACAAGCCTGCAAATAGGATTGCCTTAATCACATGGTCTGGACCAAAGTGTCCTCCTGCTACACCTTGGTGAGCAGTTTCCAAGATCTTAAGATATTCACTCTCATGGACACATAGTCTTAGATATCTATCTTTTCCATGCTTGTATAGATTATCACCAATGAGTGCAGAATCGAGGGCTTCTTTTTCTAAACTTCTTCTCCTAGTTAGGGTCATATCTTGAGGGAATGTTTTCGTCCTCCGGAAGGCTACCAATGGTTCACTCCAATCTGGTATTAGAGACATTTGGTACAATGTAGCGTGCTCCAGAGGTGGTCTAATACGATAGACTGGGCATTCCTTACACAACTTATGGACATCAGCTTCCATAGTCGGCCAGTGCACTCCGAGTCTCTTAGTGTCTATAGAGTTCTTTGCCTTGAATAGTGTTGCTCTAATGCACCTACATGTGCTAATTGCAACCATTTTTTGTACTCATCCTCTTCCACACAACAAGCTAATATTCCTTGATTTGTATGCTTGTACATACTCCCTACCATGATATGGTACTTTTGGGCTTTTACTACCTCCCTATCTTGAGTGTTCATTACTGGGTGTTTTGGTCCACATGTCAATACGGGCACTAATGTCTTGGCCCACTGTGGTACAACTTCCAAATTGAACAAGTAAGCATCAGGAAGATCATCTGATACTCCTTGTGGGGCCTCTTCGGATGTGAGCCTCAAGAGATGATCTGCTCTCAAGTGAGTTTTGCCTTTCCTCACCACTACCTCAAAGTCATATTCCATTAGTAAGAGGAATCATCTCACTAATGTGCCTGTATTGCAAGGCTTGTTTACCAAGTATAGTAGAGCTTGATGATCAGTAAAAAATTTAAACTTATTTGCAAGCAAATAATGTCTAAACTTTTTAACCGCATATACCATGCCTAATCCTTCTCGGTTAGTAGTGGTGTAATTCCTTTCAGCAGCATTCAATTTCCTACTTGCATAAGCAATTGGGAGATCCATGTTACCTTCACTCGTAGGTTGTGCTAGCACACATCCAATAGCATAGTTGGATGCATCCACGTGAACATGAAAGGGCTTGTTCCAATCTGGGGTAGTCAAGATTGCTAGTGAACACAATCTTCTTTTGAGCTTGTTAAAGGAGTTTTTCCATTCTTCAGTCCACTCCAAGTTAGTCAAAAGGGAGTACAGGGGCTTTGCAATGATTGCATACATATGAATGAATCGGTGATAATAACCCCAATGCCCCATGAAAGCCTGTACCTCCTTGAAATTCCTTGGCCTAGGTAGCTCTGCAATAGTTGTCACTTTCTCCTCATCTGTGGATATGCCATTCTTTGACACTATGTGTCCTATAATCTTGCCTTGCCTGACCATGAAAACACACTTTTCTGGGTTCAGGCAGACTTGATATTCTCTACATTTGTCAAAGATTTGCCTGAGTTCAGGTATATGTGTCTATCTAATGTTGGAATGAGCATAGAGATCATCAACATATACTTCTAAATTCTTCCTTAGGAATTCTTTAAATACATGACACATCAGTCTCTGAAAGGTAACGGGCGCATTGGTGAGACCAAATGGCATTACTCTAAAGGCAAATATGCCCCACTCTGTAGCAAAAGTTGTCTTATGCTGATCTTCTAGAGTTATGGCTACTTGATTGTAGCCAGAGAAGCCATCAAGGAACTTGTAGACTTCCTTACCTGCCACTCTTTCTAATAGGTGCTCGGTGATTGGAAGCGGATAGTTATCTCGAATGGTGGCTGCATTAACCTTCTTCAAATTAGTGCATACACGTAATTTGTCATTCTTTTTGGGCACCACTAGAATGGGGGACACCCATTCAGTGTGCTCAATTTCATAGATGAATCCAGCTTCAACCAAATGATCTATCTCTTCCTTTATCTTAGCAGCATAGTTATCATTATATGTGTATGGTTTCTGCTTAGAGGGTTGTATATGAGCATATGTCAGGGTCTACACCTTTCAAGTCCTTGTAACTCCAAGCGAATACATCTATGTATTCTCTTAACAAGGTTATTAACTTGTGCTCTTCTTCCTCCACCAGATCATGTCCTATGTACATGCATCTTTCTTCTCCTTCTTCTACAACTACAAAAATTTTCTTGGTAGTTTCTTTGTTATCATAGGCCTCTCTGGATTTTGCATCGCATTTAGGCATTCTTATCATGACTCTTCTATCTTTTATCTCATACTTCGTAAAATTCTCGGGGACCTCAAACAAAGATTCTTCCTGTTCTGTCGTGGTTTCTTTCTTCTTTCTTTTCTTGCCTTCATTTTTGGTGGTCACTTGTGTGGTTAACCTCACATCATTTGTAAGTTCTTTATGTCTTTGAGGGTGAGCTTCTACTTTGTAAAAGTATTCTTCATCTAATGCAAAGGGTGGGTCCATAATGATTGACTCTAAATCGGAGTCACTTGCGTCCTCAAATGCATCAGTGCTAGGTTCATATTCTTCTATAACCAAATCATACATAATTGGTTCTATTGTAAATACTGATATGTCATAGTCACTTTGGGGTGTCCATTGTTCTTCATTGATGGCTACATCCATTGTTGCTAAAATTTTCGCCCAACCATGAGGTTCAAACTATTCGTCGAGAAATACTACAAGTGCATAGGTTGGGTCTTGAATTGATCTATGGGTTTCCTTCGCACCTACCTCTCTGGCTTTTTCTCTCTTCTCTTCTTCTACTGCTAGTTTACACATCCACAAGTGAGTGTCTTCATGCATCCATGAGGATCCTGATCCTATGGAATGCACTGACTCCGTATCATCTTTAGCTCTATGGATGGGGTTCTATTGAATAGGGGGTACGTCTCTATGGGAGTAATCCTTGAGATTGACTTTGGTTGTAACACCCAAGTGTTGCAAGTACAAAGAATTGGTTCCCCAATCTTGTACCACTTGCAACTGCCGCATAAATGGTCTTCCCAAAATCATCTCATAGACCTGATTCTTGCTAAAGTCACATATAGCAAAAGTATGCTCAAACTCTACACATGTAGTGAGAGTTATTCCTTCTAGTAGTCCTAAGTAAAAGTATGCTCAAACTCTACACCACATGTAGTGAGAGTTATTCCTTCTAGTAGTCCTAAGGGTGACCATCGGCCATCTACAATTTCATTCTCGTTGACCTGAGTGCCAGCTTGCCCCATTGCTTCCATAGGGAAGTGGTAGCAATTGCAACTCCTGCATCTAATTCCAAAATGGCCTTGGTTGTGTATCCTTGATGGGAAATGGGAAGATAGGTGTTTCCTTCTTCTCCTTCGCTCATGTCTCCTATCTTCTCCAAGGGTATTTCTGGCACCATTCTATGAGAACCTACCTGGGAACGAGGTTTTGCTACCTCTGGCACTTGATTGGCTACATGTTCCCATTGTTCTGGCCTAACCTTGAGTAGCTCTTCTAAAGTAAGATTGCACTACACTTTAGTGTTTTTCACTACCTCTGTGTTCCTAGGTATGAATGAGTCTTCATTCCTTACCATCATTGTGCGTGCTCTCATACAAGTAGACTTAGCTTCCCATGGGTCGATGAAATGGGGTAGCTCCTATAAGGAATTAGAAGCAAAGTCTAATCTCTCTTGAGATTGGATGCTCTCCTGTTCTCCATAAATGGATGGAATGTCTTGTGGGAATTGATCATGAAATTCATCCACAAGTTCAATGGGAGGAGGAGCTTCACTTTCCTTAGCCCATTTCTCTTCTTGAACCTCTCTTAGAAATTTTGGGGAATACTGATTCATAGAAGAAGATGTGTCTCGTTCGGTGGAGTTAGGCACATAAGCTTCCTGGGGGGGAATGCTTATTCTTTCACTTGCCTTGTCCCTCTCTTGAGAGGTGGCTTCCTTGTCGGATCTTGCAATTATGCTCTCTAGTTTCTCAAACGGTCCATCAAAGTGCAATTGTGTATTAGCTGAGTAAGAGTAGTTGAAGAGGTGACTGGCTTCAAACATGGTATGAGCTAACCCGACCATTTTAGCACAAAGCTTGGTTCTTTCTATCTCTAGATCAGCTCTAGGGTAACATTTGTCATGATTTGTCACATTTGTCATGATCTGTCACATTTGGCCCGTCTTGGATTCTGCCTTAAGCATCATGTCTATGTCCTCGAAAGTGGGGTCAGCTAATACTGATCCTACTCTAGGGGGTGGTGGAATAGTATGAGGTGGGATGGAAGGTGTCAGATTAGGTGGTGATAGGGATGAAGGTGGTGGTGGTATGTGACAATGTGTTTGAGAGGTGAGTTCAACGATTTTGGCTTTTGTTTCTCTTATGCTCTCTTCTAATTCGCTCATCTTCTTGGACCATTGTCTTTTCATCCTTTTTCGACTATCTTTCCAGGCTCTCGTCCATTTCTTGGTTATGCTCTCAGTCTGGCTAACCTTGGAACTCTTTTCTTGGCCTAAACCTTGGTTCTGTTGCAAAGCCTGAGCTCTAGTGACCACTTGCACTGTTGTAGTGGAAGTTACACTTCTTGTAGAGTCTACTACTAACCCAATAACATTGATAGGAGTGATTTTCGACATATTGTTAGGGTTCTTTGGGCAGTCTCCTAAGAGATGCTCCTTTTCGCAATCTTGACAAAAGCCTTGAATTGTCTTAGATTGGGGTTGTGCAAGGGCAGGCATCAGGCAATCACGAATGAGGTGATCTCCCTGACATCGGTAGCATGATCCTCTAGGAAATGGGGTTCTTACCTGCCTATGTTGAGGTCTAGGGTTGGGGTTTGTGTACATGACATTTGCATACTCTGGCTCCCAACTAGGTTCACTCGGTTCTTTACAATAGTAGGACTTGTTATGCTCAAGTGACTGCATGTAGTAGGCCTGGGGGATATCAATATGGGTAGAGTCAAAACTATGATCATTCGGGTCACCTTCTGAAAATAATGGAGTTACTGGCACTATAGCTCTATTTAGATTTTCTTCTGCAGCTACGTACTTCACTAGAATCACATTGGCTGGAGTAGGGGGTTGATGTGCTAGAACTGGTTGAGGTCTCTACTGCCCTTGATAGGGTGGTTGATAGGGTTGTTAGGGCCCACCGTACTGTTGTGGTGGGTACTGGTTCTGGTATCTACCCTATTGTGGATATGGCTGAGGGTAATTTTGTCTGACAGTTTGTTTGTTATAAGGGCAGTCTTGTGCGGTGTGGTTGGTGTATCTTCACTTTATGGTGCAGTACTAGCTACTAGGATTAACTTGGGGTTGAGCCATAATGGGACATACACTCGCCATATGGTCACCTCCACAAGCATAGCACCACCTCACTAGGGTAAATCGGGGTATCTGTTTGCTTGAGACACCCAATTTCTGAGCTACCTTCTCTGCGAGTTCCTCAATAGATGTGGATTGTCTGGAAGAGAGGCTAGTAGAGCTATCTAAATCTTTGTAGATTTTTGAAAGCTCTAGCTCCTCTCCTAGATTATCCTCTATGTCTATGCACATGTGTACACATTCTTTTATGGTTCTAGGGTCCTTTAGGTACACATATGATCTCAACTTGGTACTCAGCAATCCATCTAAGAATAAAGCCACCTGTTTGACTAGAGTGGGTAACTCAGGAACAAGACATCTCTCTAGGTATTGCCTAAACCTTCTTCCTGCAAGTCTAGCCATCTCTTGAGGTGTCTGCTTGAAGCTATGAATCAGTGAGGATGTATTATGCCGTATGCCACTCTTAGAAAATTCAGTAATGAAAGCCTCTAGAAGTTGGTCTATGTTCCTGAACTGCCTCTCATTTAGTGGTTGACACCATGTAAGGGCTGTGTTCCTAAGGGTTAGACCGAAAGCATTGTACTGCGTGAATAGATCCTCAACTTGTTTAGCTCTCAAAACTTGCCTAAATTCAGCCACATGATCGTATGGGTCTCCAGTGCCATCGAAGTAATTCTTCATGGACTTAACCAGTTGGGTTGGCCTCAAGGTCCTAGCATGTTCTCTAGGGCTTGGCAAAGGAAAATCATCAGCAATTCATTGGTTCCTTGGATCTCTAGGTCTCTCAGTTTCCACTCTATCTATCTTCGTTCTCAACCTCTCTCTTCCCAATGGGTTGGAAAAACTTACTTCCGGCCTATCTCTACTTCTATCCTTGTGAGCTCCATGAGCTTGGGATGTCCCAGCTCTTTGGTGACTATAAGAGACATTAGATCTTGGGTCACTTTGCCTGGACTATCAGGATCTTTAAACTCGTAAATCGTGAGCGTTCCGAACTCATTCGACTGATCAGGCTTATACCTCCAAAAAGCTTTGTCAGTCTCTCAGTTTAAGAGCAGGTCTATGCTCTTATTGTCGTGGGGAACCCACTCGGGATTGATGATTCTCGTCAGGACTGATTTACCTTGAGGGGTTCTGGGCTCTCTTCCAATGTTCCCTTGCTCTATGTCACCTATGTCCGTTTCACGAATCACATTTTTGAATTCGTTTTTCCTATCTAGGTGATTGGTGACTACGTACATGGTTCCTTCTTTGTCCAGGTATGCACCATTTTCAAACTTGATTACTGGATGTTCTAGTCCAATGGGTTGATCTGGGTTTCTGATCTGGACCATGGATCTTCTTAGGCCGTCCTCATAGATGCAAGCACCTAATTGGTTGGTCCTAAGGTATTCCAGTTGCGTCTTGTAAGGACCTTCGACCTTTTGTAAGTAGGCCACACCTGAACTTCCTATGGGTTTCTCCATTCCGTGAGACATCTCTGATTCGCTAGTTTTAGAGCTAGGGTACTGTGGGTGAGCATTCAATTGATAGGCCCAAGATCTAGCGGTGTGAGTGACACTCACCTCTGAAGACCTAAGACTTTGCTTATCTCTCCCTAGGTGTTGTCCTGATCTAAGGTTCATATGCCTGAATGAACAATCCCAATTTTTACCCAAAGTACAACCTCGTTGCTGATTCTTTCTTATCAACCACTAGATTCTTTTTATTTTTTTATCGTGTTTATGGTCTTGTCTGATTTGCATCGCCGGGAATACTTGAATGAATTTTTGCACTTGGAGTTTATCACAATAAAATTAGTTCTTTCCTTTAAGGTTATTGTCACATGCACATGTTATCTCCTGAATTGAATTTGATTACTTAGATGGTCTTCACTTGTCTCGTGCCTATCGTCGCCCTAACTTACTTCCAATACTATGCGTTCATAGCCTAAGCTAGGAATTGACTAAGAGAGATAAGAGAATTTCCAACCTCAAGCTCTTTGCCTTTTGAGTGCTAGTTGAGCCCAGGACATGCTTGCCCAAGCTCTATGATCACCTTGCTAAGGTTGCTTGAATTCCTTGCTTGTGCACCCGAACCTGCAAACTTTACGAGTTAAAAATGGACTTGCCCACAATGGATTGACAAACAAAAACAATCTTCAACATTCACTGAGAAGTACAAACCCTTTGCTTTCCTTTTTTACCCTAAATAGTATTCTCACTTCCCTAGCACCGATTGATGGTCAACCTAAAAATACCTATGCTGGAACTCCACGTAGGATTCTTACAAAAACTAGTAGATGTCCACATAGGATTCTCAACAAGCTTTCCAATAAAACCAAAATTATCGCAAACGGAGTTCATATGAAAAAGTTATGGCTAGTCAGGCACTCAGGAGTTGAAACAGGTGAACTAGGCACTTAGATATAGTTCACAACGTCTTCTCAAGCTTAGTTATACTCCAATAACCCTTAATTTTCCAAATTTTTGGCCCAAAAATAGACTTAATTTCTGTTTCCCTAAAAAATTCCGAATTTGCCCGTCAATCGCGATCGAGTGGTCTGTCAATCGTGATTGATGTGTCAGTCACGATCGACTGGTCCGTCGTGATTGATAGGTCCATCATGGCTATTGGTCGTGATTGATGGGTCAGCCACGATTGACACGTGGTCGTGAAAATTCCGTCGATCATGGCCAAACAATCGTTGACTTAGTCGGTCACGATGGACAAGTCCGTCGGGGCTGTCAGTCGCGATTGATGGGTCAGTCGCGATTGATGGGTCAGTCGCGATTGACACGTGGCATGCAAAGGCTCCATCAGTCGTGGTCAATTTATCATGGACTATGTGGGTCGTGATCGATGTGTTGGTCACGATTGACAAGTCCGTCGGGATGTGTCCATCGTCGTTTGTCAGTCGTGATTGACATGTTGATCGCGATTGACAGAAAAAAAAGGCATTTCAAAATTTTAAACACACTTTTAAGATGCCCTAGGCCTAAGCATTGTATTTTTGCACTTGGTTTAGCAAAATAGTCTATTTTTTTGTCAGTCACGATTGATAGAAGTCAACACCTTGGGACCTGCACAGTAAAAAATTTTACTTGCTAGAGCTGGTACAGCTGTTGGGGATGTTGATTCCTGTAGAAAATCTCAGAAAACACATAAAAACACTAGCACACAATCGCTCTCTCGCTCTCTCTCACAAGTGAAATGAGGAAAATGGAATGGGAAGGGTGATATGAACAAAAAACTAAAAGTTATGGGAAGGTGGAGATGAAGGCGGGAGATGTTGATGATGATGGTGAAGAAAACAAAAGGAAATAGATCAAAGTGAAGAAAATACCTATGACTCCAATGTCTCAACTCTACGTCTTACCATCACACGCTCATCCTCAAAGCTCGATCCCCGACAACGGCGCCAAAATTTGGTGTAGCTCAGTGGTGATCAGCACCTCCTTTAATGTCAATCCGGGAAGAAATGAGGATGGTATGAAGACCTCAAACAAGCGATGGCACAAGTGTGTGAGTGAGAAGCACACAAACATGCACACACATACACAAACACACACAAGGCAAGAAGAAAGAGAGAAACAATGGAGTTCGTTAGATTACTCAAAAAGTTTCATATACAAGCTCAAATCACTAACAAGCTAACCTAAAAAATGAGCTCTCTAGCTCTTTTTATAGTTTTTGACTAGCTCTAGTCCTGTCCAGACCTAGTGTCCGGCCTAGTTAAAAATTAGGTTCCTAGGCTATTTTGGAGGCTCAAACGAGCTCTGAAAATTATGAAAATTGATGCATAAATACTTCTAATACTCCTCAAGCTCGAGGACTCCTCAGCTTGAACAAAATAGAGTCGAATCTATCAAAAACGGTATTTACAATGTTCATGATGTGATGAAAATCACTGTTACAAAGAGGTTAAGTCGGGGAAAAAACTAAATGGCCTACTTGCTGGATCTTCATTGATTGCCTTGCCTACTTGTTCCTTCTCTTTCCGCTGACTCCCTTCGTTGGCTTCCCTGTCGTGTAGGTCTTTGAGTGCCTTGAATGCTACCAACAGGTGCTCTGAGTTGGACTGTTCTCAGCACAATGTGCAATTAGGCAGGCATGTATTTTTTCATACCAAGTACATGGTGCTTGCTTCAAACCATATAATGCCTTTTTCAACTCGCAGCACACTTTGTTTTCAAGCCCTTTCTACACAAAGCCATAGAGCTAAAAAACATACACTTCATCATGCAAGTCCCCATTTTGAAATGCAATTTTAATGTCCAACTGATGTACATTCCAACCATGATGAGCTACAAGTGCACAGATGTTATGAACATTACTCATCCGGCACGTAGGAGCAAAGGTCACATCAAAATCAATGCCTCTTTCCTGAGCGTAAACCTTTGCAACAAGCCTAGCCTTATACTTGTCAACTATTCCATCAGGCTTATGCTTCAACTTGTATACCCACTTAGTGTCAATGGCTTTCTTGCCAGAAGGCAAGTCACATAAAAACCAGGTACCATTTTTCATGATAGCATCTTATTCTGATTGCATAATAGTCATCCAATTTTTTCAATTTTGTGCTTCATCAAAGGAAACTGGATCATTCTCATCATAAAGACTTGAGACAACCATAGCATAGCGATTTGATGCAAAAGAAGCACTATGAGATCCTGAATGAGTATGATATGACAAGGGTGTGTCTAATTTGCTATCATGCAAAGCTTGTACCATCAATTGTGGCATCATTTTTGCCTCCTCAATATTAGCTCTCTCATCAACAAGTGCATCATGTAAATCTGCATCAAAAATGGAATGATCTGCATCATCACATGAAACCTATAAAGGTTGAGAAGTTGCCTCATTAAGATCAGCACTAGACTGTCCACCTTTAAAAAGAGGCAACAAAGTATTATAAATGTCTTTGGAGCTAACAGATGTCTCCCTAGTACATGAAAGTAATGGCTGAATAACATATTCCACAAAAAGAACATTAGAGCTAACCAAAATGCATTTAGTTTATGGATGATACAGACGATAGGATTTGCTTTTAGAACTATACCCAACAAAAATACATTTTACTACTTTATCATCCAATCTCCCATGTTGTTGTTCAAGTACTAATGCATATGCCAGACAATCGAAAACACGTAGGAGAGCATCAAATGGCTTACGAACATGCCAAGCACATGTTGAATCATTCACAGATTTTGCATAATCTATGAGCTTATACATCCCACAACATAAAATGCCAGAAGGAATGATGATGTCGCCATTTGATAGATCATGAATTGTACATCTATCATTAGCAAATTTCATTAGCAGTAGTCAGAATGATCTTACCAACTCCCATAATAGGATAAGAGGAGTTATTGGCACATGTTATAGTATTCCCTATAGGGGCAGGCTCAAGTGAAGTGAAGAAATTGTGCCGCAAGGTAATATGTTTGGTTGCCCCACTATCAAAGTACCAAACATTTGAGTCTATTGTAGACAGTGGTAAATACCCATTCTTCATTCTGCACAAGATTAGTAGACTCTGTTTTGGGTGTAGAGGCCTCTGCAACAACCATTCCAGCCTCTTTTTTCTTTTCCTCTTTTGCAGCCAGTTTTGGACAACTCTTTATGACATGATCATTTTCTTTATAGTATTTGCAAAAAAATCTCTTCTTTTTTGTGTTCTTCTCATGTTTGTCATTCTTCTTTGATTGTGCAAAATTAGCAGATTTTTTCCTACTAGTAGAAGAGCTCCATTTACCTTTGCCGTTTTGACTAGCTAGGAAAGCTTGATCTACAACATGCACAATGGAATTGTTCTGCCTAGATTTATTTTCTTGCAACATAACAAAGACTAAGTCCTCAAATGATAAGGCATTTGGATTGTCTTTCATCATTAGTCGAAGAGTAGAAGAAAAACTTTGATATGAATCTAGAAGTCCATTAAGAACAGTGTGCAGAAGTGAATTGTCAGGCAAGACTTCATCAACAGAAATCAATTGCTCCAAATCTTTGATCTTTGTCAAAAAATTATCCATGGATTCACCTTCATTCATGTACTCACTCTCCAACTGTTTTCGGAGGTAAGCAACATGAGCCTCATTCCTTACCTGTTATAAAGTGGTAAGTTTATCCCAAGCATCCTTTGTTGTTCTACAAGAGCAAATCTGAGGAATAATGGCACGTTTGACATACAAGACTTTCAACACATGTGCCTGAGCATCTCTGCCATCCGAATGAATTTTCTCTATAGTAGGTGCAATAGGAATCATAGCGTAAATAGGAACATGAAGAATATCTCCATCTTCAATGCCATCTGCATCACCTCCAATAATTGTGTTTGCAAGTGTAATAGGATGTTTTTCAACACCCTGCACAATATTTCATAGTTCTTTTGCAACCAATACAGGATGCATCATATCACCCATAATGGATAATTGGTACCATCCAACTTAGCCTCAACAACCAACATACATCATTACTTTCAGCCATGGCCACTCACTAAAATACCTTGATGCAAAAAATGACTATGTCAAAAAGTTGAATATAACTACCCTGACGAGTTCTACTAAAATTGTAGTAGATTCTGGGGTGCATATATTAGTGAACCAAAAGCTATATATATCTTTGGAACAAAAAGATGAAATTTCTTGCACAGACACTATGATAGTGTGTTCGGAGACCAAAACAACCTCAGATTGCAATTTCAACACCATAAAGCGAAGCTATTTTGAACTGCTAATTACCTTGAGTATGCTTACCAATTTTCATGCGATTTTGAGACTACGACTGGAGAGGTGTTGACAACACTCTAGACAAAGCAGCAACTTGCTCTAATACCAATTGTTGGAGATTGAGGTTAGTGGAAGCACGTGAACAACACAAGGAAGACGAAGAAGCTTGGAGCACAACACACAATACTGAATGTATTACCAAGAGAATGAACAAAGATAAGTGACCTATTAGGATTTTAGGTGTATATACAAGCCGAGGGAAAAAAAACCTCTTGAAGAGGTACAAAAGTGTTGTAGAGGTCCTAGTGTGTTCACACGCATCACTACCTAAATATATCAACATTTTGCATGTCGAGGCTTCCAATGTTACTTCCAAAAATTGATGCAATCTTTGTTGGGAGGTATCCATTAGATCTTGAAATGATGCAATCAATCGATGGTTGTATGACAAATGATCATTCCTCCTTATAGGGATCCATTTTAGAACAGTGTTCGATTGCATATAAATCACTTTTGGCCTCTTCATCTTTGGATGGTTTCTTACATTTTTTGTATCCCTCATGGTTGGCTATTTGGTTCTTTGGGGGCTACTACTGCTTTTGGCTTTTGAACCCATACCATCGTTGATTGTCTTCTTACTATTGTTGAAGAGGTGAGTTGATCATCTTTAGATCTCTATGCTTGGTTCTGACCCTTGCCTCTCCTTAGCTTCTTTGTTAAAACTTTTCTCGTGAGGGAGAGCATAGGGTTTTGTGAATGTAAGAGTTCCTTGGGCACCCACATGTGCAATCACCCTTGTTGAGCTATAACTAATTCCTTAAGCACCCAAATTCATTGGATACCTTGTGATTGAGCTTTTCCTAGTTGCTTGGTTCTTCTTTTGGCATGGTTGGCTTGCTTGGATGGGAATCATTGGGGCAAAGCCGGTGGTTGTTGGCCTTTCATCACCCATATTTGTTTAGTCTTGAAATTTGGTTCACATTTTGTCCTTGTGCACGAGGAGCAGGGTTGTGTAGTAGCATTTATTAGTGAGGTGGCATCTTTCTTGCCATCTGGTTGCAATTGTCCTCCTCTGTCCTGCGAAACTAATTGTTCTAATTGCGATGTTGATACTTTTGGAAGAGAAGGGGGTTCTTGCACTTTCATGACCTACCCAACAATAGGTGAGTAATTATGCACATTGGACTCTGTAGTGCTTGCAAAGCGGGGTACTGGAATCAAAAAGGCCCCTGCCTTCCAATTCAACCCTAAGACATTGCTTGTCAACCCAAACCTGAAGCAATCATTGTCGCATGTTTAAGTCAATTGCATGATCATACAACCAATCTTGCCCTAATATCATGTGTTCTATGATGTCCTCATCATGGCAAACTAGAAACTTTATTGTCAAAGGGACATACTTTAAGAGGATAAGAATTCCCATCTCGCTGATACAAGGGGTTTCCACACCTAATCCCATTAAATAAGCTTTGAATGAGTTAAATTCCATGCCCAATCCTTCACAACATGAGTATCTAATTGCACTGGTGGCAGCTCTAGAATCGATCAGAGCTATGATCATCTTATTTGCAGTGTAGTGCCCTAGCTCAACCGTGATGAATGGTCATCTATCTATGATGCCAGTATGTGTACTCTTTTTGGTGCACATAGCCATGTGATATCTTGGGGCATTGAGATTGACATCTAGGCCTTGTCACCTTAACTTATTTCACCTAATGCACTCTCTAGCCTCTACATGTGCTTCTTCTCTAACCCTTAACTCTTCTTCTTTTCACTTCTTAGTAGTGTTGAGTCTCATTAGCATATCCTCTATAAGAGGTTCTTGATATATCTTGGCTCGACATCCACAAATATAGCTTGGCAAGATGTCACCTTCTAGAGTGGTCGATTGAAATGTACCACTAGTGGAAATTCTATTGATGACTATGGGTCCATACCCTCGTTTTTCCAATTTATGGGCATGTTGCTTTAGGGTATAAACTAACACTAGGTCTCCCTCTTTCAATCATTTATCCTTGATGTGTGCATTGAAGTATGTCTTTTGTCTTTTCTTTGCAGCGTAGATGCTTGCTACTACTCGTAACCTGGTTTCACCTAAGCATTCTTGATCAAATATCCTAGAGGACAACTTGTGTTCGTTTCACTCGTGTTCTATGGCTACAATAATGTACTCTACATGGGAGTTTCTAGCTGGGGGTTAATAGGACCTACATAGTCTATACCCTGCTTTGAGAATGCGCATCCTCCTATCATTGGACTCAAAGGCATCTTATCTTTTTTGATTGGATATTGTGCATGTTTGCATGTGTCACATCTCTTCACATAGGTATGTGCATCCATATGAAGAGTGGGCCACCAAATCCCTGAGAATAGAATGTTCTTAATTACTCGGTCAGGCCCAAAGTGTCCACTTGTGATACTGCTATGTGCAGTTTCTAAGATTGTCAAATAGTCTGATTTGTGAATGCCCAGTCTTAAGTAACCATCTTTGCTTATTTGATATAGGTTGTCTCCTACTAAGGCATAGTCTTGAGCATCTTGTTCCATGCTTCATTCTCTTGCTAAACTAGCCTCAATGGGTAGTGTTTTGGATCTCATAAATTCTACCAATGGAGCACTCCATTCTGAACTAACGATACATGATAAAGGGTAGCATACTCCACTGCGGGTCTCTTCTACGACACTAAACAATTCTTAATCTTCTCATGTATTTCTTTGTCCATACTAGGCCAGTACACTCCTAAACTTTTTAGATTCTCCAATGTTCATTGTTTAGAATAGCGATTTCCTAGCAATCCTTCATGGGCTTGTTGCAACTGCTATGTGTTGGAGCAAGTCTATGACAAACGTAAGTATTGGCTTGAGTCCCACAAAGTCATAGAAGAAGCCTTAAAATGAAGACAATGTAAAGTTCACTTGTGAACTACCTTTTGTAACTTTTGAAGAGTTTACTTAATGTAAAAAGTGAGAGAATCTTAAGTGGTTGAGTCCACTTGATCAAAAAGGGAAAGAGGAGCCACGAATTCGTGATTTGTGGTAGATAGAGAATCAAATCAATCACTAATTGATTGGAGAGTGATTGAGGGAAGTTAGCCTCCCAAGCTCAACTATAAATAGATGGCAGTTTTAGTCGTGGTTAGAGAGACCTATGTGAAGACCTCCAAGAGCTGAGATTTATGCCATATCAAGGTGTGATTCCAAGGCACACATATGTATCAGTAAGTCCATTGTATTGTACAAGCAATATACTTTCATTTTCATGATCATTTGAGTTCATATTTCCATGTTCTTGTGAAGTGTACTACTCACTGCCATATCTCTCAGTTTTCTCAGTCAGATTGCAGAGATGGTTTCTCTGAGATTGGTGCATCACTTTCAGTGATTTAACTTGGTAAAGTTATCTCTATACGTCTACTATATGCTGACCAATTTTTATTTCATTTGGGTGTTTCAATCTTCAGTTATGTTCAGTTGAAGTCAACAGTGTCTGTTCATTTTCACTTCTCTATCAGATATCCGACTTTTTTACTCATCTTGTCAGAGCTGTTTCTCAGTGTGTACTTACCCAAATTCAATGATTTAAATCTTGTTGGATTCAACATACTGTCTAGTATAAGTATACAAATGTTCATAATCATTGAATTCTTAAATCTGGAGTTATGTTCATTTTTCTGCTCACTGGTCTCATTACTATAGCAGCCCGTGAAAATCGGGATGATGTCATCACTTGTTAAACATCTTTCTCAGTGTGTGGTTCATTATTTTTTATGTAATTACTTATTAAAGTTAGCTCTTTAAGTTAAATAGACTTCCCCAAGAGGAATTAAGCTAATTTCATCTGTGCTCAGAGAATTATGCAAAACAGTGGACAGGTGTATGAACCAAAATAGCAAGTTCTTCACCTCTAAGCTAACTCTAACTTATCTGTTTTGATCTATCTTTTTGAGAGTGATCTTCCAAGTTACATAGGGTGTCTAATACATCCATTGGCAAGCTAAAAGGGCCCACCATGTACTCCTGGAGTTCATTTGGCTAGTGTAGATCAAGGATTTTGCAACACCTCTTCATCTTCAAGCACATACCTATCCATCTCTTCACAGTGGTATCAGAGCAAGGTTGGACAACATGGCAGATGGATTTCCTTCATCAATTGACAAATTGGACAGAGGTAACTACTCAGCTTGGTCATTAAGAATGGAAGCTTATCTCCAAGGTAGAAGTTTATATGGTTATGTGGCTGGAGATGAAGTTATGCCAAGTTTCAGGAACAAAAGTCAACCAACACAAGAAGAGCAAGAAAGATTGAGCACATGGTGCTCCAAGGATGCACTTGCAAGGTCTTATCTCCTCAACTCTATCTCAGATTTTTTTTTGCCTCACATTAGAAGTTGTAAGACATCTCAGGAAGTGTGGGATGCACTTGAAGCCTTCTTCTCTTCAAGTCATAAAGCTCGGAAGCATCAATTATGGCTCGATTTCACAACTCTCAAGAAGGCTCCCAAACAAAACGTGACTGATTTTGTCACAAAGCTTAAGGACATAGCAGATCAGTTGAGAAGCATTGGAGAGGTAATAGGTGAAGAGCAATTTGTAAGGCAGGTCATCAATGGCTTGAAGGCAGATGACAAGTGAGAAGCATTCACCACAGCTATGGATTTGTACATGGACATGCATGTACCTGATTTCAATACACTCATTGGACAACTACTTACTCAAGAGGCAAAGCTTATCAAAAATGGAGAAAGCTCTAAAGGTAATCAATCTTCAGCTTTATACATTGATAAAAGCAAGTCCAAAGATAACAAAGGAAAGGCAAAGAAAGTGGATGATGAAGCAGGTACATATCAAGCTAACTATGCAGGTAGAGGAAGGCATGGCAAAGGTAGAGGAAGAGGAGGTAGACAAGGCGGGGGGAGATCCCAAGACTCCAACTCATGTTCTATTTGTGGATTAACTAATCATACAATTGAAAATTGCTTTAGGAATTCCAGGAATCAAAGAGGCAGAGGATACAATAGAGGAAGTTATGGCTACTCAAGAGGAAGGTTCAACAATTATCATGGCAACTACAACAACTACAATCATTCAAACTATCAAGGAGGCTACAAAGGAAGGAGAGACTTCAATAACTACACAGAAGACTCAAACAAATAGGATTCATTATTGATCATGAACATGGCTATGCCACAAGGTAAATTTGATGAGCATGTTTTCTACATAGATTCAGGTTGTTCAAATCATGTGGCAGGAAATGTGGCACTCCTATCAGATTTAGAAGATCCAAGGAATAAGCATGAGGTACAAATAGGAGATGATACAAGACATCTTGTGGAGAAAATAGGCAATGTCAAAGCACCTGATGGAAACATCAACCTACTCAGTAAGGTACTCTATGTCCCTACCATTACAAAGAATTTGATAAGTGTTGGGCAGATAGTAGAGAAAGGGTTGCAAGTCAGGTTCACAAAAGCAAGAGCATTTGTTGAAGATCCAAGTCAAGGATTCAGAAGAATTGCAAAAGGTGAAAAGACAGGTTGATTATTCACATTTGAATTACAAGACACTAGAAACATTGCTCTCTTTAATTATGGTAGTCAGACACTCAGAGAATTGGAAGTATGGCACAAAAGGTTAGCACATATTGGTGAAAGTTCATTAAAGCAAATTTGCAGGGACCAAAGTGTACTTGGACTCCCTAACTTGTCAAAACAACATATGATTTATAAGTCCTGCATGTCAATTTGGAAAGTCTCACAGGTTACCATTCATGAAGAAAGGTTATATACATGGAGATCTCTTGAAGTTGGTTCATACAAATGTATGGGGACCTAGCAAGGAAGCTTCAATATCTTGATCAAGGTATTATGTCTCCTTTATAAATGATTGCAGCAGATGGACTATCCTATTCTTTATGAAACACAAAGATGAAGTTTTTTCATGTTTCAAAAGATATTTGGCTCTTGTGGAGAATCAAACATGTAAATCTCTAAAAAGGCTAAGGTCAGATGGAGGGGGAGAATACTTCTCCCATGAGTTTGATTCTTTTCTTCAATAAAGAGGAATCAAAAGAGAGGTAACTACAAGGTACACTCCTGAGCAAAATGGAGTGGCAGAAAGGAGGAATAGGACAATTGTTGAAGCTGCAAGGTCCATGTTAAATGAAAAGCATTTGCCTAATTATCTATGGGCTGAGGCTGTATCTACAGCCACTTACTTGATTAACAGGTTGCCTTCAAAATCCCTTGATGGGATGACTCCATATGAGGCTTGCAATGGAAGAAGACCAAGCTTAGATCATTGTAAAATTTTTGGATGTATTGCTTTTGCTCATGTTCCTTCACAGCTTAGAGGCAAGATGGATCCAAAGGCAGAAAGGTGTGTATTTATTGGATATGACAACAATCAAAAGGGCTACAGGTTATACAACCCTACCAACAAAGGATTCTTGGTAAGTAGAGATGTAGTTTTTGATGAAAACAATTCATGGTATGAAGATTCATGCAAGAAGGTCAATTTACCATATGATCTTGAAGAATATTTTCCAAAGCTTGAAGAACAAGACACCTCAGAGGATGATGAAGAATCTCAGATGGAAAAGATCAAAGCATGGAAGTGTAAAGGTAAAGCAAAATTGAAGGAACTTGGACATGAGGCAGAATCATCACATCATGGCCTAAGAAGATCTATGAGGGAAAAGAAAAAACCAGAAAGGTATGGGTTTGACACCTCATTAGTAACTAAACATTCTATCTACATAGCACAGGACGTCAACCAAGAGGAGGCATCATCCTTTGAAGAGGCCAAAGCAAAATCAGAATGGAAGCAGGTGTCTAATACATCCATTGGCAAGCTAAAAGGGCCCACCATATACTCCTGGAGTTCATTTGGCTGGTGTAGATCAAGGATTTTGCAACACCTCTTCATCTTCAAGCACATACCTATCCATCTCTTCACACTATGTTCATCCTCCTCGACACAACAAGCTAATACACCCTTTGTATCTTGTTTTTATGTACTTCTTGCAAATATTTGATATTTTTGTAATTTTATAATTTTATCTTTGTTCATTTTCACGTTCTTATTTGTAGGTCCGAAGGTTAGGACATATACCAACTTATTTTCCCATTTATGAACAACTTCTAAATTGAAGAGATAAGCATCGTGTATTTCATGAGACACTCTTTGCGGTGACTCTCTTGAAGCGATGTGAGAAAGGTGATCCACCCTAAGGTGGGTCCTACCTTTCCTAACAAGCACTTCAAAGTCATATTCCATTAGTAAGAGGAACCATCTTACTAAGCATATTCTATTGCAAGGTTTATTGACCAAATATAATAAATCTTGGTGATCAGTGAAAAACTTGAACTTGTTGGCTAATAGATAGTTTCTAAACTTCTTCACGGAATATACCATGCCTAAGCCTTCTCTTTCGATTGTTGTATAGTTTTGTTCAGCCCTGTTTTGCTATCTGCTAGCATATGCTATAGGAAAATCTAGATTTCCTTCACTTGTGGGTTGTGCTAGCACACATCCTATTGCATAATTGGGTGCATCTACATGAACATGGAATAGTTTATTCCAATCAAGAGTGGTCAGTATTGGTGCTCTACACAAAGGCTCTTCATCTCATTGAAGGAATTTTTGCATTCGTCATTCCACTCAAAATCTATCAACAAAGCATAAAGAGGTTTAGTTATGATTGCATACATGTGGATAAACCTATGATAATATCCACAATGGCCCATAAAGGCTTGTACCTCTTTAATGTTCCTTGGCCTTGGTAGCTCAGTTATGGCTCTTACTTTGTCCTTATTTGTTGATATTCTATTCTTAGAAACAATATGAACTAAGACCTTATCTTGACGTACCATGAACACACACTTTTTTGGTTTCAGAAAAACTCGATATTCTCTACACTTGTTGAATATCTGTCTAAGCTCTGGGATGTGGTGTCTTCTTTCCTGGGAATGAGCACATAATTCATCCACATATACTTCTAAGCTCTTTTGCAAGAAATCTTTGAAGACATGACACATGAACCTTTGGAATGTTGCAAGTGCATTGGTGAGCCCAAATGGCATCACACGAAATGCAAAGATTCCCCACTCTGTGGCGAAGGCCATTTTGTGTTGATCTTCAGTGGCAATGGCTACTTGGTTATAACTTGAAAATCCATCAAGGAAGCTATAAACTTCCTTGCCTACAACATGCTCTCATAAATGTTTGCTGATTGAAGTCGATAGCTATCTCTGATCATACAAGCATTAACTTTTTTAAGGTTAATACACACCCATAACTTTCCATTCTTCTTGTGCACCACTACGATATGTTGAATCTTATAGATAAATCCAACTTCAATCAGTCTATCAATTTTTTCTTTGATTTTGGCTACATAAGTGTCATTATATGTGTAGGGCTCCTTTTTCATGGGCTTGGCATCATCCATCAAGGGGATCATATGAGAGCATATTTTCATATCTACCCCCTTCATGTCTCTATGGTCCACACAAACACATCCCTATATTCCCTTAATAAAGCTACAAGATCTACTTCTTTTTCTGCACTTAGGTCTTCTCCTATGTACGTACATCACTCTTTGTTCTCTTCAATGGTTACTACAAACTTTTTGGTTTTTTCTTTATTATCATATGCTTCTCCTATGATGCCCTCTCTCTTAGGCATTTGTACCAAAATTTTCTCATCTTCAACTTCATATTTCTTGAAATTTTCAAGTACTTCAAACAATGATTCCTCCTTTGCTTGTTTCAGTGCTTTTCTTTTATTTTTCTCTTGACTACCTTCACTTTCCTACCTTGAATTTATAGTTTTAATGATTCTGAGAGGTTCTTCTTGTTTTTGGGCAAATACTCCTACATTTTCTACATAGTGTTTCTTTGAGTCAAAGAAACTATCCATCACAATGGACTCTAGATCCTTGCCATCCTCTGCTTCTTCTATGACCTCATTAGAGTCACACTCTTCTAGCAAGGGTTCATAGATGAACAAAGAGATATCATAACCCTCCTCATCACAATGAGGCATCCACTATTCTCATTGATGACAATGTCTATGGTGGCTAAGATTTCTGCCCAACCATGAGGCTCAAATCCCTCATCTCGAAAGATCATCGGTGTGCAAGCTCAGTCTCTCACCAATCTCGCTCCTTGAGAAGTTCCTTCTTCTCTCGCTTGTAGGCATCTTTCCTCTTCCTTTGCAAGCTTACACATCCATAAGTGAGTATCTTCATTCATCCATGATTGATCAGAAGAACTTACAGAATGCATAGAGATTGAATCTTCTTGCACCTTGTGGATTGGATTCCACTATAGGGGTGGTACATCTCTAAAGGTATAATCCTGTAGATTGACCTTGGTTGTGACCCCTAAGTTCTACAAGTACAAGGAGTTGGTTCGCCAATCTTATACTATCTACGATTGGCATAGGAAGGGTCTTCCTAGGATCATTTCATGGACATTATTTTTGACAAAGTCACATATTGCAAAGGTGTGTTCAAAATCTACACCACAAGTGGTCAGAGTGATCCCTTCGAGCAAGCCTTGAGGTCTTTCAATATGGCTGTTAGCCATTTGAAGCTTCATTCTAGTTGGTCTTAATGTAGGTTTCCCATTGCTTGCACAAGGAGGTGGTTGCAATCACAACACCAACATTTGAATCTAAGATAGCTTTGGTTGTGTAACCTTGCTAGGTGATTGGAAGATAAGTATTAACTTCTTCACCTTCACTCATGTCTCTTATTTTTTCTAGAGGTATTGCTAGGACTTTTTGTTTAGAGCCTGCTTTTGACATATTGGAACCAAGTTCTCGAACCTGATCGGCCACATGTTCTCGAACCAAGTTTTACTCTGAGTAGCTCTTCTAAGGTGAGATGAAACTACACCTTAGTGTTCTTCACAATTGCAATGTTTCTTGGAACCACTAAGTCTTCATTTCTTATCAGTATTGTGGGAGCTCTGATCTGAAAAGATTTAGATTCCCATGGACCTGTGAATTGTGGAAACTCTTGTAAAGAATTAGATTCAAAATCTAATCTTTCATCTTCTTGTTACTTTTCTTGGTTTCCATAAATAGATGGAATGTCTTGGGGAAATTGATCATGAAGATCATCAATTTCAAGAATAGGAGGGGGATTACCCTCCTCCTTGGCCCATTTCTCTTATTGTATTTCCAGCAAGAACTCTTAAGAGTATTGTTCAATCGAAAGAGGTGTTCTAGCATCCATGAATCAGGGACATAAACTTTCATTGGTGGTGAGCTTTCTCTTTCAACAACTGATTGAGCCTGTGGAGGTAAAGAAACCTATGACTTGTTTACCAACTCCTCTAATCTTTCTAATCAGCCTTGGAAATGCAAACCCGATTTGATAGAATTTGTCTAATTGAAAAATTGATTGGCCTCAAGCATAGCCTGAGCTAGTTCTACCATTTTAATGCAAAATTTTGTTTGTTCAATCTCTAAATCTGCTCTAGGGTAACTCTTGTCTAGGTTTGCAACTCTAAGCCCTTCTTGAACTCAAGTGTGGTAGGCCTTGAACACCATGTCCAAGCCTTCTGGGGTTGGATCTATGAGAACTGACCCTAGTTGTGGTCTATTCACAATGAGTGGTGGGGTGGGATAAAGTCGAGTGGATGGATTTTCGACATGCAAGGGGTTCTAAGATGCAATGTCTGAAATTTTTGTTTTTGCATATCTCAAGCTTTCTTCTAACTCAGATAAATTTCTAGCCGACTTATGATTGGCCTTCTCCCTGGTATCCCTCTAGGTTCTTGTTTTCCTCTTACTAGGCTCTCTCGATTCACTTGACTCTGATTGTTCAACTGGTTTAACCTATTTTAAGGCTTGTGCCCTAGTGATTGCCTGTACAGGAGCCATGTTACTGCCACCTCAACTTGAAACCACCACTAAGCCTAAAACATTAATGGTTGTAACCTTGGGCTCACTAGAGGGATTCCTTTGATAACCTTTTGGGAGATGTTCTTTACCGCACTCAGTTGAAAAGCCTTGTATTGTGATGTTCTATCCTTGTCTCATAGTTGGTGGGTGAGGATATTCACGAATGAAATGGTTACCCTGACATCTAAAACATGATCCTCTAGGGGCTTGTGGTTTCATTTGTCTCAATTTGGGCCTGAGATTAGGATTCATATACATGACATTGGAGCATTCTGGCTCCCAATTTGGTTCCATAGGTAATGCCTCATATTGATACCGATAAGTCTCACTATGCTCAGGTGACTGTGTAATAAGCTTGTAGACTATCTTCATGGGTGTAGTATGAGCATCAGGGTCATTTTCTAAGACCAAAGGGTGATGAAGAGTGTTAATCTCAAAAAGAACAAGTTATCCTTGATGTTAGAGCACCTCTATATCAAGAACAACTCAAAACCTCAACCAATTTTGGAAGACCAATGCCAAATTATCAAACTTTGAACTAACTATGAAGAAACTGATTGCTAAGAAAAGTCTGCTACTTTTAATCCATTCATTGATTGCCCAAATGTGTAAATTTTTCAATGAAACCTTGTATAAAGTGTTGCCTAAAGCTTGTGCGCCTTCTCCAAGTTAAACCTTCTCAAAAGAATTACTAGATCTTGAGATTTGCTTCAAACAATGTACCTATGTCTGAAATTGTTCTTCTATGTAATCGACTTTGACACCTACAACTTCTAATGCATGGTTCTCCCAAACTAGACCTCATTTATTCAAATTCTTTTAGCCACAAGTAGCTTACCTTCCCACTTAAATGAGTGCTTATTTGCTCAAAACTTTACATTGTATAGGGAGATCTGATCAAAACATTGACCATGGGGATTGCACCTATTCCTCCTTCACTTCTTCACATTTACACATGTGAATGTTCCTATCTTCAATTCTTTAAGCCTGATTACAATTAGACTCTCAAGTCTTGAACATAGATGCATTAACTATGGCCTTAGACATCTACAAAAAGATTTATGAAATCATTAAGCACAAAAGGAGAGATGGAGAAAAGATCGTGACTCAGATTTTAGAAGTTTTCTTCTATTCTCTTGAAAACAACTGATTTGATGAATCTCATTCATTCATCACATACATTCTTCTTCTACTCATCTATACTTAGTCTATATCTCTCTTCTCTATATGTCCCCACTCTATACTTGTATATATAGGCATATATGTATAAACTTATCACCATTACAAATGTATATGTGAACTAATTTTAAGCTTAATGTACATATACATACAAGTCTTTATCTTCTGACCATGCACTAATCTTCAAGCCTCAGAATTTGATCTTTGCTTTATTATTTGACTTCAATCCTTTGTCCAAATCATCAATTGTCAATTGTCCTGCACCAACAACTCCCCCTCAATCATCAATTGTAATTTTCTCCATATTCTTTATCCGTGCCATGTCTTTGAACCTCTACAACTTAGATCCATCCAAGCTTTGGTTTAACATATCTGCAATCTGATCTTTTGTAGAAGTATGTATGACTTCTATTTCTTTATTAATCACCTTTTCAAGAAATGATATTGGATCTCAATATGTTTAGTCCTGGCATGAAATACAGGGTTAGCAACTAGATACAATGAACTCATATTATCTCCATGAATAGTGGGTGTACTCTGAATGATGTCAAAACTCTTCATGAGGGTCTTCAACCATATAACCTCCTTTGTAGCTTCAACCATACCTTTATACTCTACTTCCGTGGATGAAAAAGCAATTGTATGTTGCTTCTTAGAACACCAAGAGATTAACTTATCTCCCACATAACATAGATATCCATAGGTTGACCACCTATCATTAGGATTACCTGCCCAATCCGTATCACTATATATCTTGATCTTTGTATCTGATGTGAATCCATAATACAAACCTTCTTTGATTGTACCCTTAATGTATCTTAACAATAGGGAGAAAAGGACTCATCATTCATGGCGTCATGTCTCACTAGATCAGAGGAGAGCTCTTAGTAGACATCTCCTTAGGATTGGGAGTTATCCTTCATAGTTTAGGGAAGATTTATTCTTCCAGTAGAGAATGTGATAGGTGATTTAATCACCATTGGTATCACATACTCATTATGAGTTCTTTAGGAAGGATAATTCCATTAGTTTGATTGGATCGTATAGATCCATGCATAGAGGATGGTTGGCAGAGATAGCTCTGTAGTATGGATACACGTGTTTATGGTATCATGTCATATCATTGCTGACCATTTTAGCATAGGGCATTGACCCCTATAAAGAATTTATTTTCTCCAATTTTCACTATATATACCTTCATTAGTTAGGGGAGATGTTTCCTCCATCTTCATAGGACTGTATGTAATGAGGGATTATGCATTAGTTATGGAAGAGAGGAGCAAATGAATTCAACTCATTCTAGCTTAGAGATCCCACTTTAGCTCCTCTTCCTTGAAGGGGAAAGGAAAAGGAAAATATGATTTCTTCTTTGGACAAGAATAGAGTATGTTTTCCTTTAGAGAGAAGAGATGTTTAGGAAACATCTTTCAGTTTATTTTAGAAGGAATTCATTTCCTCTACTTTTCAATGTAATTTCCCTCCACATGGGAGTTTGATTCTCCACTATTCTAGAAGGAAAATCTATGCAGAACTTATGCACGTTCTTAGTTATGGATAAGTGGAGCAACTCAATTCAATAATATCTCTTTCAAAGGGAAAGGGAAAGTGGAATAGATTCCAGTACCAAAGCTCTTTTCCTTAGAGGAGATTACTCAGAGAGAGAGAGAGAGAGAGTTTCACTTTCTCATTTTGGGTTGTCTAGATAGAAGTGGCACTCTTCTATCAAAGACACGAGGGAGATAAGTTAATCATGATGGTTAGATTGAGTCTCACATAGAGACTCTAGAGAGGAGCAATTATGTTATTCCAGTCATGGTCTTTGACTAGATGAGATGATCTAGTTATTGACATTAGTTAGACTAGGAGTAGAGTTATGACTCTTCTCTTTAGGGTTTCTAGGAGATAAGTCGATATCTAACCTATTGAGGTACCAAACTCTTAGTTGGTGTTACATCATGAACATGATGTGTAAACATCAGTTAGGAGGATGGGTACTTAGGGATTATCTGAATCTCAAAGGGAATGCCTTTGCATTCATACAACAAACTAAAGGGAAGAGAATATTTTAAAGTTTGCACTAGTGTCGATAGATGATCTTCCAGTAGAACTAAGTCCAATGGTAAAGGATGACAAACCACAGACTTCTTGGTTGGTGAAATGTAGAGAATGCATTTTACTACCAAGAAATCCTTTATTGTGAGCTAGATGACGGATTTGCATAGTCACAAGGTGGTTTATAGTAAACTATTACTTGTGAGCACACTCAAGGTTAGGAAGACCTAGAGTGTTATGAGGGCAATCTATTATTTAGTATTAGATGGGTTTGGAGTCACTTGTTATGGGACTTTGTTCTATATTTCCCAGGATTGTATGATTTATTATCTCCAATATGATATGGTCAAGCCTATATGCTTGGCACTTTACACTTGCTTTTCATACTATTACTCCATAGGGTATACATCACATGGACTTGGGTTATTTTGATGATGATATATGTTATGGGAATGATTGTTTGGAAGTGGATAGTACATGGGAGATAATAGGCACCACTCAGACAGTTTCCCACCTTTGAGATGATCTCTCATGAGACTTCTTAAGGGGAAGGATATGGGGAAACGACACACAGAGGTGACCATGTACATAGAGTACATTGGGGTTCAGGGGAGTCCAAGCACTTTCTTCTACCATTACGGACATTTCATTTACATTTTCGAGGATGAAAATGCTTTTTAAGGGGAAGGAAATGTCACATCATGGATGCAGAACCTCTTAAGTGAGGGGGCACAAATGCCACATGACATCATATGGATGCACTTTATACTATGGGTAGATAGAAATAGAGGATGTGTGGACGATACACATGAGATATTGAATATACATCGAGCTCGGCAACCGGGAGGTTTGAAGAGCTACATTCTATGTATGTGGCAGATGCTCACGAAATGAGCTAACAAACAAAGAGCAAAAGGTTTGACGCACCTAAAAACAAACAACCAAAAAACACATCAATGAGAAACAAATGGTTTGCAAGCATGCCAAACCTCATATGGAGTGATAGATTATAATACTTTGGTGCAATACCTATTAAGTACATATGTTTACAACAACCTCAAGCTAGAAGCTATATAGTAAAGCTTGTTTTTTTACCATACACCTTGCCATTTCCATGAGAGACTTGTTCTTTCTTTCAGCAAATCCATTTTTTGAGGTATATACGACACTATACAATGGTGTCTTACCCCACACTTGGTCAAAAATGTATTAAAATCAAAAGACATGCATTTCCCCTATCGATTAGAATAGAGGGTACCCATTTTACATGTTGATAGTTTTTCAATCATAATCAAGTATTGATCAAAGCAATAAACACTTCAAACTTTGCTTTCAATGGATAACACATCCATGCTTGGAAAATTCATCTAAGAATTTCATGAAGTGTAGGTAGTTCCAAATGAAGGTGTCTACATAGGATCACAAACATCACTATGAAAAAGCTGCAATTTATGAGAAGGTCTAATTGAACAATCTTTTGGGAAGGAGAAATGCCGCATTTTTCCCAAAATATATATTTCACAAACATGTTTAAAAGGTGTGCTAGGTTTGGGAAAAGAGGATACCATTTCATATTTCTGCAAGCGAAGGAGCTAGAAAAATTTAGATGACCAAAGCATGCATGCCAAAGCTTGGCATATGAGATAGCCTAACAATCATGAATTCCACATGTTGAATCATTCACAAATTTCACATAGTATATGAACTTATACAGCCCATGATATAAAATTTTGGATGTAATAATAACATCACCATTTGAGAGATCATGAACTTTATATCTATCATCCACATATTTGACAATCAAGCCTATCTCAACTAATGTTGAAACTAATAAAATTTTTTTCTTGATCCCTTGTAAATATAAATCATCTAACAACGAAAGAACTACCATCAATAGTAGTCACAATGATCTTTCCAACTCCCATTATAGGATGGGAAGAGTAGTTAGACAACATTTCCTTTAGGTGCAGGCTCAAGTGAAGTGAAGAAATTGTGTTGCAAGGTAATATATTTTTTTGCACCACTATCAAAGTACCAAACATCGAAGTCTAGTATAGAAATACACTGCTCATGAGAAGATAGGTCATAGCTGCAAATAATAGTAATGCTCATTCTTCATTTTAAACAAGATTAGCAAACTCTATTATAGGTGCAAAGCCACCTCTGCATCAACCATTTCACTCTCTTTCTTTTGTGCCTTCTTTGCATCCAGTTTAGGACAACTCTTCATGACCTTATCATTTGCCTTATAGTACTTGCAAAATTGTTTTAACCTGCAACATTAGTAGATTTTTGCTTAGTAGTAGATGACCTCCATTCACCTTTGCCCTGACATAGAGGAAGAGCGGCAACCTACTCTAACACCAATTGTTGGAGTTTGAAGTTTGCAAAAGCACATGAACAGCACAAGGAAACAAAAGAGTCTTTGAGGAAAACACAACAAATAATGTATTATCAACTGAATATACAAAGATAAGTGACCCCTTACATTTATAGGCATATATACAAGCTGAGGAAAAAAACCTCCTAAAGAGGGAATAAAGTATTCCAGTGGTCTTAAGTTTGTTCACACACCACTATTGATATATATCAAAACAAAGATTGACATTCAAAGAATCGCTTCAAACATGAATCACATGCTTAACAATACTTCTCACCAAAGTATTCACCAACTTCTCCAAAGCTTCTACTATCCATAGGAGACCTCGATCAACAAGACACTCCCCAACAATGATGCTAGAAGTTCTTGTAGACCCATAAAAACAAATCTTACCATATTCAAATGGTGCACATCAACAACATTGCCAATCCAAGCAACAATACCCAATCGAATTGTATGAAGACATGTCCCTGCAAAAGCACAGAGTTCAAAAGAAAATCATGAAGATGATCATCAATATGTACACACCAAAATAGAGAGCAACAAACATAGAACACACGCAAACATACTCCCATTAGGTAGATATGGCCATAGGAAATCTCAAAAAAATACCATTAAACCTCCAAATGAATAAAATGAAAGAAAATACCTCAAAAAGGAACATGCACAAAATTCCAATCACAAAAACAACGTGCACAAAAAAGAGCATGTAAAGATTGAGAAACTATCTCATCTATACTAACACTTGACTGTCCACTTATAGAAAGAGGAAGCAAAGTGTCGTACCCATCCTTTGAGCCAATCGATGTCTCCTTGGTACATGAAAGTAAGGGCTAAATTTCATCTTCCATAAAAACAACATCACGGTTAACCAAAATGTTTTTAGTCTATGGATGCTATAGGTGATAGCCTTTGCTTTAAAAATTGTACCCAACGAAAATACATTCACTAATTTATTATCCAATTTTTTGTGTATTTGTTGAGGCACTACACCATATGACAGACAACCAAAAACACGTCAATGAGCAACAAATGGTTTTCAAGCATGCCAAGCCTTATATGGAGTGATAATTGCAATATTTTGGTGGGACACTTGTTAAATACATATGTTGCACACATAACAACCTCAAGCTAGAAGTTATATAGTAAAGCTTGATTTTTTACTATACACCTTGCCATTTCCATGAGAGATCTGTTCTTTCTTTCAACAACTATGTTTGTTGAGGTTTATACAACACTATACAGTGGTTTCTTATCCCACACTTAGGCAAAAATGCATTAAAATCAAAAGACATGTATTTCCCCCCTCGATCAGAAGAGAGGGTACCATTTTACACGCTGATCGATTTTCAATCATAATCATGCATTGATCAAAGCAATGGAAACTTCAAATTTTGCTTTCAATGGATAAACCCATGCATGCCTAGAAAATTCATCTATGAATGTCATAAAGTATAGGTAGTTCCAAATGAAGGTGTTTGCATAGGATCACAAACGTCACTATGAACAAGATGTAACTTATGAGAAGATCTAATTGAACCATCTTTTAGGAAGGAGAAATGCCACATTTTTTCCAAAATACAGCTTTTAGAAACATGTTTAAAAGGTGCCTTAGGCTTTGGAAAAGAGGATAGCATTTCATATTCCTGTAAGCGAAGCAACTAGCAAAATTTAGATAACCAAACCATGCATGCCAAAGCTTGGCATCTGAGATGGCCTGAGAATCATGAACTCCCAATGTTGAATCATTCACAAATTTCACATAGTCTATGAGCTTATACAACCCATAATATACAATGTCTGAAGTAATAATAACATCACCATTTGAGAGATCATGAACTGTATATTTGTCATCCACATATTTGACAACCAATCCTATCTTAACTAATGTTTGGAACTAATAACAATTTTTTCTTGATCCTTGGCACATTAGTAAAGCATCTGAGAATGTGAAAGAACTACCATCAATAGTAGTCAAAATGATCTTTCCAACTCCCATTATAGGATAGGAAGAGTTGTTACACAACATTTCCTATAGGACATGCTCAAGTGAAGTGAAGAAGCTGTGTTGTGAGGTAATATATTTGTTTGCACCACTATCAAAGTACCAAACATCCGAGTCTAGTACAGACATTCATTGCTCATGAGAAGAGATTTCATTGTTTAAAACAATAGTAAATGCTCATTCTTCATCGTGAAAAAGATTACCAATGTCTATTATAGGTGCAGAAGCTCCTCTATAGCAACCATTTCAACCTCTTTCTTCTTTGCCTCCTTTGCATCCAGTTTAGACCAACTCTTCATGACATGATCATTTGCCTTACAGTACTTGTGAAGTTATTTCAACCTTTCTATTTTCTTGAAATCTTTGTCTTTCTTCTTTGATTGTACAACATTACTAGATTTTTGCTTACTAGTAGATGACCTCCATTTACCTTTGCCCTTCTGACATAGAGGAAGCGGCAACCTACTCTCACACCAATTGTTGGAGTTTAAAGTTTGCAAAAGCACATGAACAATACAAGGAAGCAGAAAAAACTTGGAGAACAACACAACACAAAATGTATTATCAACTAATACAAAGATAAGTGACCCATTAGGGTTATAGGCATATATACAAGCCAAGGGAAAAAACCTCCTAAAAAGGGAATAAAGTACCCCACCTATCTTAAGTGTGTTCACACACCACTAATAATATATATCAAAACAAATATTGAAAATCAAAGAATCGCTTCAAAAATGAATCGCATGCTTAACAACACTTCTTACCAAAGTATTCTCCAACTTCTCCAAAGCTTCTACTGTCCATAGGAGACCTCGACCAACAAGACAATCCCCGATAATGATGCTAAAAGTTCTTGTAGACCCATAAATACAAAGCTTACCAAATTCAAATGGTGCGCATCAGGGACATTGCCAATCCAAGCAACAATACCCAATCAAATTGTATGAAGACATGTCCCAACGAAGGCATGGAGTTCAAAAGAAACTCGTGAAGATGATTATCAATATGTACACACCAAAATAGAGAGCACCATACACATGCAAACGTACTCCCATTAGGTAGATATGGCCATAGGAAATCTCCAAAACAACCATTAAACCTCCAAATGAATAACATTAAACAAAAGACCTCAAGAAAGAACACGCATAAAATTCCATTCAATCCTATTCTCATTACAACTTAAATTTTTTTCTTTTATTCTCAAAAAAACAGACCCTTTTCACACTTATTTAATCTTTAAAATTTTTAAAAAGTTAAAAGCTCATAAAACAATTGAGCTCTAAAAACTCAAATAAAATTGTAAGAGATGGGACTAAGAGTCCAAGGGCTTGATGACTCTTTGGCCTTTACAAAAGTGGAGTGTTTTTACAACAAATGGGTTTTTAATGGAAAAAATTACATAAAGAGCTCAAAAATATAATCATAGTTTCACATGTAGCTACATCTTGTGTCCATTCTCCTCTTGATGACACCATTTATTTCTTGGCGTGGTTCCCAAGAGATTTGACATATACATCAAGGGTTGAAAAAAGATTTGGTGGACCCACTTTCATATACTTCTTTACTTAAAAGCCGCTTATGCCAACAAGATCTTTTGAGATTCTATAATTTAATATAAATAATAAGAACATAACACATAAACACAAAAGAGGAATATTGAAATCTCTAGATCATTATGGCATTATGATTTCAACGTCAAATTATATTAGAGCGTTAAATGTTAATTCCAACATGATGGATTATGTGAGAGCCAGTTCAAAACAAACAAACAAAAAAAAGATAATGAACAAGGCCTTCCTTTCCTTTGTTTATGTTGAACTATCATAACTTTCAACAATATACATCAATGCATTGTTTAAATACGAAATTATATTTCACAATAAGATTTTTTGGAGTTTGGATTTTTCAACACCATCAATGAACTTCAACAAAAACCACTTTTCTTACAACATTTCACCACTCCGTAAGGGTCCTTGTGACCACGAGTTGTGACTTTTGTTTAACGATGGTGACTCCAAATCTTAATTAGTTACAATATTAACAGATGAATTGACCTTGAAAATCATATCCACCTTGTTGTGCAAAATATGCTGATAAATTATTAGACACAAACATAGTTTTTTGTTTGCTCTCAACTAAAGAATGCTATATATATATATATATATATATATATATATATATATATATATATATATATATATATATATATATATATATATATATATATATATATATATATATATATATATATATATATATATATATATAATTCTTCATTTTCATCTTATTTCATCCCAAAGAGCCCCAACTTATCTTGCAATAGTTAAGATGTTTTTTCCAACAATGAGACCTTAGACTAACCCTTTCTCTACAAGGATTTATGTATTTCCAACATATTGATTCCCACTCAAATCCCATTACAATCTAAAGAAATTTTTAACCTTCATAATGTATTCTTTATCCGAGGACAATGTCTTGTACTAATATTGAGTCACTCTTATTAAAGCATTAATTCGGAAAGTTTGACTCTAGCTCAATACTTCTTTCCAACTTGAGTGATGTCTCTCATGGTAAGTATAGGTAGTTTTTTGTCTTATGACTTGAAACCATCTTATGTCAAGGTTAATGATGCATGTTCTTCGTTTACATAGTTCCAAGCATGCCAAAAGCCTTAATTAGCTTGGATCCCTTGGCCCTAGATTTAGTAAGAAAAAGAGCAATGTAAATATTTTCTACCCTTTGAGTCTATTTCCATGAATCACACTCATAATATGCACATCCATCGTCATGAAGTCATATATCATAGCTCTTGCTCAAACATGCAAAATGGTAAATATTTTAGTAAGGAAAGTTTGTTCGAAGCCATTTTAGTGTATCCATTAGACCACTACATGCAATAATGGAGCTTGGTTTGCAAAGACTTTTTCATAGTTTTTGACACCGCATGCACGAGCACAATGATAGAGGATGCTTATATGGTACCCAAGAGTGGTCTTTCCCATCTCTTGCTTCATGCTTGCATTACATGTTGGAGTGTGAAATACATTCAATGTGTGCTTATTGTTGATAGTGGAAGGAAACTCACCTAAAAAGAGCTCAAGTAGATTATGTCTACAACTTCATGCATTCAAGCTTAAACACGCCAACTTCATAACAAATGTATTTACAACATATGCACAAACACGTTCAAGGTGATAAATTTTGTTGAGATATCAAGCTTTTTATGTACTAGAAGAAGGAGAAGAAGACAATTCTTCCTTGCCTAAATCTGTGTGTGCACTTCTCCTTGAGAGTGAGAGTTTGTGTGTGTGAGCTCTCTTCCTTATCTCCTTCCTCGTGACATGGTATCAGAGCCGGCGTGGCTGTAGAGAGCTCGTGGAGAAGGAAACGGTGAAGACTACGCGACAAGGCGTGGAGAAAATGCGATTCACAAACGACCTCTATTTGCTATGAAATTACTTAACCAACATTGGGTTTTCTATGTGTGATGCAGATCATTCACTATATGCAAGGAAGGCTGATGATGGCATCACGATTGTGGCTATTTATGTTGATGACCTGATTGTAGGTGGTGATAATGAAGAAAGCATCAAAGAGGTAAAGCAACTTCTTATGCAGGAATTCGACATGAAAGATCTTGGTGTGCTGCGCTATTTCTTGGGCATTGAGTTTATTCATACAAAAATAGGTATATGGATGTCACAAAGGCAATATGCCTTGAATATGTTGCAAAAGTATGGTATGGATGATTGTAAGCCAATTTCTATGCCATTAGATCAGAATTTGAAGTTAGATACTATGCCAGGTGAACCATTGGAAAATGCTACTATGTATAGGAAAATTGTGGGAAGCTTGATATATCTCACAATTACGAGGCCTGATCTTAGCTACACTGTTGGACTTGAAAGTCAGTTTATGCAGGTTCCCAAGCACCCACATTTGGATGCTTTGAGGTGCACTCTATGTTATGTGAGTGCTACTTTGGATTATGCCTTGTTTTAGGAAGCTGGTGTAAATCTGTAGGTTCATGGATACACCGATGCAAATTGGGCTGGTAGTACTCCAGATAGAAGATCTACTAGTGGCTTTCTATTCTCACTTGGAGGTGCAACTATTACTGGAGCAACAAGAAGCAACCCACTGTTGCTTTGTCGAGTATAGAGCCTGAGTATAGAGGTGCTACAATGGCAGCATGTGAGGCATCATGGTTGGAGATGCTACTTGCAGATTTAGGTGTGGAAGTGCAAAAGCCTATCACTATCTATTGTGATAATCTTAGCAGTATACAATTAGCACAGAACCCTATTTTTCATGCTAGAACAAAGCATATCGAGGTACATTATCACTTCATCAGAAAGAAGGTATTAGCAGGTGATATTGATCTTGTTTATGTGAGAACAGATGAGCAGGTTGCTGATATTTTCACTAATGCACTTGGAGCAGAGAAGCTAAAGAAGTTTCGGAAGATGCTTGGATTAGAGGACATGATGTTGTGCTGGAGGGGGAGTGTTGAAATATCAAGCTCAACATGTGATAATCCAGGGTGACACGTATCAGTTTTTCATTTCTTTGACATGTTTAGTGGTCACACCAGTATATGTCAAGGATACTTCATTGAGCTTTATTAGATTTATCTATCGAGAGTGATGGCACATTTGTTCCTTGCCATCTCACTCATTCGCGGACATTAGGTTATTCCTTATGTACTGGTCTTTATATATTGCACTTGTTGTATTCTTGTTTTAAGTCATTCTTGTACATTCCTTTTTATGTAATAGAAGAAGGAGAAGAAGATAATTCTTCCTTGCATCAATCTGTGTGTGTGCTTCTCCTTGAGAGTGAGTGTGTGTGTGTGTGTGAGCTCTCTTCCTTATCTCCTTCCTCGTGAAAAATTTCTAACATCAATTCGTATGCATGCTAACGCGTTGAGTCATTTCTCTCTCTTTGGGAGGTTGTGGATTCAACTTGTGGGATGCATTGGCACGAGAACCCTCATCCACATGTAATGGTGAGAACTGAAAACCAATTCCCTTTGGGGATTAGTGGGCCTTCGGGCACTCTCCTTAAAACCAATCTCCTTGTCTAGACTTAGGGCCATCCCTACCTGTTGAGATATCAAGCTTAACATGTGATGATCCAGGATGACACGTACCAGTTTTTTGTTTCTCTGACACTTATAGTGGTCATACCGATATATGTCAGGGATACTTCATTGAGCTTTATTAGATTTATCTACCGAGAGTGATGGCACATTTGTTTCTTGCCAGCTCACTAATTTGCGGATATTAGGTTTTTCCTTATGTACTGATCTTTATATATTGCACTTGTTGTATTCTTGTTTTTTAAGTCATTCTTGTACATTCCTTTTATGTAATAGAAGAAGAAGAAGAAGATCATTCTTCCTTGCCTCAATCTGTGTGTGTGCTTCTCCTTGAGAGTGAGAGTGTGTGTGTGAGCTCTCTTCCTTATCTCCTTCCTCGTGACATGGTATCAGAGCCAGCCTGGCTGTAGAGAGCTCATGGAGAAGGTGATGGTGAAGACTACGCGGCAAGGCGTGGAGAAAACGCGATTTCACAAATGACCTCCGTTTGCTACGAAAATCGGCGTGAAGGTAGAAGACCTCCGTTTTGAGCCCGCAAGGTCGAACCCACAGAAAAACCAGGTCAGTTTCAGAAACTATAACTTGCATTGTGATCGGCGACACTCATATATTCCAGATCCAGAATTTCAAGCGATTCCGTGTACTGTTGATACACAAAAACTGTGTTTTTCTGAGATCGAGCTGTCACATCATAGTGCAACAATGTTCAAGCAGAAGTGCTACTTCAATGTAGTGTTTTGCAGTGTTGTGAATTGTTGCAGAAATGGCAAACGTAGATGGAATGAGTCAGCTTATGAGCGATAAGCTGGACAAGAACAACTTCCATGCTTCGAGATTTAGAATGACGAATTTCTTGATGGGAAAAGGCTACTGGAAGTACATCGAAGGAGAGAATGAAAATGCTCCGCAGTTACCAGAAAGGAATCGGACTGCAGATCAGTTAAGAGCATATGAGGAATGGAATCAAGGAGCACGAAAGGTAATGTATTGGCTATCTGTTAGCATACAGGATAGCATGATTGGACACATACAGGATGCCAAGACTCCAAAAGAGGCTTGGAACAACTTGGTCACTCTGTATGAGACTAATACAAAGGCACGAAAATTGCAACTCAAGAACGAGCTGCATACATTGGAAAAGAAGAGCATGTCGGTAAGTGACTACACTCTTAAAATCAAAGGCATATGTGAGTCACTTGCATCTATTGGCGTGAATGTAGATGATGATGATGATAAGGTGGAAGTGTGCCTTCGTGGTTTAGGAGCTGCATATAAGCAGTTCAGAACTTCCATACAGACCAGGGAAAATATTCTGAATTTTGCTGATTTGGTATCTATGTTGATTATTGAAGAAAAGAATCTTGGTGAGGATTCAAACTCCCAAGGAAAGCCCAGTTCTGAGCAGGTATTCTACTCTGGCAGAGGAAGAGGCAGAGGTAGAGGTTTTGGAAGTGGAAGAGGAAACAATAACCAAGACCAAGGTCAACAACAGAATCATGCAGGAGGAAGAGGACACTTTCGAGGCAGGGGGAGCCAAAGAGGTCGCAGAAATTTCCAAAGAAATGATTCAGGTAATGATAGTAAAGGATGTTGGAATTGTGGTAAACCTGGACACTTTGAACGTGATTGCAGGTTGAAGAATCAAAATAACAGAAGGCAGCAAAACAACTATGCATCCACAAGTGCAGATGATTCTGAGAAGCTATTTATGGTTCAACATCACATGATGAATACGATGTCTGCTGGTGTTTCAAAATCGAATGATAATGTCTGGTATGTTGATTCAGGTGCTTCAAATCACATGACCAGTCATGCAGAATGGTTTAGTAGTTTGCAGAAAATGTCAGTTCCTAGATATGTTGAAACAGGTGATGATGCATCGCATCCTATTGAGCATACAGGAAACATAGCATTGTCTATGGAGGACGGGAAGATAAAACATCTTGCTGATGTGTTGCATGTTCCAAATATAACAAAGAATCTGGTTTCTGTTGGACAAATGGTTAACCAGGGATTACAAGTCAGGTTCAATGCTGATGGATTATATGTAGAAGAGTACAAGCAGGATGGACGATTGGTTGCAAAAGGAAACAAAGTGGGTAGGATGTTCACCTCAAATGTGAAGATTCCTGAAATGAATGCAGCCATGTTTGCAAAAGGTGCAGGAGTTATTGCAGATATAGAGATATGGCACAAACGGATTGGACATGCAAACTTGCAAAGACTGAAACTGATGCAGTCAAAGGAGATTGTCCATGGACTACCAAATTTCAAAGTTGCAGAAATGCAAAAGGTATGTGCAGCATGTCAATTTGGTAAACAATCAAGAGCATCATTTCCACATGACAAGCATGTTAGTGAGAATGTACTAGAAGTAGTACATACAGATGTTTGGGGTCCAGCAAAGACCACATGTATGGGCAGTTGCAGGTTTTATGTTACCTATATTGATGACCATACACGCAAAGTATGGGTATATTTCATGAAAGAGAAGAGCGAGGTGTTCACTCACTTCCAGAATTTTAAAGCTATGGTGGAAAAGCAGACAGGGAAGTACATTCAGACATTAAGATCTGATGGGGGAGGTGAATACATGTCAAATGAGTTCAGCAGTTTTCTAAAAAATCATGGAATTCGGCATCAGTTTTCATGCAGGTACACACCACAACAGAATGGTGTTGCTGAACGCAAAAACAGACATATTGCAGAAATAGCAAGAGCCTTAATGGCTGAGAAGAATATGCCTCATTGTTATTGGGCAGAAGCTGTGCATACTGCTGTATACATCATGAACAGAACTTCGACTGCTACTGTACGTCAAGTTACACCTGAAGAGAAGTTTACAGGTAAAAAGCCAAACTTATCACATCTGAAAGTTTTTGGCTATATTGCATATGTACATGTCCCAGATGAATTGAGGACGAAGCTTGATCCAAAAGCAGGAAAGTGTGTCTTCATTGGATACTCCCTTGAGCAAAAGGGATATAAATGTTATAACCCACTCACACGACAGGTAAAGGTGAGCAGAGATGTGGTATTTGATGAAATGTCAAGCTTCTATGCAGATGCCAAAGAAGGACTGAGTCTTGAACCAAATGACAAAGAAAATGCTGAAAAATCAAGTGTAGAATCTCAAGTTTTGAGTGGACCGGATGCATCACCAAGCAATAGTTCCAACTCAAATCCATGGAGTGGAAGATTACGTGGGAATTTCAGTCCATCAAATTCATCAAATACATCCAAGAAAGGTAAAGAAAAGCTTTCTCATAGTCATAAAACATGTGCAAGTTTTGAAGACGTTGATGGAGATTCAAGCGGTTTAGAAAAGAGTCTTGATGAGGAACTTGGATTGCCCTCTGTGAAGACTCCAGGAGTAAGAAGGGCACATGCAGATGATACAAGGAGAAGTGACCAAGGACCAAGAAGATCTGGGAGGATGCGTAATTCAGTGCAACGATTGGCATATGATAGTTGCATGGCTTGCCATTGTGCTTACATGACAAAGGTAATACAAGATGCTGAACCTTCTTGTTTTGAAGATGCAATTGGTAATGCAGATTGGAAAAAAGCTATGGATGAGGAGATGGCTGCACTTTATGGAAATGATACATGGAAGTTGGTTCCATTGCCACAAGGAAAGAAACCCATAGGCTGCAAATGGGTTTACAAGGTAAAGCATAATGCTGATGGTAGCATAAGCAGCTATAAAGCACGATTGGTAGCTAAAGGTTATGCACAGACATATGGCATTGATTATGAGGAAACATTCAGCCATGTAGCTAAAATGTCTACTGTCAGAACACTTGTTGCATTAGCTACAGCAAAAGGATGGACTTTGCATCAGATGGATGTGAAGAATGCTTTCCTACATGGTGAGTTACAGGAAGAAGTATATATGGACCAGCCACAAGGATATGAAGATTCAAAGCATCCAGAATATGTTTACAGGTTGCAAAAGGCTTTGTATGGGCTGAAGCAAGCCCCTCGTGCATGGCATGCAAGGATTGTTGATTACTTAACTAGCATTGGATTCTCTATGTGTGATGCAGATCACTCACTATATGCAAGAAAGACTGATGATGGCATCACTATTGTGGCTATTTATGTTGATGGCCTGATTGTAGGTGGTGATAATGAAGAAAGCATCAAAGAGGTAAAGAAACTTCTTATGCAAGAATTCAACATGAAATATCTTGGTGTGCTACGCTATTTCTTGGGCATTGAGTTTATACATACAGAAACAGGTATATGTATGTCGCAAAGGCAATATGCCTTGAATATGCTACAAAAGTATGGTATGGCTGATTGTAAGCCAATTTCTATGCCATTAGATCAGAATTTGAAATTGGATACTACATCAGGTGAAGCATTGGAAAATGCTACTATGTACAGGAAAATTGTGGGAAGTCTTATATATCTCACAATTACAAGGCTTGATCTAAGTTATACTATTGGACTTGAAAGTCAGTTTAGTGGCTTTCTTTTCTCACTTGGAGGTGCAGCTATTACATGGAGCAGCAAGAAGCAACCCATTATTGCTTTGTCGAGTACAGAGGCTGAGTATAGAGGTGTTGCAATGGCAGCATCTGAGGCATCATGGCTAGAGATGTTACTTGCAGATTTAGGTGTGGAAGTGCAAAAGCCTATCACTATCTATTGTGATAATCTTAGCAGCATACAGTTTAGCACGGAACCCTGTTTTCCATGCTAGAACAAAGCATATCACTTCATCAGAGAGAAGGTATTAGCAGGTGATATTGGTCTTGTTTATGTGAGAACAGATGAGCAGGTTGCTGATATTTTCACCAAAGCACTTGGAGCTAAGAAGTTAAAGAAGTTTCGAGAGATGCTTGGATTACAGGATATGGCGTTGAGCTTGAGGGGGAGTGTTGAGATATCAAGCTCAACATGTGATGATCCAGGATGACACGTACCAGTTTTTCGTTTCTCTGACATGTATAGTGGTCACACCGATATATGTC